>VXAV01005650.1:146429-194347 GCA_013399715.1 Alectura lathami | reverse complement strand
AAAAAAAAAAAAAAAAAAAAAAAAAAAAAAGCTGGACTGGATTGCAAAGGGTGAGCAAATGCATTTGGAGAGAGAACCAGAGTGATTCAGCATCCCTGCAGGATGAAGGCATTCGGAAAGGCAAGCTATGAATGGCCTGTGAGTGCTGTGCTCTGCTGATGGCCACAGGTCGCAGGAGATTGGTGAAGAGCGGTGAGGAGAAGGGTGATGGGGCCCAAAGAGCTTCAGCCCTGGATCAGGGGGGACTAGGGCAGCAAAATCGTGACTGGAACCACGGAAATCCTGAAATCAGGTGTGAGAGGAGATCACCATTGAAAGGATGTCGTCCATTCCCAGGGCCAGGCTGTGAAACTGAAGGTGGAGAGTTAGAAAGGGTTTGGGAAGAACCATAAAAGCAACTCAAGGAGTGGGGAACCTGCCTGGCAGAGGGGCATCTGGGGAAAATCTGTCAAGGTACAGAGTTACCCAAGAGAAAGATTGAGACAATGTAAGTAGATTTGGTGAAAATATCTGGCAAAGACACCTGGGTCGACAGGGTAAAATTAGATTAATTCACACTGGACACCAGAGACAGATTGTGTTAAGACATGGAAGATTTAAAGCTTTTCTTTTTAAGTATTATGGTCAAATAACTGGATGTCCTTCTGAAAAAGAAGCAGGAAGTGTTTGTGCCTGTCCATAGTCACTTAAAATACAGCATGGCACCTCCCTTGCTGAAACCATCCTGGTTACTCTGCTGTTTCAGGGCTAGATGCAGGACTTTTTGGAGGATGGAGCACAATGAGGATGTCTCCTGCCAGTATCCCCAGAATTACCAAGACAGGTAATTCTGTCTTGGGAAATATCTTGCAAATATTTCCTGGAGCATTTGGGTCACTCCTCCTGTGCTCCTGCTCTTTCTTTTTCCTTTGGCTGCCCTCTCCTCTGTTATGGGGACTGGGGGTGCAATGCCAACCTCTCCAGGTGTGCAAACTTTCCGCCTCCTTTGGCAGGGAGCTCATGGCACCGAGCAGGTACTGCCAGGGTTGAATTAAGCTGCAAAAGGCTGACAAAGCTCTTTTCTGCCTCCTGGCCTCCCACCGCAGCAGGGAGAGAGGTGACTGCAGAAGAGGTTGCAGCAGGGAGGTCTGAGCCTCCTTCCCTGTGTTTTGCTGGTGCATTTCAACATTTTGGGAGAGTCCCTGTGCTCCAATGGATTACCCAGGTCTGCTGCAAGTCTGTGACATTGCAAGGGCTGGTGGCACATTGCTGCAGAATTAGTAATAAAGAGTGCTGGAGCTATTTGGGGTTTGCTGGGAACTGCTATGCAGATGCAGGTCTCCCTGTGGCATTACTCTGGTCCCTATATAACTGAGAGTAAAATTAGAGCTTCACTACACTTAATTACTCAGATTGATGCAACCATATTAAGATAGTTTTCATGGGCCCAATTTCCCTGGAAAAATCCAAGTCTCTGCCATTTCATCTTCTACTTTGATGGCATCTCTGACCAGTGAGGGTCTATCAAGGGTCCCCTTGCTGCCGTGCCACCAGGTCAGGCTGCAATAATCAAGGTCAAAAAGAGCATCAGGCAGCACCCTGGGGTGCCTAGGGATACTCAGGTCTCCCCCGCTGCCATGGGACTCTGCAGGACCCATTGCTCACACATAGGTGTGCTTGAAAACCCAGTGCTGGTGACAGATGTGTCCCAGACAGCCAGGCTCATTGTGGGACAGAGATGTGGGGGTTTTGCCTTGTTCTCCTCTGTGCTAAATGCCTGGTGATCAGTTCATGTCCCGGGGCATATCTACAATGCAGGAAGGCCACCACGTCTGAGTGCTGGAAATCAGAATACAAGAGCCATCTGCATGGCTCCTGTGCAGCTGTCTGCAGTGCCTTAATTGCCTCAACCTTTGCACAGACACTGCAGGCAACAGTGTTATTTCCTGGCCACTGCCTGCAACGTCTGCTGCAAGATTTTGGTGTCAGGACGATAAGGTGCCCTGCAAGGAAGCCTGAACAGACTCTGGCTGCAGGCATCATGCTTGATGGGCTGGGGACACGGCAGCAAGGCAAAATAAGGGACCTTCCCCCAAACCCATCTGCACAATGCCGCATGTCAGACACAGCCCCCGATGGAGCACGGGGCACATCAACCAGCTGTGTCTGGCACTTGGGCACGGAGGAGCTGAGGTGTTGCAAATGCATGAGAGGGGCTGAGCTGAGTGGGGAGAAGGGGTGAGAGACAGAAATCATCTGCATGACCCCCTGGCAGCACCGAAGATGTGTAGGTGTCCTGATAATCATGAGAATTCAGTGATGCTCATGGGTTTGTGCTAGGGATCTGTGACTGTGGCTGTCCCCATTAGTATTAACAGCCTCTTTGCTCACTCCACCTTTTATTAGTCGGTGATTAGATACTGTACAGAGCCATGTTACTCGTGGAGACCAGGCATGATATGCTTATTTTTTTATTTGCCTTCAAATCACAGAAATCCACAAGCAGCTTTGCTTCTAGACCCAGCCATACTACCCTGCTCTTTAAAACTAAAGCAATCACAAAGCTGCCCTTAGGTTTCCAGTGACTTATGCAAGAAACCAAACACCAGAGAACAAAAGGACAAATCAAAAAGTGAGATTTCAGGCTGGAATTCAGCCTTCTCCTGGTTTGTACTGAGAGCAGTGCATCAAGCCAACTCACTGTGCCTGTGTCAGGAGAGGAGAGAGAGGGGGCTGCCCTGATTAGATCTAATTTCCTACCTGTTTACTGTAGGCATCTGCATAATGATCACCCTGCAGAGTGGTTAGCATATTGTAACACCAGTTCCTGAACCCGTTAAAACACAAAACCACGCAGACTGCTGCTGTTTGCAGCAAATCTCTTCCTCCTGATTGCGTCCGAGCGGATGTGGCCAGTGTGTGCCCCGACTACTCGCGATGGCTGCAAGCCTCTTCCAGATGTCATCAGAGAGATAAACGCAAACTGTTTTATTTTCAGCAAAAAGGAAAAATCAGAGGGCTGGAAAGGGATCTAAAGGTCCTTCAGGGGTCATTTTCCATTTTAGTTCCTTGGTGGAAGAAACAGACGCCTCCGATAGCCCATATTCCTGGTCCAAGTGCTAGCGTGGTGATAGCAGCAGGGAGATTTTGAAGCAGTGCAAATAAGAGGAAAGACAAAAGCAGCAGCTCAGTCCTCCCCAGTTATCTGTCCTCACCCAGGATACCTGCTTCACCAGAACTTTCACCCAAGCAAATCCTCATGTCTAGAATGATGATTTACAGACTGTAAATGTGGTGGGAAGCTGAGCTTGTTTGTAAATCATTTGCTTTTAGTGAGGACAGATGAGCGTGCCATTGTTTTGGGAGAGTTTCTTGTCGGCTGAATTACAAAAAAACAGATAAAGAGGAGGAGTGCAAGGCAGACATGACCGTGCTGTTGCCAAAGGGTGGCAGAGGATTGCAAGGTTTGAGTATCCAAGCAGGAGGTGTCAGCAAACAAAGCCAGGCTGGTTCACCTTTCAGCAGATCTGTTCATCGTTCTGCTGTGACAAGCAGGGTCAGGACATCCTCCCCACCTCCTTCTCAATGTCTCCCGCGCTTGTTTTCACAGGTTGGCAGCAGCAGTCACACATGCTCCTCCAGCTGCTGCAGAAGCAAGCTAACAAGCTCTTCTTCACGGCAGCATTTTAGTAGCCTGGGTGACTCTGACGGTTTGTGAGCAACCACATATGGAGCTGTGCAGTGATCTCTCCTCTAGGGTGGAGCAGCCCAAGCACGTTGCAGTTGCTCTCTGCCTGTACAACTCTAGCAACTTGAAAAACTGGCTATTGGGGGAGAGAAGGAAGAATAACCTGATCTGTGCAACCACCTGCAGAGACATCAAGGGCCAGAAATGCAGCGTGGGTGGTCACTACAGCTTGTGGCTTGGTGGAGTCCACTGTGAAGCAGAGATGAATGAAGCAGCGAAGCGGTGGTTCCCTCAGCTGAATTTGGCCAGAGAGTGCCTCTGTTTCCTTCCTGCGTGCCACATAACGACAGCTGCAGCCATGGGAGCGCTCCTCGGGCTACAGGGCTCTCTATTACGAGAGCCGCTTACTGAGGGACTGCAGATGTCACCAGTGCTTGAGCCTTGTGCCTGCAGGTGGGTTTCTAGCAGAGCTTCAAAACTCCTCACTCTGCAAGACATGGGTCTCTTGCTAGGGTCCACACAGTGACTACCTTTTCCTTTTAGCAGTGGCTATTTTAGTTTCTTTTGCAGCTATGGGAAGATTTCTGAAGGCTCAGTCTCTCAGGTGTGATGGGTCTTACAGCAGCCCTCCAGAAATCTCCCTTCTTCCTCTGGTTTGGAGCAGCATCCTTTTGGATCCCTCAGTTGCTCACAAAATTTATCTTTTTCTAATCCTACAAAACCAAGGTGCTCACAGACCTTCTGAACCAGCTTGCTGCTGCCTGAACACTTTAAAGCACATTTTCCATTTCCTCATCCAACCATTCTTGGCGGTATGGGGTAAAAGTGGACTTCAAATGAAATAATATGACAAAGAAGCACTGAATATCAGCTAAGTCTGGCTCAATCTTTTAAAGATTTCTTGTAGCCCACACTTCTCAAGATTGCATGTGAGAACACCATATGGGTTGGTGTCAAAGCGTGCTAGATCCATGGTATGTAGTGCTTGTGCTATGTCTGCTGAGCAGGATGTTTGCAGAAGAATGTGATAGTGGTTTAATGAGATGTGTTCTTGACAAACTCACACTATTACACAAAAATGGAATTTTAAATCTTAGAACAAGTCAAGTCCAAAGGGAACTCTGAAGGTTTCCTGTCCAGAATCCTGCTCAAAGTGGAGCTAGCTTTGAAGTTAGATCAGGTTGCTCCAGCCAAATTTTGAGTATCTCCAAGGATGGAAATCCTTCTCAGCCCCTCTGGCCCCTGCCCAAGGGTTTAACTGCTCTCAGGGAGGAGAGCTTTCTCCCATATATCCCTTATTGCAACTTGTATCTGTGGTTGAGAGGGAACCTGGGGGATTGCTGTTTACTTTTGGTTTACTTTTTTCCACACCAGACATGTCCCTCATGATCCTTCCATGGGCCCTACGACAGCGGAGATGTCTCCGTGCCTGTTGTACAGGGGAGCAGCGATGTCCCAGAGATGTCTGCCTCTTCACTGCTTCGTGGCATCCTCAGTTCATGCGCCCCTGCAGTGCTGGCATTGAGGCATTAAGGGACTCTCTTCCCCATCACTCCTGCAGAACATTTTTCTTTCTGCCCTGTATACTGATCTGTGTCGTACATTGTAGGACTGTTAGGATTTCTGTTTTTTTCATATTCATTCCCACTGTCAGCTGCCTATGCAGATGCTGCCATGCTTGTCGGAGCCTCTCTGTCCAGAGATTCAGCATTTCCAGCACTCTGAGACCTGCCTGCCTGATTTCTTCTCTAAATGATGAATGCTCTCCTCTCTATCACCCTGTTCTTTCTGTGACTCGCACTGAAGAGTGGCACCCACCATGTTTCCTTTGCCCTGTGTTGGATAGGAATGAGACAGGACATCACATTTGGAGAACTTCAGAAGTTTTTACTTAAAGGACTGATTTCCAGAGATGCTGCTGCAGCAGCTGTCCCAACAGGGTGTTCCCAATGCTGCTTCCGAACAACTCCCAAGCCATCATGGAGGTTGACGTGGGTTGCCCCATCCTTTCAGTTTCCCAAAAGCATTTTGATAATTTATAGTGTTACACGAGCTCAAGCTCCCTTGTGCAACACAAGCCAAAGTTACAATACAGTGAGGTGCTCCAGGAGGTCTTAGCATCCACGTCTTACCAACAAGATGCTGCAGGTAGGATGGACCCGCTGTGGGACTCATCTGGGATCAGCCTGGCATCTCAGGCACACCTCAAGTCCCCAAAGGCAAGTTACTGCTGACACCTCAAAACCGTGCTTCCTCCCAGGCAGCTGGAGCTGGGGATTCAAAGTCCCATGCCTGAGAAAAGGGGCCGCCCCTGGGAGCAATCAGCCCACAGCCGCAGCGGCTGGTGCAAGAGCCCGGCCCTTCTGCTGGAACCGCGCTTTGCTTTCTCATTATGCAACCGCTGTATTTTAATGGAAACCTCTTTTTAGGCAGTCTCAAAAACAGTTGGTGTTTTTTTTTTTTTTTCCCCTTCTTCTGTCAAATGACCAACTTAATAATTCACTAGTTGTGCTGGGATTAGCCACTTTGGGCCACACTCTGGATTTCTTATCTTTAATGTAGTTCTCGACGACATCTTCTGCGCTTAATCCCCTGACAAAACTCCCTTTGATTCCCATGACAGTCGCTCACAGAGATCAAACGCAGAATGCTGCTCTGTCAGGTAGAGCTGGGTGAATAATTTGTGACAAATAATTTACCCACAGACTTTCTCCTCATTTTCTGTGCACAAATTGTCCATTTGGTTGAGACTCGCGACTGCTGATGGATTTGTTTCTGGCTGCACGAGGCAGAGTTCAGTGCCTTGCTCATGAGAAAGAACCTGCAGGTGCACTTAAAGAGCCTCAGCACTCGTGATGCTTTGACCTCGCTCAGCTCCAGCTTCAGTTTTTGGCAGGGCTGAGTCCATCTCACCCCAATACATGCCCCGATGTGCTCAGCACTCATGAGTCATCGTGCTGTATTTCTCTACCAGATCAGAGGAGCGTGACTTTCTGAGCTGAGATGCAGTGCAAATAATCGCTAATATCAACTTAAAATTTCCTGTTCGGGGGATGTGCTGTAATGTATGCACCCAATATGAGTTTTATCATTTCCCCTTGCAAGAATAGCCTCCGAAGCCCACGCCGAGGCTAGACAAGGATGTGCAAGATAAAACAACCTGGTTTCCACGAGGGATCAGCTCTAGCAGGGATGATGGGCACTCACCCTCCTGGCAGCACTGCCCACAGCTGTCTGTGCCCTACATTGCACTACTGGGCATGGAATATACATCCCTTCTTTTTACCTTGTGTCACCACAGCCCCCATCCCAACTTAACCATCTGAGCAAACGTTAATGGTATCTCTGGTCATGTCACGTCCATGCAATCTAGGTATTTTAGCTAGAGAAAAGGTTAGGAATTAGGATTAATTAGGAGTTAGCCGTAAGAAAATTCTGGAATGGACTGATTCACACTCTGTTTGTATCTGCAGTGTTATAGATGGGAACTTGCAGTTTGTGTCAACGTTAGCTTTTTCCTTCTCTTTTAATTAAATGCCTGCAACTCTCAAAAAGCACAAACTTTAAGGTCTCCATCTATTTTCCAAACAGCCCTGGTAACGCCTGTGGGGAGCAGAGAGCAGTGCTGCCTTACCAGGGCCCACAGAGACGCTTCATTAACCCAATTAAGCAGGTGGATGGAGAGGGTCTCTCTGATAATTTACACCTTACTAATGAAGTGTGTGACTCTTAATCTCCTCCAAACAAGATACACTCATGAAACACTGGTGCAAGGAAAGGGGAAATTAATTAGGTGAAAAAACTATGAGATTATAGCAGAGGGATTCCAATGAGGCAACTGTAACATGGCTGGTGATTCATTTGTGCCTGTCTTAAATTAATGGCTGAGCTGTCAAGTAAATAAGACCCAGCATCATTTTGGCTGAAAAGACATTCTCATCAGACCTAGCATGGGGCACCTGACTTTAGTGCGTGACACACCATTTTCTGCACCCAGCTGCCTGGGTGGCCCTGGGCTGACAGGAGCCCAGCCTGAGCCTCTTTCCTAAGGCATCTAGAGGAGGATTAGAAGGAGCTACTTATTCTCTGCATGTATTTTTGATACAGAAATAACTTTGTGTCATAAAAATAGCTGCCTGGTGGCCAAGCGTGTGTTTGGGCTGCAGTGGGATGGCGGGGAGGTGGTGCCTGTTGCTGAGCAGCCGTCCCACCAAGCAAACCAGCTCAACTAAACGCTTAATGTTTGCTTCAGCCCAGGGGTGGATAAAATTAAGGGATGATGAGGGCTGTTACTTTGCATGATGCTAACTGAAAACCTGGAGTCAGGCTCTTAAGGACACTTTTATGGGTAGATTTCTTCTATCTGTGTGATGTGGGTAGACTTCTTTTATCTGTGTGCAGTGCCATTGAGTGATGCTGTGCATCAGCATTTGTGGCAGAGCTGACTGGCTCTATCTGCACGACTTCTCCTGCCCCCGCAATGGCACTGGAAGACCCTTGCAGGAGTTTCTGTCCTGCTTGCGTGCTGCTGTAGGGTCCCAAAAGCTGGGTGTGACAACAGGCGGGTTGGAACTTGGTGAACTTTAAGGTCCCATCCAACCAAAGGCATTCTCCCTCCATGGTTCTGTGACTCCATGATTCAGTTTTGTGGCCAGGAGCCCTTTGGAAAGCCACCATTTATCTAGTGGGCATACACAGTAACTCTGCCTCCAGGGAACGGCGCCTTCAATGTTTACAGAGCCAGAATAATACCGAAATGCATGTTACCAGTTAAATTGAACTGCTAGGTACTGAAAGATTCCCAGAGTAGTAGATCTGAGTAGATTTAACATTGGAAATTGTATTTTGTCCTAAAAAGAACTCAATTGAACCAAGGATTTCAAAGCTCTTGGCTAACATGAATTAAAGCAGCAATTAATTAAGCTCTGCGGCACTCCTGTTTGATAAACAAGAGATACATTATGACCAGCCAGTATTGCCAACTGCAAACATTCACTGTGAGTCCAGCTCCCCAAAATTATGAGATTGGCTTAAAAAATCATGAGATTAAAAACCAAAATTGTTGCATTTTCTTTATCCACCATCTGGCTTCTCAGCCTCTAGGGTAAACATGCCTCGTGTTTTCAACTACAAGGGCTAGCCACTTACTTACAAACATGAACACTGAGATCCTTGTGCTTCATAACGATTCCAACAGCTGAGGCTTTAGGAAAAGTGCTAGAAAAACCTAAGACTCATTGTGAAATCAGAAGAATTGGCAATAATGATCACTTATAATTGAAACAGCTTTGGCTCAGCAGCTATTTCTGAATGCAGAAAGTCGGCAGTGGAGCTGCTAGAGAAGGAATAACGAAGACCATCCTTCCTGGTCGAAACTGCAGGAACATTTAGGCGGATGAAACACAACTGCAGAGGCAGGATGTCGTGTAGTCCTTGCTGGAATTAAGCCAGGGCATGATAGATAAACACATCACTTCTTGTGAAAACTCTTCTGGGGTTATTAATTATTACAGATGGTTGTTCCTGTCTCTCTGGAGGATGACTGCAGGCAACGTTACAGCATCAGGCCCTGTCCAGGGGCGATAGCTCCGTACCAAAGCACAGATGTGAATGGCACCCCCGGAACCTCCTCTCCCCTGGTTCTGCAGCCCTGACAGACAGTGTGTGTCGGGAAAATCCTGTCTCAGGCTGATCCGACTTAGCTTGTGAGACAGGGCCATTTTGGTGGCAGGGCTGGCAGCCACCGCATTACTGTCTGGAGAAGAATTTACGCTGCAGTGGGAATGGCAAATTATCTGGAGGGAAAGTAGCTTCAGAAGGGCCATGGCTGGCCAAAACCAGGAAAACAGATTTCAGACTAATGCAAACAGGCTGGATTTATCACCAGGTTTGCAGGTTCAAAAATAAATATCACCGTTTCTGTGGTTCAGAAGTTGGTTATTTTCTATTGACACTTCAAAAAATGTAGTTTTCCAGTGACCTTGGAAACCACTTTAAATACATTTTTCAGTAATTTAAAAACCTGGAGTTAATAAAAGAATCAAGAAAAGAAAGAAAGTTTCGATTCTTCAAGCAGGCTATTTGTCACAGAAGAGAAAATGAACTTGAGGCCACCTGAGCACCCAAGCACGTCTTTTAGAGAAAACTAGCTCTAATGTCCGCACCGCAGCAGGATCCCCATACACGTCAAGAAGCCATTTTCTCCAAGGAAGGACATTATGCCTGTGCTTAGGATAGACTCTGCTCTTTGCACCTAAACCTATTTAAAGCGATACTAGGGGCTTTTGTACTCCTGTGAAATTACTCTGGGCGAGAGCGGGCACTCACTGGCCGTGTGCTCCCCTCTCTTCTGTGGAAATCAAAGTGCAAACTGGTTGAAAAAGCTGCAGACAAATTCATGCGGTTAGAATCAGCTAGGGCTATTTAGCAAGGAGATGCAGCCTCTGACTTGGGAAGTTCAGCACTGCAGGGAACAGGGGAGATAAGGAGGAGGGCTTGCCCTGTTTTTATGTTTTTTTTTTTTTTTTTTCCTCTCTGCACCTCTTACTGGCCAGCTCTGGAGGGTGAGATGGACTTTGAGGCCAGCTCCTGTGTGGTCACTTGTGTTCCACTGTTCCTTAGGATTTCCACCCTACCTAGCCCAGGGGATCATTTCCAGGATCAGCTCCCAGACACAGGGGCTGTGGCCGAAGCACTGCTGTGCAGAAGAATATTGCATAACACCAGAGCCATGGACCTCATGAGGCTGTCCTCCCTTTGGACCTGTCTCCCTGCTCTCCAAGTAATGTTCGTGTATTGAATAAAGCGTTTCAAAGAGTTGTGCTAAATAGGTGTCTGGGGCTCTGTAATTAATGCCAACAACCATAAATGTTGTGTGTCTCACTCCGATATTGCCCAAGCCCTGACTATAGACCGAGCATCTTATCAAGTTACTCGCTTTCTCCAAAAGGATCTACCAGCAGGTCGTGTGTAGGTTAAATATGGCAGCTCTCTAACCACTCAGGAGCTATTTCATCCTGTGTGCAAACCTGGTTTATAAAGCTTATCAAGAAGCAAGGCTTGGTATCACAGTCTAGTACTCATAATTAATCCTGGAGACAGCGCGGATTTAGGTTCATTGGGGCTGACTTCAAATTAAAAAGTCACTATTAGCATGTGAAACAGACGCCATATGTTACATGTTCGCACTGTAGATGTTACAGAACGTTGTGCATTTCTCTTTTCATGTAAGATAGGCACACCCTTCCCAACAGACAACAGTTTGGTTTACCTGTAGTAGGCTTACCTCTGAGCGGTCTCTGCTCTTTACAGACATCTCTACGCCCAGACCTATTTGTATGCACACACCCATACAGGTGAAGTCTTTGTTTATACAGTCTTTTACATTTTTATGTATAAATTATACTTATCTGTAAGTGTATTTATACAAATATTTTACAGCTAAAACACAGTGCTGATACACACAGTGATCAAAGAGAAATGCATGTATGTAGAAAAATATGACACATTTACACATACAAATAGAGAAATCTCTCCGTATCTGGTTTATATCTTTACAGAAATATTTAACTCTCCTGTTCTCTCTCAACATCTGTAGCTACCTTGATCTATGTGCAAGTTCAAAGTGGAAATACTGCCTAAGAAGGTATTTGGCAGCAGCCTGTAAAACCTTGTTGTACTAGGCGTTAATGCAATGTTCTCAGTGTCTTCAGTCATCTGAAATTTGAGTTTAAAGTTCTCGCAGAATCACAGTCAACATAAAACGCAGCAGGAAATCGCCATTAGTCAAATGTGCTCGTCTAATCCCACTGCAAAATGGAGCTTTTTCATTTCTATCCTGCCACGGGTTAGTGTGTGATTTCATATGTCAGATTCACCAATTCTGCCAAGGAGAGGAGATGGGCAAGAACGAATTAAAAATATAGACTGCTTTGCTTCAGGGGAAGTGGAGAGGGCAGGTCTTTGTAGAGAACTGTAATAATGATCTCATTTAAGAGAGTTTCTGGGTCTGATTCTTTGCTGCCCTTCTTCATACTTAATTAGTCCCTGGCAAATTGAGGGCCTAACCAGCAAATCCACAGGAATACGCATTCACTCTTCTCTGCTGAAATTGCACAGGCGGAGCACAAGTGGGGAGACATCAGCCCACGTCCTCTGACACTGGAACGCACCGACTGGTTGCCAATGGGAAAACCTGCCATTCCTTTCTCTCACTCTTTCTGTCCTGGTCCTGTTTTTTTCTGTGTCTCGCCCTCTCCCACTTTCCTCTTTCTAATTCTCTCCCTTCGTTTTGCGCAACCACTGGGATAAATACAGCAACAGTCCCTCTCTTCCCAGAGACTCATTCTTGGGAGGATATTAGCGTGTGCCACACTCGGCTGCCTATTTGTCTTAAGGTAATTATTATTAATGGCTGTTGTTGTTTTTCCTGCAGAAACTGTAATATAGACCCTTTTGTATCATTGGCTGAGGCCGGTTGTTTCTGTAGGAAAAACAATAGGCCCACAGATTAGGTCTGCATATTATGGCTCCAGTAGCACAGCAGGCTTTTGGTATTGGTACCAATCCTATCAATTCCTGGCATCCTTCCCCCTTTACTCCTGGTAATTAATCTTTCCATGAATGCTGTCACATTTAGAGCCATTTCATTAAGTTTCTGGTTCCTACATTTATGTAACTCGCTGCATCGCTCATCTGCTCCATCGGCTGGGGAGAGAGGTGGTGCTGGGAGCTGCTTCGCTCGCCCCGTCCGTGCCTTCCTCCCCGCAGCACTTGCTGTCCCAGAAATGGAGCCACACATGGATGACAGACAGGCGGCTGCGTGGTTCAGACAGCCTGAGAGGGGCAAAATTGAGTCGTCAAAAATTAGGAAAAGCCCCTGTGAACGGAGCCTGTGGAATGCCCGTTTCCCATACATGTCTGTGTACCAAGGGACATGGGATAGGAAGAGTGATACACTTTCTGCAGCAATGCTTTCGAGTAAAATACTGCTGATTTCTTAAAGCAAAGACAGCAGTTTGGGCCAGTCAGCTCCTCCAGCCAAACTCCGGCACTTTTCCTCCTACTCCTCCACCCCACCTCCCACAAAACGCACCAACCTCAAACCCTCTCTATAAAGCAGGAGCCTTCCTAGAGGGAAAGGAGGCTTACAGCCGCTTCTGCTGGTGTTGCTGCAGCCCGTTGTTGCTGGGTTTGACAGGGAGCCGGGCCCGGTGGCTGCAGACAGCGTGAGGCTGCAGCGTGCGTGCTCGTAGGGCGCAGCAGCGGGGCGAGAGACAAAAGCTTGTATTCCCAGCCCAGCCTCGAGTGACCTTGTGCAACCCCTTAATTACTGCAATTACTTGCCTCCTGAGATGACATTATTAGGCCTTGCTCGGTAATAAGGGCTGTGAAGTTCACAGAATTATTCGTGCCGGTTGGTGAAGGGGCAGCGAGTAAAACGCGGGGCCATCTTGTGGCTTCCAAACCGGCTCGGGGTCAAAAGGGGATGGCCGCCGGCTCTGCTCGGAAATTCAGGGTTGGCAGTTTTGTGTTTGGGGATGGGATTTTGGCAGCGTGGCATCTGCACCGCTTCACGGAGGGCGTGCAAAGAGCGATGCTGCAATGTGGCTGCACCCAAGGATGTTTTGCCGGTGACAGAAAACAGGAGCTCTCCTCCTCCGGTGCTGTCCATCTGCCAAATTTCATGTTTCTCCCCCAAATCAAACGTGAACACTCCTAAATGGTAAAATACTAACTATAAAAAATGAAAGCGCTAAAACTGACGGCTGCTGAAGCCAAATTTTAGCATTAGCAACACTGATTCAAAAGGTTGCTGCAGGCATGGGAAGTCCCCAGGCAGCTCCTCTGCTCAGGTTATTGCTGCTGAGCACAGACTGACCCACGGGTCCCAAACGATGCATCCAGGGCAGTGGCAGGAGGAAGGGAGAGCTGAAGGAGCGATGTGGAGGAGGGGGATGCTTTTGGCTTCCCCCTTGGGCAGGCATGTCAACCTGCCTGCGACAGATTTGGATACGAAGCGACAACAGAAAACCTCATCTCCTTGATTTTTGAGTGGAAAGAGATGCCACGACCAGGAAGACAAATAGGAGGGGAAAAAGACTACATCCCCTTGCAGCACAAGAGATTCAGTGTGGGCTGCAGGGTGTGGGGTTTGGTAACCTTTATTCCTTTGTGAATAACCAAACTATTCCGTACGTGCATTCATTTGAGCTCTTCTCTGCCACTGCAGTCCGGGGGAGAAACCCTGTCCTCCCTCCAAAATCTGCCTTGCAATTGCATTCTGCTACACTGTTTGTTTGTTTGTTTTTCTGGTTTGTTTTTGTTTTTCCTGCTTTTTTTTTTCCGTATTTTGTTCTTGTATTTTTCCGTGCACTAACGCTCAGTAATAGACCAGGTAAAACATTTCCATTATCTTCTCCCCAGAATGTGGAAATCTTCAAAGAAGAGGTAGGAGGGAGGTTAGCCCCTCTAGCCTCATTTCCCTACCGCTGCCGCTCCTTGGCTGTTCATCACAAAATGAGTCCACACGCCCATTGCATCATGGCATTGTGCCTGTTGTATGTTTTGCCTTTTCTTTTAAATTATTTCATGTTGCAAACCTGGCGATTATTTCATGCTGTTTAAACTGTATTTGCAGTCTTTGATCATATGTAAGTAGAGTGAAGTAAACTGCTGATAGAGTGAAGATATTGTTCTCGGTGTTTCTCCTCTCGCTTTGTTCATTACATTATGCCTATAAGCTTGCATAAAATGCTCGTTGCAGCAACACGCCTTTGTTATTAATTCTCGTGGCGCCACGTATTTTCATGAGACCTAATTCATTCACAAATGGGGTGATTAGGTAATCTATGCCAGTGTGTATGGGTGTATTTTACACACAACATGGACACGCACAATGCACAGTTTCATGTACCCCAAACACATACTTATCCATATAAACAGAAGGACAAAATCATCATGTCCTGTTTACACCAAGTTCAACTGCATACTTACAATCCAGCTTCCAGGGCCCGTGCTCAAGCTAAAATTTTCTTGACCATGGACGTACCGCGCTGCCTTGTGACCTGGACACAACAGCAGAGAGATGCAGCAATAGGAAGCAATAAACAGCCCTGGATTTCAAGGCAAGACACATCTAACAGCCCAGGATATCCTGCACAACACCCGTGTGGCTCCCTGTCACCAGTGCTGTTATTTACCAGCAGGCAGAGGAGTTAAATAGATACTTGCATCATGCAGCAAGGAGGCAGGAGGTGAGAACTCTTTTGTGGTGCTTGATCCCCAGCCTGGCTGCTACTTGTTCCCTTTCTAAACCACACGCGTCAGGGCACGGCCATGCTACAGGGCTGTGTTTGTTTTCAAAAAGAACAGGTACCCAGCCCTACCAGTTGCCCTCGTTTAGTGGGAGACAGATGTCTCGTTCCCAGGTTTCTCTGCAAATCACAGCTAGTCACTCCATCAAGTAATTAAAACACTGTCCCACGTGCAGGACATGGCTAAGCTCCTCGCCAGCCTTGACTCTGATCCATGCAGTACATAAAGGCGTGATTTGTGTCTGATTTCCCCATCACCTCAATATGTCTTCATCCCTTTTTTTCCCCCTTTGTAATTTACATTATTCTAGTTATTACAAGTGAGGAAAAACGACACCCTTCGTTTCTCTTTTCCAAACAACAGCAATCCTGCCCCTCTGGATTGAGCACTGCTCAGCAGGGCAGCCAGAACAGGAGAGCAGACACAAGCTATGAGAAGAAGCTGCTAACAGACATCCCCATGGCCCCAGAGCCATGCCTCAGCTGAAGACCTGGTGGTTCCCTCCAGTCCTTGAAGGAAATAATTGACAGCAACACCAGAGAGTGCCCACCCAGCCCAAGTGGCTCCAGAATTTTGGATCCATTTATGGAATCTGCACAGCTAATGGCTGGCAGTGGGCACCCCAAGGGATGACCCCTTCATCTGCTTTCTCCCTGGCTGAGATGAGCACATGCTGTTGCAGGTGTTCCTGATAACTGCTTCTTTGCCACTTGCAAGGGCACCCCTAAATGATTTTAGTTCGATGTGTGGGGCAGCCAATAGGCTATGATGGGTTCCTGTAACCCAGCTTGCACCCTGCACGTTGCACTCTGATATTTTAAAGCCCCAAACTCTTCCTTGGAAGGCATCTTCTCTTTCTACCCTTAGTAAATAGAGTGTCCAATTGCAAAATGCTGATATTGTGCAGCATGGAAAAGGCTTTTTTCCCCCTGAGTTTTATTGTGTACAATTGATTATACACCATTTTTCTCTCCTTCTGAAACCTGCACAATTGGAGTCATGTTGCCAGAAGAACCTGCTGTTACACAGCCCCAGGGAGAAGAAACAGAAAACAGGAAGAAAGCCATGTTTTAAAGCTCTTAAAAGTTTTTTTGAAAAACCATTCCACTATAAAACATATTGCAGCTGTATGTACCAGGGGCCTCCTGCTCGTCACAAAGGATTGGTGCCACCACAGCAGTCTTTGTGCACTTACATGCAACCACGTCCAAGCAGAGATGAGCTCGTTGTTCTCCCTCTCCCAGGCCACCACTGCCTTTCCTGCTCAGGATGCCAGCATCTTTTTGCACATCACAACCTGCCAAGCTGAGGGACACAAGGTCCTTCGGTCAGCCAGAAATACCCGGGAACGAAATGAAGCTCAAGAAAGGAATGGGATTCCTGAATCCCATCTCCCTGCAGGGTTTGGAGGATGGGGAAGAACAAAGGATCCCTAACAGCAGAGGCGTGGCAGGAGTGAAAAGAGTCATGCCCCAGAGGTGGCACTTTCAGCTGCTGTGGTTCAGGGCATGGGTCATTCTTCCTCAGCAGTCTGACCTGTTGCACTGCAGGCACCGTGCGGAGTGTGGAGCTGCTAGCCTGGGTTCTTGCAGTGATGCCCACATCAGGAGTCACTGGCCCAGCTTTGCCGACATGGCTCTACCTCCTCCAGGTCCTGACCTGGCCCTGCCAGTGCCAGTTTTGGGATTTCTGCACTTCACTGCTCTTGCTTGGTGGAGATGGGCCAGGAAATGGCAAGAACACGGCAGGGGAGGCAGCGTGGATCACCCGGAACGAGCAGGCAAGGAGCACATGGAATATTTCCCTGGTTACCAGAACGGCAGCATAGACCTAAAGAAAAATTTCCTGGATGTGGGTTCAAAGAGTGGATCAATATTTGGATGGCTGATGTGGATTACTCCATTAAATATATGGAAAAGGAGCCGGTTTGCAAGACCCAGACTAGCCTTCTGAACATTCCCAAGGTCAGAAGCCTCCAAATTACCCTCTACACACAATTACCTATAAATATACGTGTACGCAGCCCTCCTAGCTGTGAGAATTTCCACATCTAGGAGCCCCCAAATCATCCTTCAGTAAAGATTATGCGCAATAAATAAATAAATAAATAAATAAATAAATAAATTCGGTTGAAAGGAAAATAATAAAAAAAAAAGAAGCAGATTTTCTCAGTTTTTTCCCCCCAGAGTGTTGTAGCTGATAAACCATTATGACGCCCTGAATGATGGCATTACAACAGCCTTTGCGCATCTCACTCTCACTACACAGAATGTAAGAACGCTTGATGTGACTTCATTATTTTCCCAGCGACCGACCAGCGCTAAGCGATCGGGAGGCAGCAGTGAACGCACACTGCTTGTGTATAGAGTAGCCTCCCAAAAAGGATTTCAGGGCCGAATCCTGTCTCTGTTTACACTGTCTAAGTCAGGTGTAACTCCACTAAAGCTAATAGATGCAGCCTGGTGTCGAGCCCACACGGATAAAAGGATCAGGCCCTCTAAGCTTTAAAGTTATGAGTCTTTTCAAACTGCAGATCTACTGTCAACATTTCAGTGATTACTTCTCTTTTTTTCCAACACACAAACATAAAATAGTAACAAGATTATCAGATTAAAGAGCCAAAGAACAGCCAGTTTATTATACTCTTGTATCTAAAACACTCTTGTGTCTAAAACACTCAAATCTTATAGGTTTCCTTCCCACTCCACATCTTGAGGGGGGAGATTGGTTTGTTGTTATTTGGTTTTGATTTTTTTTTTTTTTTTTAATCACAGTCTAGTATAACTGTGTAGGAAAATAAATCAGCCATAATATTAAGAACTGCACCATGCAGTCAGCAAGAAAAAATCCCCCCCCCCGAGCCCCAAACTAACCCTTCTGAGCATTTCAATTTAAAAAAAAAAAAAAAGAATCTTTGCATTTTGTCAGTCCCCACGAAGGAGAAATGACAGGACACACAGAAAGAAAAGGACAGAGCTGTTGAAAGCTAAAAATGTGCAAATGCTGCATTCCTTCCGGGAGAGGCAAAAAACCACCTTTGCATCAGTATAAATTATTTAAATCAGAGATGGTTTGTGTTAAGGGTCTTGAACAGATTGCATAACTGTTGCACAACTAATGTGTACAAGTGTGTCACTAATTTAATTTTAATTTTACTGTATGAGTTTGTATAAGATCCCCCAGCTGTCATGTGCTCATCATCTGTCACAGAACTATCACTAAGCCATGCTGGGCTAAGACAGGATTATAAACGATGAACTGCCATGTGCTCTAAATCTTCTTATTTGCCTAGCCTGGAAGGTATGCCCTGTAAAATTTGATTGGCAGCGTGCTCTATTCTGTCAATTGACTTTGAAGGCCTCTGCTATTGGCGCTCGGAGCGGCTCTCAGTAGCTGTATTGACTGTCACCTGCTGACTCCAGCACGTGCCTGACCCCAGCCCCGCACCGAGGCTCTTCCCACTCGCGCCGAGGCCGCTGGCGGGGCTGGCTCTGGTGGCACGTGCGGCACATCAGGGCATATGGCTGGCTGGTTGTATGCAGAATGGGGTAACTGAAGCCAAGCAGCCCCGCTCTGTTATTACAGCAGATGGGGGAAGCGTGGCATTCAATATTAAGACAGATGCCACCTCCTTATTCCACCTGTCTGGAACTTGGACATGGGACAGAATGAACTGTCTGCCTAATAATTAAGGAAACAAAGACTGCATTTATGAAGCTCAGCAGAGCCCCATCTCTGCGAAGCCTGCACAGATATAACTGCCGGCCACAACAATAAGGAAATGTAGACTACTGCTCATCAGATGTTCAGATACGTACACGCAATTACAGTAGGAAACTGTACTGTTCCCAGCTGCTTTTGCAGCCTTTTATTTAGGCTGGTTGTGTATTAAATTAAACGGGAGGAACGAGTTGGCTGGCATTATTACTATTATAAATAACGCTTCGAAATTACAGTGAAGTTCCTTCAATAACAAAGCGCCTACCGCTCCCCCTAACAGTCGCTGCTGCTATTGTGCTGTGCCCTTTCTTGCAAATTTGCTCTTTGCTTCTCAGTAGTCAACTGTTTTTGTAACAGTCAGAGAGAAGAAAAACATTCTTTCCAGGACCACTATTATTTTCATGTATTTTTACACAACAATTTGCCTCTTTCTTTGGCATTGTTAAAAAAAATGATAACTGTGTAAAAAAGAAGGCCTGGCTCCTTGGCATTTATGCTATGTTACGTTTCTGTTATTTAATCCTACTTAATTTTGGACCAATTACGGCTGAACCCGCCGTGCTTTGTGATGGGGATGATTGTGCTGGAGAGGGCCTGATCCTTGCTGGGTTTGAGCCTGGGCTCACTGGGGTGGCAGTGGGGCTGCAGCACGTCTCTGGCCCCTGCGCAGCCCCTGTGTGTGGCCCGGGATGCAGCGGAGGCTGAGGCTGGGTCTAGCGGCTGGGGTCTTCGCCTTCCTGCATGGCAGTGTTGGGGGGGCCCAGGCATACACCCCACTTTCAGAGTGCCCCCAACTACGGCCGCATCTGGTGACACCGACAACAGCCTCAGCCTCCCCCGCACATGTCTGCACAGCCCCACAATTTCGGCGGAATTCAGAGCTTGGATATAAAAATGAGCAGGGGCTGGGCAAAGATGTTTCTCTGTGGACGCACTATGCAATTAATGCCTATGCTGGAGAACCCAACGTGATCAGGAGGTATTTTTAGTATCTACTTAGCTACCTCCAGCCCTCTTTCAAACGGCCTGTACTGATGTGATCACGCCCATCCTTAAATCTTTCTAATTAATTTTACTCGCTTTTGACTGAATGAATTCAAAGGCAGCTTAAAAATCATCTGTGTGTCTGTCCTGGGATTTATTGGTAAATGGCAAGTGGAATAAAGCTGAATAAGTTGCAGAGGATGAAAATGCAGGAGCCAGTGCTAAGGGAAGGAGTACTGAGTGTACATTATATACAAGATTACGGACACACAGAGTGCCTATTGTCTCAGCACGCCATGAGAGTGGGCTTTTATGTTCCTGTACATGTATTTGTGTACGCATGATGGCACATATATATAATCTTGATAAATAAAAATGAATAATTGAATTTTCAAAGGCAGAAAGATTGCACGCAACACAATAAGCGAAGCTGGACCTTTACGTTAATGGGTATCTATAAATAAATACTCATTTAGAAACATATACATGTAAGTAGTGTATAATATGATTAGTTAGACATCATAGATCTATATGTTTATTCAATTATACACACACAGACAGGCATGATGAACCCATTGTAATTCTGGGATAATACTCATAGATTGTTCTATCCTGATTTGTCACAGATGCATTTAAACCAGACAGCTCGTCCTCAGCAAAAAACAACAACCAGATGCAGTCAGTTCTCCAGAGCACAGGAATCACATGCAACAAATTGAAAAAAGTAATCAAAGCCCAAACTTTTTTTTTTTTTTTAGTAGAAGAGATAGCATTTAAAAGACACAGATACATATTACAAGATGAGGGTCAGTTTGAAAAGATCCCACAATATCTGTTACCAAGAGCTTTGTTAATCTTTAAAAACCTAGAATGATTATTTGTACGGAAGCTGTGAATTAACTAGGCTTTAATAAATAGCTCACAGGCACGTGTGTCAAGATTGCGCTTTTTGTTCTTATATGTGCCTGTATTTGGCAAAAAAGGAAAAAGGAAGCTATTATTTGTTATTTTTTTTTCTGTAACAATTATTTCAAATTAAAAGCCCATCTGAAGAAAGGCATATGGATGGAGAGGGGGTTCAGTCCTAATTGAACAGCCCAGGACTCGTGAGGTTAATTACAGATATTAACGCTGTTGTTCTTCAGCTTCTTGCCCTCATGAAGGCTCCAGCTTCCAAATGACCTGGCTCCAACAATAAGACTCTCTTTAGCCCATTAACTAATTGATAAAAATGTGAGTGTTTAGAATGAGTCTAATTAAATCACCGAGCCTTACAATTACGAGTCCATTTGGTAGCTGTCGGGAGATGGGTAACCTCAGCTGGCATTGTAGGCGAATAAAAGATAAAAATAAAAGGGAGCTTAACCAAAGATCATTTTGAAAGCTGTTCATTTGAAGACAAAGTACACATTTGCCTGAAATGTATACATACACCACTTCAGACTAGCACAGTGTCTTGAAAAGAAAATGGAGCATTTAGCAATCATGATTTTTTTTCCAGCGCATGCATGAAATTCTCTCCAGCCTGTGTGATGGAATGAGCTACTTTTATACTCATTTCTGAGTTACAGTGAGCAACAAGATGCTTTGGGAGCACCCAAATGACTGATACCATGCTCCTCAATGTTATTAACATTTTTCCGACTCTCGCACAACAGAAGACTCTCTGCAGATGACATCCCTACGCCCCCTTTCTGGTTGTGGCTGCTGCTCCACCCGGTGTTTCTTGAATGTCCCATTTGTGAAACTGGTTTGCAGACCTTCTCATACACATCACAGGTGTCTTTGGCAAGGAAGCTGCAAAATACTTTGCACGTAAAACCCCTGTTGGAGGTGTGCCTAACGTCCTGAGCATCCCATGCAGTTCTGGTCTCATCATGCCAGGGAGACTTAAATCTAAAAAATGATGAAGAGGTAGGTGACAATGGTTTCCATATACAAAACCCTAAACTGACAAGGATTTCACAGGTGGAAAAAGATAAGACTGAAGTTGGATATAACAGGAGTCTACAATAGCAAAAGGGATGGAGGAGGTGAGCAGGAGTGAGTAAGCACTGTCTCATGGCAGCATCAACCACAACGATCATTTGATAAATTCAAAACAAACAAAAGCGTGACTTTTTCTCTATTGAACTCATTGTCAAAGGAAGATGTGGGTGCTAAAAGTTTAAATCAAAAACTTCTTAACAAGGTGTTGGAGGAAAAATCCACCCCAAGCTAATAAAGACCCCTGTCTTGAGAAGTCTCTGAGCTGCAGGTGTCTTGAAACTGGAAAAACAGAGAATTCACTGTATGCCTGTTGCAGCCAACAGCCATCACCATTAGCAAGATACTGGGCTAAACTGCTTTTTTTTGGTTCATCCCAGGACTGCTCTTTGTACAGTTGTATGGTGCAACGAGTGGGTTACACACAACATGTCTGTGGTAGTGTCCTAAGTGCCAAGGGAGCCTGCAAGGAGCTTTGCTCAGCCTGTGAACAGCAGAGAGTGAGAAGACAAAGCTCATTAGGTCAGTGGACTACGGAGACTGTGCTTTGGCCTCTGAAATACGGCCTGAGCACGAGCTGCACTGAGGGCATTTCTTGGCTCCCTGCACCACTCTAAGGCAGGCACATGGAGTACGCTGAGGTACTTCTGCCCACAGAAGAAATGGCCAGCCTGATGATTTGCGAGTGCTCATGCATCCACTGTGAGTCCCTTCCCTTAGAGGACGTTTTCCTGTTATTTCTCAGGATGGAAATCTAAAAAATCAAAACACAGGAAGACAAACAAACCTCCAGCACCGTTCTACATCACTATGAAGAATGCACACTGCCTGGCACGCCTCGTTGCTGACCATTAAAACATCGCTTATGGTGATACTGGCGGAGATTGGAGGATGGACTTGATGCCTGTGGTTTGATCACAGAGAGTGCTGCACACAGCATTAAAACCAAATGCACTGTGCAAGTCACAGCTCTTACATGTCCTCCAGTGCAAGAGCTTTCTGCACAAGCAGGGAAAATATCCGGCCTATGTTAGCATAGCAACAGCAGAAGCCATCTCTTCAACTTCCATTTCCACAGCCTTCCAAATCTTCCTCCTTTTTCCTGTTGTGAGGAAACCTGGCTTTCCCCATCTAGGATAAACATTCATCCATCTCTCTGCTTTTCTGCTTCCCACTTTCTCAACACAACGCTCTTGTTGCTAACACTCCCCCCTTTGCTCCTGGGAAAACTCCCCTTGATTTCCTGGGCTTTGGGTTCAGGCCCCACAGAGCAAGGGGTTGTTCGTGGAAATCCTGAATCAAGCAAGGTCTCAGCCGTGAGGACACGGACCTGGGCTCAGATGGTATTTCAGGTGTTGTGACTAGGCAAGGCAGAAAGGCAGATTTGGATCTCGTCAGAGCTTAGTTCATTTCCGGCTTTATCGATATTTAACCAGCCTTGGATGCCACCCAGGAGTGACTTGGCAGCCGGTTCAGAGCACGGAGCACAGGTGTGATGCGCTCCTGCCAGTTTGCCTTGCTCAGAAGACGGGCAGCTGTGCTCAGCGCTTGACGATGCTTCCAAGCAGCCTTGCAGGGTACCCCAAGGTAGGGCCTGCATCCTTAGATTAGCCTTAAAATGGCAGACAAAGATAACCACACGAAGGTCCTGGAGAAAAGACGTGATCTCTTGGGTGGACCAAGATGAAAGAGTGCATTTCCAGACATTGCTGCTGCTGGGATATTCAGGGCTGGGGGTACATCAGTTTACAAAAGACCTGGAGAGAAAAAAAAAAAAAATGTACTGAGGTCTTTTAATAGATGGAGCAGGCACCGTCTTCCAATTCTTCACGACTGCCTCCATCTGCCAAGCAGCACTGCTTCTGCCTTATCTGGATTGACCTTCAGCCAAATGGCTTTGATCCACAGCCCTGTCTCAGCCAGACTTTGGAAGAGGAGGGGAACGGCACAGTCGGGCAGGGGTAACTGGGGCACAGAGCTGGCCACTGTCAGCGGGTGAGTCTATGGCACAGAGAGCTTCTCCGCCCCTTTCCGAGGAATTCACACATCTTTTGAGGAATATAAATTGAAAGAACAAGGCTGATGGGATGGGACAAGCTGGAAATGGAGGAGGTTCTGGTCTAGCTTCTGACAGAATGGAGAGGCTGAGTCGAGGCCCCTTGAGCTCTGCTCCAGATGTCTGCGTATGCACTGACACTAAGATAAATCTCCATGAAACTCAAGTAATCAGTGGACAGATTTTGGTAGTTTAAAAAACTAAAACAAAAACAAAGATTGGAGGTGGCTGGAAATTTCTGTATTTTTCATATTTTTCTTCTGCTCCAACTTTCCCCTAATTATTTTACAGCAGAAATTCAACTTCCAATAAAAATGTAAAGATAGAATATTCTGGGATGAGATTTTGTGCATAGATTTTGAGGGCCAGCAGAGGGAGGAAAGGATCATTCAGCCCACTGTATGCAGGCCGACATTTTCAGTCATTTTGCTCCAATGGTGAAGGCTATTTTAACATGGCAAGAGAACCTTTAAAAAATCCAACTTGTTGTTAACACGTTTTTGTGAAAAGCCTTGCACAGAAGTGGAAGACATGCACAGGTATTAAACAACAAAGACCTACTCTAACAGAATGTCAGAGTCAGGCAGTGAACTGCTGCAGGAATTGACACCTTGGCTAACTCACCTCTCTTCCTACCTCAGTGACACCCAACCCTTAGAGTCCTTGTGCCTCTTCCTGCAGCCCTTCCATGCGCTTCTTCCTCCCACACACAGCTCCTGTGTAACAGCTGCCACCTGACTCCTGCTCTGTCAAATCACTCCCGCCACCAAAGAGCCACAGCTTTTGCAGCTGAAATAACAGCACTGCTGGGCAGAGGGCTGAGATGAAGGAAGAAATTTTTTACATCAGGCTGGACAGGGCTCTGGGCAACCTGATCCAGCTGTAGGTGGCCCTGTGCACTGCAGGGAGTGAGACTGGATGGCCTCTAAATGTCCCTTCCAACTCAAGTAATTCTGTGGTTCTATGAAGGCTGGGCACTTTGCAGTAGGTTTTGTCCTAGGGTACTTGAAAAGACGCAGCTTGACTGGATTTAGTTGCCAAGGATCACATGCAGTGTCATACCACAGGTGTGAATGGCAAAGTACAAAAAACATAATTCAGCTCAGCCACAGACTCAGATTTGATCAGAAGACACCTTCTGCATAGTTAAAATCTCACTGTTTTTCACGCTAGTCAACCAAGCAAAGGGGACATAAAACAGAAGATTGAAGAATGTTTGTGTGCACAGAGGGGAGCAAAATCATTTAGAAATGCCTGGAGTAATATCTGAATTGAAGTGTTACTATGCAAGTCACTTTTCTAAAGACAAAGAAACTACTCACAAATATAAAGTTCCAGTCCTGGGCACATATGGCGTAACTGCAGGGTAATAAAGAAATGGCCCATTAAGGAATTAAATGTTTGTTTGGCATCTACCACGTCTGCTTTGTCTGAGGACTTATCATAATAATTGTTTGGTAACATACTAAAAATATTAGTATGTATTCCACCATAGGCCAAGGAGAATGACAAGAATAGGTTTAGGTTTTAGATGCAACAACACACCCCCAGGAGGTAGTCAGGTAATCAACTTTGAAGTTTCTGAACTTCCAGATGCAAGGACACAGACCAGACAGTTACGTATTTATATTCTAGGGACTTACTATTACCTGACAGAACTGGTGAGGATGAGAAAATAATGAATGCAGTGTTTAGATACATTTAAAACCATGGCCCTCAGCTTCCCACTACCCATCAGCCCATACTGACACCTGTTTGGTTAACTTTCAAGAGAATCAGCACATTTCAAAACTGTTAGGTGCAATCTGCAGAAAAAGTTTTACTAAACTGTGCATTGAGCTTTTCAAACTCAGGAAAACATTGAGAAAATCCTGTTGAGAAAATCATGTGTAGATGTAGCTTGATGCAGCTATGGAAAGCAGATGAGCATATTCTGCATGCACAAGCACACCCACTTTAATGTACACAGTTTTTGAGGGTATAAAATACTTTCCCAGCAAGTCCAGCACACTTTCTCCTGCTCTGTGCAAAAGATGAGAAGATGCAATATTTCTACCTCAAAGAACCCCTGCAGGCACCTGGCCAGGCTTTAAGGAGCACAGTCCCTTAGTTTTTATCTTCTCCCACTTACGAGGAAACCTCATCTCAACGCACTGTTACAGCGCTTTGCTGCAGAACCTCTTTGTTCCCCTGCAGGCCAGTCCATCTGCCTCCAAGAATCTAGGCTCGATCACAAATGTATTTTCAACGCATTGGTGAAAGCATTCACTTAAAATTATCTCATTTTCCCTCAGGAAATTTTCAATTAAATAAACACATAATAATTATTTCCTTTAATTACTCTTCCCTGCTTACCTGGAGCTAGGCCACCTTTGCCCTTTCACACATCAGAGAGCTGTCAGATTCATTAATTAGTATTTATTTGTTTCTTACTTTCAAAACATACCTATGTACTAGGGGCATTTAGTGAAATGCTGCTGATGTCAAAGGGAATTTTTTCCCTAGACGTTTACTGCAGAGGCTCAGCTCCTGCTCAGTGCTTGGGAGCCTTTTCTCATGCAAACAAGCCAGCTGCAGCAGCTCTGGTGAGCGACCAGGATCCAGAGGCGTTGCTTAATTTCCAAGGCTTTCCCTCACTGTCCCACACTTACCAAATACCAGAAGGCACTTCTCTCAAACCTCCAGTGCCAGGGAGGTCTAACTCAGTTCTCCTCAAGCCTCTGCTAACCTGGAAAGTTTGGTTAGCGCAGGAGTTTTTATCAATACCTCCAAGCCGGAACAGCCTAATGGCAGAGCCTGTGTCTAGTCTCATCTCAAAAGGCAGAGATGAGCACTGCAACGATTACAAGGAAAAGGTCACGTGCACCTTCTTAGCCATGGACGGAGAATGCGGCGCTGAGCCCAGCACCTCCAGCCCTGCCCAACCACCAACGAAGTCCTGATGTTTCTGCTCTTCACACAGCTTCCCGCAGCTCCTGACACTTGCTGATTTTGCCCTAGAGAGCAGCATGCAGAGAGTCAGCTGGGATGGGAACAAGAAAGAGCTGGACAATTCCCCTTAAGCCAGTATCAATATGACTGATAAACTAAATTACTTTTAATGAAGTGACTAATTTCAAACCGAAACTCCCACTCCCAGCTCTACTCACTGTCCCTTCAAGCCTTGCCAGGTCTCACCTGCCTCCTTCCAAGCTCCCACCCAGAGCCGGTTATGCTGCACTTGTAAAATCGAATATTGATGCTCTAAGGAGGAGGGCAAATAAAATTGATCTTCCTTACACTGCTGAGCAGCCTCAGGCACTGGTGAAGCAGGCAAAGGCTCTGTGACTTTTACCTCCCACAGAATCCTCCCAGGCAGGAACGAGTCCAGGTTGGGCTGATTGTCCTTTAAATCTCAGTTCCGTGTGGTACATACACATAGGGAGCTTTCTTCTATCAAAGGAAATAGATAATATTCTATATCTCCTAAATATCACAAGCCCTCCAATTATATCTAAAATACTCCTTATTTCCTTGCTTGGAAATGCAGCCCTGAAACAAATCTTCTGAGGCATCGAACAGAGGAACTGTACCTACACTGGGGCTAAATACAACTTCCCATATCAGTCTGTAGCTGAGCTCTTTCCACAGACATCTTGTTAGAATTCAGTTCCAACTTGCATTTGTTGCAGAAGAGTAAGTTTCTTTTCCAATGGTCACAAATAACCAATGCTCTAAAAACAATCTCCCCACCAAGAGGTCAAAATGCCTCTCTGCAGTGAAATTTTTTCTTTTTCACCGTGTGTTCTCTCCACAACAATAGCCTCAGCCTCCACTAAATTAAGGCTGCCAAAACCATTCTTCCAATGGAAGGTGTTCTACGTGTGACCAGAAAGTACTGGCAGAGGATAGAAAAGATCAGCGTCATCTGCAACAACCAGCCATCAGGTTACAGGTACTGTTCTGTGAAAAATGGAACGTGCCATTAACAAAAGATTTTATTTTACAAATAAAACATTTGTTTTACAAATAAACCTCCAGTAAGCATGACTGAAGTTCTCACATGTGTGAAGCTAGTCATGGACATGCACATTTGCAGGATCAGGGCTTACAGAACCAGGACACAGGGGGAGTTAGAAGACAATTATCCAACGAGACCTCCAATAAATATCCGTGGGCCAAACAGCACCATATGTACTGTACATTGATTTGGTAGTAAAGGGATTACTTGAGTGATAGTGTCTACTCTGTATATTATTCAAATACAACAGATGGGAAATTGGCATGCCATGTAAAATACAAAATTCAATATTCACCCAAGTGGGCTGATAAATTATCATAAACCATTTATGAATATCCCTCAACCATGAAGCCTAATAACAAAATAAAATTAAAAAATGGAACTCTCAGCCCAGTTCTATCAAATGGTGGAGACAGAGGTACACTCTGGAATAAAGACCCCGTTCTGCTATCCAAACTGATCCCAGGCTGTGTCTTCTCCATCACACCCAACAGAAGGCACATGGCTACCAGTGATAAAAGAGGGAGCCCTCGGTTCCATCCAGAAGAGGAATATTAATTGTGAGAGGTGTTGGCATGAACTGGTAGGTTTAAAAGAAACAAATCTGAAGATACGTGGTAGCAATCCATATTTTATTACACCGTTTGTCACAGGCAGTGAGTAAAACAGGAAAACTGAAACTGTTAGACTGGGCGAGGATGGGAAGAAGATTCAACAGTGCCAGACAAAGGCATCAGCACACTGAGAGCACCATGAGTGCAGGATTCATGCAGAATATTCCACCTAAGGCAGCCAACACAGCACACTCCTGTCTGACCACCCCTCAGCTTGCTGAAAACACTACTAGAGACTTCAAAACCAAACCTCTAGCAGGGCGTAGCGTTGCCATCAGCCTTCTTTCCAAGCAGACGGTTGCTGTACGTTGGCCATGATGTGGCCACAATACTCACTGATGTGTTTGGACATCAGGATTACTGTAAATATCAGAAGGAAAAGTCAGAGCAGAAGGAAGCCCCCAGTCCACAGCAACCCACTGGGCTAACGTGCCTCTTTTCACATTCCTCCAGACAAGGAGATACCCATGCGTGTAGAAACTAATGTGGTCTGCTCTGAACCCCACCAGCATGGATTATACAAAAAGTAAAAACCTCAGAGCAACTAAAATACCCAGAGGCCCAAAGGATGCTGTTTTCTGACCGAAGAAAATTTTAGCCTTGTGGGGAGTTTTTTCCCCTCGATGAGAAAGGATTTGGTACCAGGGACATGGATGGTGAGGGAAGGGAGGCTTGAGGGCTGCCGTTTCATTTCTGCAGGTATCATCCTCAGCAGCTTTGGCTAGGAAGTAGGGGAGAACACAGTCTGCACCCAGATGGAAGCATGCAGCATAGTCTAGTGAGTAATAAGGAATTTCTGTCTTACAGAGAAGAGCTCCTACCAGATCTTAAGTGGGCAGCCAAAATGATGCATGAAAATTAGGAGGCGATGAACATCCTCTGCCTTCCTTCTGTTAGTTTAGATGCCTGACAGAGACTTTTGTCTAGACTGAGTTATTGCACATTCCTGATAAACCTGCTTGTAAGCTGTTAAGAGTATTGATAGGAAGTTGGCCAACATGGCACCATCTGGACCAGGTCTAGCCAGTCTCCACGACCATGGCTAGTGGTGACCATGCCTGTCATTTTCAGTTATTAATCAGAAGAGGAAAAATGACCCCATCCCACATTTCTACCAGAGAATAATTCCTGAAATAATAATAATATAGCTGTAGAGTAAGTAAACAGATGAAGATCTCTAAAGATCTCACTCTCCAGAAGAAGTCCTTTGGCAATTCTGTATGTTTATTCTGCAGCATAACTCTCTGAGGAATTCTACTTTTTTTTTTTTTTGTGATATACAGTTGTATCTAAAAAAGGTATCTAGACAAAAGGATACTTATTGTGAGTATCTCTGCTGAGAAAATAATTAAAGGCTTGCTTTCAACCATAGCGACATTTTCAGAATGAAGTGGAAATAATTCAAAAGGAATTTACAGTTAGGGGATTAATCCTCAAACGAGGCACAAAAATAAATTACCTGCTTTTTAATATTTCTTAGCATCTAGCAGCTTCATTCAGCTTTGCCCTTGAAACAAAGTCCACCTGTTAGAGTACCAAGGTATAGATTTATCTATCAGTCTTTGGAAAAACACACTTATTTCTGCTCTTCAGAGATCAATTTGGTGTGGTACATCGTGGCACTTAACTCTGCTCTACCTGTAAACTGGCACAGCTAGAAAATGTCCCACATGTATGAACACGATTCCTCTGCTAAACTCACTGCATCCCTAGGGTATAAACCCCCACGTCGCTGAATTCCAAGAATTTAGAGGATAGCTGGGCTGGGAGGCTAGAATTACCTTCCCGGTTTTATCACTGACCTGCTCTGTTAGCCAGAACACCTCATCTCAAGCTTTCTGTTTAACCCCCTGTGCTTTGTCTGTCTTTCCTGTGGAGCCCACATAGTCCTTGAGGATCTCTTGTGAACAGAATCTGACACCTTTATGCCCCAGGCTCCGCTGGGGCCATAAGCCACTGTGATAAGACAAACCAGAACTGTACAGCCCTTTAGCAGTATGTGTGCTAGCTTCTTCAGGGAAGATGCAGGAAAGGAAGGAAAGGTGCACGTGTCCTCCCACGGCTGTGCACAAAGGCTGTTATGGAAGCACAGGAAACAGCTGAAGGCATCCAAAGCCATCTTTTGAATTCAGCCCTTGTGATACCAGTGCCGAGCAGGGCTGTGATTCAAAGCACTTTAACTTGAACTCAAAGACTTTACAGATGAGAACTAGACTTCACAGCAACATCTCAGGGTGGTGTGCCCTGTCATCTCTTTCCTCATTTTCTTCTTTGTCTAGCACACAAAATCACCAGATTATCAACGCAGAACACCTCAAGAGACCCTCCTAAATCCACAGTAAACGAGCGTCCTGACTTTCAAGATCCTGCAGCTGTCCCTGTTGATCCTGCTTAGGCTAAGGCAAAGAGCTCCATGAAGCTCCTCTGCTCCCATTTTTATGCACAGACTTGAACTTTGAGACCACTGGGACACAGGCTGAAGATGTCTTTTTCCTTGGCAGTGGGCATGACGGGCAGACAACAGTAGCTGCTTGCACACTGCTGATCCCAACTGTGCATCTATGGCTGTGAGAACGGCACCTGACCCATTCTTGATCCTTTTTGAGGGAATGTCATCTCAAATCCATGCTCTGGGCAACGGATTACCCTGCCAACAATGCGCCATCTTTCTTCACAAAGAAAGGCTTCAGGCTGTGATGTTCCACAATCTTAGCTGCCATACAAACTGTGTCTATTTCCTCCTCCCAAGAACACTGATTTCTACCTGCAGCATCCAATTTTCTTCCAGAAGTCTGATCCCACAGATCCCATGTTCATCTTGCATCCCTGACACTTTGCCATTTGCTTTACAAACCACACAAGCCATGTTGCTTTTGTAGTTGTGTAGGTTTTTGCACCCCAAAGTAGCAGTGCACTAATGTGTCATTACTGTAAGTAAGAAATACAGCGAAGAGAAAAAAAAAAAAACACACAAAGCAAGAGAAGCGCCCTGCAACATAATTGGTCACTGCTATGAATCTGTACTCAGGGGACAGATAGCACGACCAGAGGTAATAGCTTACACACGTATTCTTGAGCTGTGCAATAGATGGAAAAGTGTCCCAGATGGATTGGGCAGGGGCTTAGTTCCGGGATTATGATGAGACAGTGGGTAATTATTGAGTGGCATTGCCTCAGCGCTGATTATATCTGCAAGCTTGTTCCTTTCCTTCAGAGGAAAGCATTGATAAAGATAAACCATGCTGCTCTATGTCCTTCATGTAGCACAAAACAACACATTTCAATCTAACAGGATCAGGTCTCCACTTTGATCACAATCTGTTACCTAGATGTCTTTGCAAATTAATCAGCCCTGCTTGTTTAGCTCCAGTCAGTTTGTACTGCTAAATTAATAAATGTTCTAGGAGCAACAGAATACATAATTAAATTCTACAGTTTAATCTCCACATAATAATTTTGACCTTAGTCTGGGGCCTCTGTTATAGCCAGCAACACATTGAACAGACACAGACCTTGCAGTGCAGCTTACACTAACAATCTACCTTGAACGATTACTCAGGGGCACCATAATCAAGAGCTACTAAAATCAGAGAAAGCAGGACGCACAATTAAGAGAACAGAATTGTAACCAAAGCTTCTGGCTACATAAAATAAAAGGGAGATAATGCAGCATAGGCATATATCTGCCTCAAAAATATACATACTCTGCCTTGGTTCAGCTAACCAGGAACAGTCAGTTTGTACTTCCAGCACCTGCATCTACAAATCCAACCTACATTCACGTCTGTTGACTTGCCCACTGTCAGGTAGATGTCTCTCCCTGTGGAAATGCGGTGTCTTCTGGCAGGAGCTGTCACAGGCTTTGTTCTACACATCCACATCAAGGCAGGTTACCCACAAAAGATCAAAGACGTCTAATGTTGCAGGGTAGGAAAGAGGGGTAACTGGTGAACACACCCCACACAGACAGCTCCATGTGGAAGGGGCTGGGGGGGCCACATGGAGCTTTTATCTTCAACCTGCAGCCTGTAGGGGATGGATTCTAAGCGACTCACAGAAGAACCCCAAAAAAGGGAGCCTGTGGCTAAACCTCAGCTTAAGGCTGCACACCTCTACTCATGGGCTTTGGTAATCACTGACTGAGTAGAACAGAGGCAGACAAAAAGGTAGAGGCTTCTCCAGAGCTTTCAGCCACCTCTGCCTTCCTTATTGGCACAGCACGCTCACTACTGACAACCAGCACAGCCAGACAGACGCGCTGGCTACCTGGTTCACCAAGGACCTCAGGATCTTTCTGTGAGGCTGCTGGCCTCCCCACAAGTCTTTGTCTTCCTAATGTCCAAGGAGGTACTGATCTACAAGGACAAATTAGAACAAAAGTCCCACTTAGTTGTGTAAATGCTGCTTCAGGTCTTGGCTTTAGGTTATCATGCGCTGTTGTCAGTGCTGCTTATTTGTAACTCCAGGCACTTCAGGGCAGGAACACTATGTTCTGCCTTTGCCAAGTCTCTGCCACGCAGCTCCACGGACTCCAGCTAAGGACTCCCAACTCAGAGAGTCCCAGCTCAGGGGAGTTGGACTAGATGACATTTGAAGGCCCCTTCCAGCTTGGACAATTCTATGATTCTGTGAACTCTGTTCTCGTAAAACAGTAATATATATATATATGTGATGAAGATATTCTGACTCTCTCCCCAGATATTTTCTTCCAGAACACAGGAAACTTCTTGATGGTCACTAAAAATGAAACAGAGCGGGCAGGGCAAACATTCAGTTTACTGGTGATTGCAGTACTTAGCTTGACACACCTTCCAGGACACTCGGTTAGAGCTAAGAGTTTGCTGTAGGCAGAGTCTCTGAAGCTGTTTCTACACCTGAATGTAGAGTGGGAGCATATATAAAGTCACTGGCTGTCCTGAAACCCCTGATCTTGATTCCCACTTCATGGGCACCACAGACAAGCTAGATTTTCCTATATTCACATCAAAGCCTAGCTGATTACTTCCAAAGAGATTAATTACCACAAGTCCTTTCTGCCCACTTGCATCTTTCTGAGGTTTCTTGGCTAAATAATCAAATGAGTCACAGACAATGTCTCAATGTGTTGATGGAATCAGGTCAGCACTTGCTGGCTTTTTGTTTTGAGCAGTAAGGCTGCAACATGCAGCATAGTTGCCAGCAGATATGCACAGAATAATAGTGAGGCATACTGGATTGAGCTCTGAGACCCCCAGGGACCATGCTTAACTTTACCCTTGCCTGCCTTATGGAGAAAGATCAAGGGTCCTCAAGACAAAGAGGAGTTACTGGCTGCCACACATCCAAAGTGCTAGGCACCAGTGAAAAATAAGGGAATGTTGTAGCTTGTTTCTAAATCAGCCCAACTCATCTGAACCAGTCGTTTTTGACTGTTCATTTCGGGGCCAGCAGAAAGCACCAATGATGTGGTGCTACTGCAGCTGAGACAGACCTGAGTCAGTGTGTAATGGACCACTAGAAATCGCTCCTGTTGTGCAGAGCCCCGTTGCAAATAACAAATTAAAGTTCTTGCTTCACAAGTCAACACTTGAAGAAATCATAGCAGAACAAGAATGAAATTATCTGTCAGTAACTGCATCTATGTACTTCCTCTAAAATACTTAGATTTAAAACCAGCTAGCTGCCTTAATGCTCTGTGATTGGAGACAGTCTCAAAAAAACAGTTTGGCAGCCAGTGTTCACTGGTCCACATCAGTGGAAAGACCACTGACTGAGCTTGGACTCTCTGCTCAAGCTCACTAGAATCCTCTGAAGAATAGAGAGTAAATAGCAGCATTTTCCACATATCTGTAAACAAATCCAATGTGATAGATCCAAGCGTAAGGAGCACTCAGAGAATTCAGAGCAATTTAACCTTGGTGGCCAGACTCTCAAACTATATGGAATAATGGCCCGGGATGGCAGAGCATTACAGGTGCCCACGCATGTCCCTCTTAGACTTGCAGATTCCTTCCCCTCCGCTGGCAATGTGTAAGGTCTCTGGGCATGCACAATAAAAACCCTGTGGCCACAGACCATGTATTTTTTTTCCCCTCAATTTATGAACAAGCTTATCTACTATTTATCTCATAGTGCTTCTCCAGTACTCACCAAGGTTTAGTTGTAACTCACTCAAAATGGAGAAAAAGGGTGAACTAGAAGCTTGTTGAGTCAGACAAATTTGTTTCTAGAAGTTCCCAGCCCACAGCAGTGTCAATCCAGCTTGGTCTGATGGGAACACAAGAGATACAGCAGCATTTGTAGGTGGCAGACTCTTCAAATGAATCATCTACTAGAGCAAAGGCAGCGCAACGCATGAGAGGTGGCAACACAAGGAGCTGAAAGGCGTCTGAGAAGCAGAGTAAAACACTGTCCCTGACTTACCATAAACCCTGGCCCTGGTTGAGCTGGACAGAAGGAACAATCCTTCCTCCCTGCTGATCTTGAGAAGTGTTTTGGGTGCGTGGATGGATGGAAGGCACAACGAAGATGTCTCTTGAGCTATTTATCTGCAGCTCCTGTTAACAAGCAGAAAGGAGAAGTAGGCATCTAATTTTTCTGACATCTGTCTCAGTCTCCTAAACTGAGGCGAACCGCACACCTCTGTGCTGAGCTGGCAAAGGGCTCTGTGTCTACATCCTGCTTTACCTGCCCACCAGCTACGTGCTTTTCCCCGTGGCAGCTCTCACAGACCGCTCTCCCCAGCTACTGCACGTCAGGTGGGTAACAAGGAACGTCTCAACCACCAGAGAACCAGAGCGATCCTTTGCACAGAGACCTGCTGGCAGCAAGGTTATGTGGTGGCTTGTGCTCACACAGACTGACTTCCACACACCTCCTCAAAGCCTTCCCCCCTGCATTCAGTGTTTCTCTTACATCCATGAAGGCTGGATATTGGTATAAGTGAGGCACAGAGTGCTGTCATGGTACATTAACATGTTTTACATCTTTTCATGCTACAGAGGAGTATACAGCACCTTACTACATCCAGGCATCGGGGTTTCTGGCAGGTGCTTGTATCATCATGAGACGTAGTACTTACTATACTTACATCATTTTTCATATGCACTTCATGTAAAACAACACATGTACGAAATATCTATTTTACTTATTTAAACATTATACTTTATAAAACAGACATGCGTTGTTTTAAATGTTTATAAAAATGACATTCTTATAACTTATTGGTTAATGATTTATTATGTTCGCAGCTTGTGTTAGCTGTTACTGTCATTAATTGGTAACAAGACAATTTACATTTTCACATTCTTTAAAATAGGCAAAGAAATGCAAAAAAAGTGTTAGCAAGTAAATTCACATTCTTAAAGAACAACAAATGGACAGACTTTTTGCACTGAAATGACAGCATAGGCAATCAGCCCTGTTCACCATTTATATCAATTAGAAATTTAAAGATCGACTGGAGTATGGAAATCTCTGGTGGCCTGGGGAATTAAAAATATTATGCAGAATTGTCATGCACTGCTCTTAAAAAATAAACTCCAAACCTGTGTGTAATGTTGGAGCAGATAAGCATTTGCAGTCAGGTTGTTGATCCAAAGAGAGTAATTAAAGAAGGTGAGGTCTAAACTTGTCAAAGTCATTTTGCCCTACTTTCCTATTTATAGGTTTCAAAATGGAAAAAGCCTTCAAAAGGATTTGCATCCTAGCTTCCCTCAGTAAAATCCTTCTGCAAGAGATTTGAGAATTAGCTGCTGTGCCTGCAGTATATTAAAATCTTTGACAGCCATCCACTTGGGGAATCCCTGGGAAAAAAAAAAAGGGAAAAAAGAAACAACAAAAAAAATAACCACCTCAGTTTGCCTCAGAAGCTTCCCAGTACCACTTGAAAGTGGAGGACAAATCACTGCTCCTCACAATTGCTCCCAAGGCTTACCCATGCAGCGGGGTCCTCCAGTGGGAAGAGACCTGTGGCCAGCACACGGCCCTCCTGCACTCTGCCCGCTGCTCACCTGCTGCACGCTCCGGTGCAAGGTGTTTCCCTGCTCTCTGACCACAGGTACAGCAGAGAGGAGAGGCTCTCCTTTCTCTCTCAGTGCGGTTGAGTTGGACGAGCAATAGGGCTAGTTGTCTTTTCTGCAGTCAATGAAGCTGAGCAGGCACAGAGAAATGTTGTATAAAAGGTAAAAGGGAGCAGCTCTAAATTCCCACAGAAACTTGCTTGAAGAGGGAAGTCAAGACAGGCAGCTGGGGTTTGTTATTTTTAAAGAAAAAAAATTGGGGAATGAAATTTTTTCTACTTTTTCCTGCACCAGTAGTTTTAACCTTCTTTAAGCTCAGTTGGAATATATTGATAGAAATGGTTTAAATGAAAAGGAAAGCAAGTTTTTAAACTCTGAAAGCTGAAGAACTCTACACTTCTGTTGTTAGGTATTTTTTAAACAAAACCCAGTAAAATTCATCTTGAAAAAACAACCTTCAGTTCTGGTGGGAAAAATAATAAAAATAAAAAAGAAAGAGACAATGCTACTGCAAATTGTTCAACTGCTACATACTCAGCTACAAACCAATTTTTGGCATGGACATTTTATACGTCAAATTTTCCCTTCACCACAAAAAATAAGGTATTTTCTTTGAGCAGTTTGCCAATAACCCAGACCTGTGTTTCTTAAAATTGACAGCTGATCCCCACTCTGCCCTGTGACAGTGCAGTTAAATGCCTTCTCTGGCCCAAATTATATTCTTATGTCCCATAGGCAAACGCAGAAGCATTCAGCGGGCAGGCAGGTACGTGCTGTCAGGGACAGTACATTATCTGACGATACAACTTTCCACTTGCACTTATCTCAAGTTCTTTGTGCTAAGCCATGAAGAGGCACAGAGCTATCTAACTCCAATATCATAGCTGTGTAAGCTGATAAGATAGAAAGGATAGCTGAAGTGATGAAAATGAAAATATTTTGGGAAAGTCAAAAAAAATTGCTGACTGGTTTTCTAAACTGTTGTGATTATGTGGAAAAGCGAGTCGGTGAATGGCTTTGTTTCTGACTTTACTCAAATTTTCAAGCCAACATTAAGAAGTTTAAATATTTCTCATCACAAGGATTAAAGGTGAGCTGATATGGGCATGTATCATGGAAGGAATTGCATCTTCTACCTCAGTACTTCACAATCCTGAGGGATGAGTAACCGATGAGGAAATGTGTCTTCCATGCCCACACTGATCTTGCTGAAGGAAACAATGCAAAAAATGTCATTTAGGTAATTAGAAATGAGAACTAACAGAGTCCAGAGACAATCACATCTTGCCCAGGGGCAAGAAGGTAGGCAGGATGCCTGCTCTCTTTTATACAGTTTCGGACTGTGTGGACCAGATTTTCAGCTGCGTAACACGACGCAAGCCCACCCACAGTCACTGGTAAGCTGGGTCCCAACAGCTGAACATTTAGTCCACAAGCTTTGTGACATTTCAAACTCCTCCTTTTAATTCTCCTATTTTTCCCGCTGCCACCGTCCTTCCAAGAGAGCATTCAGCCCACAGAGCCTTACCTACAAAGGCCTCTCCAGAAGATACAACCCTGCAGCTCATTGAGTATCATGGGAGGAAAGCCTGATTTATTTGCTCGCTTTCGTTATTTTTTCTTCTTTGAATCATGGACTAAACTATCTGGGAGAGAAAAACAATGTTCTAGAAAAGTAAACCCCACTCCTTACTACACATCTATGTCTCTAATAAAGATATCCTCATACCCAGTGTCTTCATCTTCAGTTTTAAATGAGCCTTCAGCTGACATCCTTATTTGCTGCTTCTGCATTTCTCCCACCAGCTACTCATCTGGTTTGCACAGATGCAGTCTTTGACTTCACAAACATGCCACATCCCTGAAACCTGGCTATCCAACACAGCATTTTTTACCCCAAACATCACAGGTATCCCGAGACTCAGGAGCCAAAGGCTCTGCAAGACGATGCAGTGACATACCAGTGGTAATTGTTCTGACAAGGACCCTCTGAGCAGTGTCATTGGAGGTGACAGTCCCTGGCAGTCTCCAGCTTAGCAGCAAGGTCACCGGGGAAAGGCAGTTTGCACTAATGCTGTCAGGCAGAGGCCATGCACAGTGCAGACGTAGCTGAGTATTTTTGTCCGTGAGCAGTTCCAGAGTGACCACCACCCTGGGGGGCAAGAAGTAGCACGAGGAAGGACAGATAAAGCAAAGCACTTAAAGATGCCTATGGTTTTCCTCTTGAAATGAAAACAAACGCACACATGGAGGAAGGAGAAAGGGTTTGTTTCATTTTCGCAAAAGTATCTCTACTAACGAACTGACAAATCTAGAAGACCTCGAGACCGAAGCAAGTGAGATTTGGTCAGAGCCGTCACTCCATTTCTAAGGCTTCCTTTGTCCCCCAGAAGCACAGTTCACCACTCCCGACCCCAAAAGTGAATAGCTGGGGAATGTGGACTGTTCTCTGCTCAGGTACCTGAGCACAGCGCGCACATGGCGGAGTTTCACTCCTCCACACCCTCAGGAATGCGCCTTGCTCCTCCTGCCGCAACAGCTGTATGGGCACCAAAGTCAGAGACAGTCATTTGGAAAGAGGATGCTCTGCAAAGTGACATGCAAATAAAAGCCATCAGCAAGGAGATGCAGCAGACACACAGGGAGGCTGGCAGGCATTGTGCTCTCGGTGAGTTTAGCATATAACTGACCCAGCCTTCCCTGGAGGTACTGCTTGCCCAACAGGTGATGTTTGACTCACTGGTCAGGAGGTGACAATGTGCTAGGAATAGGAAATTCATATCATTTGTATTCCTTTTCCTCTGCTATTCTAAGGGTTGAAAGGGCCACCATTTTAAATTTAATTTACAGGGTATACCGTCTATCTGTTGGAAACACGAGGAAGCAGACCTTGTCCTAGTATTTATCAGACACATGCCGCCCATCTGCTTGAGCTGGGTCGAGGAGGATTTGCTGTTAATCCTTCAGACCCATCTGCAGGGGGTTCAAAATGCTGACCAGAAAGCTAGACAAGATGAGGTTTATTTAATTAAAAAAACTGCTCCGGAGGTTACTGGAAATCACTCTGAAGAAGAAATAGCTTTTGATCATGTCACTTCTAGGGGAGGGAGGAGGGGGCTGGGGCAGGCAGGCAGAGTTTTGCATCAAAATAAGATTGTGACTATCAGTAAATAAGTAAAATGATAGACCTGCGCCGGACAAACCTGCTCCTGTGGGGGAACGCTTCTATCTACCTGTTACATCAAATACAGGAAAAACTAAGCCCCTGCTCCAGCTTGGATGTTTCACCACCACGGTGCAGGGCTTGGCCTCTAATCTGGGCCAAGTCCGAAAGGCAGAAATTGGGTTACTCGCGCACGCACACACACCAGCACACACGCTAATCTGCGGGTTTGTTTGCATGGCTCTGAAAATGAGGCAGACACAACCTAGAAAACAGCTTTGAAACCGCAGCAGGTTAGCACCTTGAAACCTGGCATTTAGGTTTGCCTGCTCTTTGGAAGGAACGCAGATTTCTGGGGAAGACGGCTAACCTGAGCTTTATTACTTCAGCATTAACTTCAGCTTTTTGTAATCAGAGTCACCACCACACAAGATCCATTTATGTGGAAGTGAGAAAGTCTGAAATCCCAGCTAGTGGGCCGGGCTGAAAACGGACATCTGTTAGTAACGATATTATTTCTAATGAAACATTGTGTACACGGCTGGTTTAAGGCCGTGCTGTTGTTTGGGAGAAGAGGGTTTTCCTGGAACCATCCTTGTACCTCCAGCTCCCAATTGTTATTTTGTGGTACAGCAGCTTCTGAAGGAACTCACACAGACACTGTACCCTTACCTCTCCCTGGGCTCCTTGAAATGCTCTGCCTTTTCCTAATCAGATTCCCGTGCTGGGGAGTCCACAATCATTTTCTTTGCTATTTTTTTTTTTTAAAGCATAAACTTCCTTAGAAATAAAATCAAAAGCAGAGGCAGAACTGAGGGCCAGGGGGAACAACAGGCAGCAAACAGCGGTATTTCTGGCAATAAGCTGGGAGACACAGGGTCTGGCACTGCTGGTCCTACACCCGGCACACTGGAGAAGTACAGCTCCATCTACAGACAAGGGGCACCCATCCTGCACGAAAGGTTTCAGAAACCATGACCAGGAACAACGGGGAGATCTTCTCCTGCAGAGTGGCAAATAAAGATCCACGCTGCTTGGGATCAGATAGCAAGCCTTCTGCTTTGTGGCAGAAGATAACCTCTCAGCAAAGTAACTTTATCTGCAGCAAATTATTCCTTAGCTTCCCATTGCAGGATTTGCTTCACCTTATTCTGCAGCAAGTGGTGCTGCCCACTATCAGATAGAGGGTTAGAGGGATGTCTGCTTTGATTTATTAGAGAAGTTCCCATGAAAAGTGCTTGGGTGAAGTGAGAAAATCTCAGCCAGAGATTGTGAAGAGAGAAATTCACTGCATTTCTTGTACGATGACCAGGTTAACCAGCTATGCAGAGATCGTACAGATAGGTGGACTCTGCGCTGAACTAAAACACGTTGTCTCTTCTGGATGTACAGCTTCAAGTTATCTGAGGGTCTTTTGTCCCCCTGAGCTTCCCAGTCCACATCTTTTTACTTTTTTTTGTGAGTAAACTGGGCATTTCCCCTAGTTGTTTATTCTCAGTCATGTAAATGTGACATTAACCCTTCACAACACTGTGCTTGCTGCCCCAAGGGAAGATAGCACTGCTGCTTTAATTCATCTCACCATTTTTGCTAGCAGCTACTTCCCCCATCTAGCATTGGCAAAAAGGAATATGCACCCCTACTTGCCAGGGCAAAACTGGGCAAGCTTTGGGTTTGAGGTCCCACTGAACTTAGATTTCTGAGATGCTGGACTGAGAGTCAAAGCCACTGAGGCTGACAGCATGTTCCTTCTGCCCTCTCCATCACAGGGAGCATGCGTCCAAGCACCTCAAGCCACAGCAGAGTCCACCAGGACCCCTTCAAGGGGTTTCAAATCTCTGTGAAGCCCAGACATCACAAGGCAAAACATCTCATTCAGACACCTCACTGGGCTTTAAGGGAATTCGTAATGAAAGTATTTAAAAGATAGCAAAGCCCAATTTCTCAGCACAGACACTTAAACTGCACACAGATCCTGTATTTACACATGCAGAGTGGAATTTGCACATGCAATTAAGTTGATTGACATTTTCTTGCTGTGTAGATACCTTCATCAGCAAACATTTGTGCAAGCAATCAAGTGAGCTGTATTTTTAAATGCCCACCCTGGCATGCAGGAGGAAATGGCAAGGAAACAGCAAGGACACAAGTTAGATGAATTCATCTGAGCACTTGTCAACAAATGTAATGAACAGGAAATCAGAGGAGCAAATGACAAAAGCCATTGGTTCTGGGAAAAGAGCCGAAGAGACGGTGTTAAAAGTGTCTTAGGAACAAGCAAAGATCACCTGGTATGTCACTTTTGTCATAATTAGTTGGCAAAGAAAATAGTGAAGTCAAAGTCACAGTGGTGCACCGCAGCCCTCCTGTTAACAGAGCAAGGCTATCGATCCCATCACTCATTTATTTAGGAGACAGAATTTTAAACAGGAATGAGAACAGAGCTACCATCAAACCAGTTGTCAGCTGGATGTCACCCTAGGCAATTAGCATGCTCCTAATGTGCCACAAATTTTAAGCACAAAATTCTGTCCTCAGATGCTTGTGTTCAGCTCACACTGACTCTGCAGAGCACGTGGTTTAGAGCACAGAAACAACAGAAGATCTGCAGGTAGACATTGCAGAGGCTTCAGACAATCAGCCTTGGCTGGGAGGGAAGGAACAGGAGAGGAGATGCTGCTAACGGAGCAGAAAGCGTGAAAAACCCTCCCTGCCAGACTAAGTAAGCAAGGCTGCAAATGCTCTGTCTTCTGCCCAAAGTAGCTCTGGAAATGGACTGCAAATACATTAGTAAGCACTACAGGTAGTTAGCTATTAATATTTCTGGGGCTGATCCTTGGCAGGTGTCAGTTGTCCAAATTCCACTGATATTCTTGTTTCCTACCAGCTATAGCTATGTCTGTGTTATTATTAAAAACAACAAATCTCTTCTCTGGGCCAAATTTAGTTCTACGTTTCTGTGACTGGATTAGCTCCACTGAAGCTAATGGGGGAAACCCTGAGCTCACATGTGGGAAATGAGAACAGAATGTGCCTGCAACATTTGTTAAAGGAAAAAAGAAACAGCTTCATACACACGTACATGAACATATTCGTTGCATCTTGGATTGATTGAACATTGCCCCTTAGAAAGGGGGGAAAACAAACTACTTTCCCCTCAGAGAAATGCCATTTTGTGCAAAACAAGGTTTCCCAGAAATATTCCAATCAGAAAACCAGTGGTTCTTGTTCTGTCCTACATCTGCCCGAGTCAGCACACTGAGCTCTGGGAGACTCGTGATTCCTCCAAGCAACTCAGCTGCTGGAAGAAACAAGGGCACATCATGGCAGAACCAGTGGTTCTAGCCAGCGGTGGGCTTTCCTGGGATCACAGGAAACACAAAGCTGCAGCTCCCGCGAGCAAGGGGCTGCTCAGGCAGAAACAAATGATGACCTGATTCGAGCAAAACTCTTTCATTTTACCTCAAAATGTCAACACGAAACGCTCTGACATTTGCAAATAAATTCTTTTTGGGAACTATGTGTTCCAATTTGAGATGAAAACAAATATGAAAATACCAGAATTTCCCATGGGACAGAAATCCGGTTTTTCAATGAACAGTAAGAGATCTCTGTTGAGAGGTCACTTCTTTATTACAAAGCCACTGTCTTCTGTGGCTGGGCCTGAATTAAAATAAAGGGTCAGGGACCAAACCCCACCAGGCACACAGCTGGCCCTTCTGCCACACTGGTCATGGCTGCTCACAGTTGAAGGCTGCAGAACAGAGCCAGGGAGTGAGATAACCACAGTACGACAGAAGGAAGAGACTTCTGGAAGTCTCTGGTCCATCCTACCGCTCAAAGCAGGGTTACCTTCAAGCTATAGATCAGGTATCTCAACGTCTTATCTAGTCCAAAGTTGCACATTCACAACAACAGTTTTCACAACGTTCCTGATGTGTCCTGTTTCAGTGTATCCTCACATGGAGAATTTTTTCTTAATACCTATTGACACCATTTGCTGCTTCTTGACTTTCACCTCCAAGGATAGCCTGGCTCTGTCTTCTGTATGACCATGAATTCCTTGAGACCAGCTTGTAGAACCCTCCTCAGCTTTCCTTTCCTCTGGCTGAACAAACGCACCACTCCCAGTCTCTCTGTGTGCAGGTTCCTGATCACCTTGCTGGCCTTGCCCCAGCTAGTCAGTGGCCTTCCTGCAGTGGAGAGCCTGAAGCCATTCACAGAACTGCTTATTTAAACAGGGAGTGGCATGGACAATGAGGAGTCTGGTGGCTGAACTCGATCCTTGCACCTCCTTTACTTAGCAATGGCTTTAATGGCATTTTCCAACTCCTAGCACAGAGGACAACACTCTTGGCTAGTGCAAAGTGTCTCAACCCTCTGGGCTTCCAAATGGAGCAAGGCTGATTTATACCGGGTCTGGATGAGGCTGGCTGACTCCTGGGCACCTTTGTTACTGTTCCCATTCAAACAGATGAAACCATGGCTGCAAATCACCTACCTGCCTATTTCAAGTAGCAAAATACCCAAGACACAGCAAATGTTCCTGGTGAGAACAAGCCAGTTTTGGAATTCTGGAAAATGGGTGATAGCATGTGGAGCTGTAGATTGTGTTTGTGTGTGTGCAGGGAGCAAATACCAGTGTATGTGCAGAGAGAAACGGAAAAGCTAACATTCAGGAAGAGCAGCATGTAATTCTCTGCACCAAAGCAGATGCCAGTCATGCTAAAAAGCTGGCTGCAAGGAAAATGTTCAATATATTTTCAAGCAGCTTTTCACTGGTAAGAGCTGGAAACAAAAGGGAGAAGCCAGCTCCCTGCACACCTTCAGCCAGCGCTGTGGAGAAACAGTGACACCAGGAGAAACAGCTACACGCCACCAGAAAGTGCCACGTGCCCGCATGAATAACCACCACGGCATGCAGCCGCCTTCTCTTGAGACCTAGTTCTTGAACCTGGGCTGCTTAGTCTCTTTTCCTCATCACACAAACCTTTCCTTATAACAGATACCCTGTGCTGGGGTACCTGCTTCTTTGGCAGCAACTAACATTATCTTCCCATGGCATGCTCCATCTGCCTTGCCAGAGGATGAGCTCTCCCCGTGCCTTTGGGAGTCCCCCGTTTTCTTGTTACCAGGGGGTTACATCTGGCCAAGGGAGGGTTTTGCTCCCCAGACCCTGACACCTGTGGAAAGGCCTTCTGCAATTTAGCTTTGTAGGAGATCCCCTCAGAACATGAAGTTTATTCACAGTTATTCATCCTATAGTCTCCTCTTTTGCTCCAAAATATTTAGCCTTCACATTTCAGCCTTACAAACGAGACACTGTTGACTAAACCTAGGTTTCTACATTATCCCAGCAGCTATACACCTCCCGCCTCTATCTTCTTTAAATAGAGTTGATTAACATTTGGACTTTGCAATGCCTTGATTAAACAAGACACCCACAGGGAAGGCACTAGCAGAGACCAGTTGCCAAACTGGGAACTCCCCGTCAAAAAAATAAGTAAAAGAAAGAGGAGAAAAACAAATAAACAAAAAACCAAACAGCTCTTTCATCTGCTTCCTATGAAGTCTCAGCGGTGCCTGTGTCACTGTGCAGAAGGCAATAAGAGACGATGTCGACAGATGGGGAGTTGAGGACACAATTCACCCAGCCTTCAAGAAAGCTTACAGTCCCGTACTATACATTAATCCACAAGGTCAGTAATGGGGAGGGGGGGGACACTAACCGTGTAAGCAGATAAAGAATTAAGATGGAGGTAGCAGACAAAGAGGGCACGTCTGTAGTATTTAGCGTGGATGGGGGAATCTGGTGGAATGTCACAGGGGGCATTTCAGCTGCAGGGCCCTTTGCCAAAGGCATGACCAAAGGGGAAGAAAAGAGCAGAAGGGAAGAAAAGGTGCAGGAGACACTCATCCAAGTGACAGTCAGTGCTGAACAGGGAGCAAATTAATCCTGGATGACACTGACAGACTAGGATTAAGTAGCTCACCCATGTCATTAGGTTGCATGCACATATAGATGAGCTAACAAAGATAGGGACAATGCTTACCCCAAATAATTGAGGACACAACAAAAAAAGGGTCAGGGAAAGGCTACAAAAATAGTCGATTGGGAAGCTTCCAGACAAGGCTTTCAAATCAGCCCTTTTCTCAATCACTCCCCTGCTAAAATATTTATTCCTATACTGATCACCTCACACCTACCTGACTTCCTTTTCCTCCTAGTTCCTCTCCTTTCTGTCCAAAATACCAGTTCCTTTCCTAGATTTACCACATTGTCCTGCTCTTCAATCACTACATTTCACCCCAACCTGCTGCACAATCCTGTCAAGCTCCATTTCTTTCATAAAAACCATCACTACTGTTCAGCTGATAAGAGGTAACTCACAAAGAAATATTAACTCAACTCTTGCCATCGTAATTTCAGAGCCAGTACAACCACAGCACTTCACTTTCTGAATGGTTAAGACTTTTTGGATACACTCACTGAGCTGAAGCTGCTAAACAGAGGGCTCTGGTCTTACCTGCACCACTGACTTCACAAATGACTGGATGCATCACCTCAGTTCTGCAGGTTAATTCCTCCAGCCCTTTGCCAAGCCTCTATCTAGTTCCCCTGAAACCTGCCCAGGGAGAGCACCCACAGCACAGCCTCACAGGTATGGTTTCAGGACTGGTTTAAGACAATCTGTGACAGCACTGCTGCCAATAAAGGACAGGGCTGCATTTTCACTCTTCGTCCTTCATATTGGTTGATATGCTCAGAAATTAATTATTCACGGAGTTCAGCTGCAATTCACTGCAGAGCTACAAGGACTCTGGGACGGGCGCAAGGGAAGAGGTGGAAACGCACATCTGGGGATGGAGGCAGCAAATGGCTTCAGACTCACCTCTGAGCTCTCCCATACTGAGAATACAGGAGCAGGACCTGCCCATACTGCTGCCCTGTTCAGAGACTTGAGTGACACTGAACTTGGTGTTTCTTACAGTACTTGCCTCTTCAGGGTCGTCAGCACCCTCTCCCACCAAACATTCACTCTCCTGTGTTGGAATAATGAAAGCTGAAGACTAGCAACATGCATGTCAGTGTGAAAGTAGGTTAAAACACGTTCGGTAAATTAAAAAAGGATCAGTCTCACCTAGAGCTGGCAATGAGATAAGACTTACCCTCTAAGACCCCTGCTAAAGGCATCTCTGCCAGAGGAGGAACACCTACCAAAGATGTGTGGATACCCTTTTGTTTCAGTTTTTCTTCCTCAAGCCTGCTGCAATTAGCATTTCTTAATGCAGCTCAGCTGAAACTGCCACTAACGCAATGCAAAGTTGCTAACTGCAATGTCATTGTGCGCCATAACGAATGTTTGCTTGAAGATCAATAGGTGAGGCCAGTGTTAATTGTTAAATTAAACATAAACATTGTCAAAACACATCCATCATTACTCTTCCACCTGATGACTTGAACCTGGAGATCCCTTCGTGACCTTATATTCAGGCTCTGTGACCTTCAGGTGCTTTGCATCAGATTATCTTTACCTTATGCAAACTTTGTGTTTTAATTGATCATTTTAGAACACAGCAGACTGCAAAACTCATGCAGGCTCAGGAGGGTTTTCTTTGGAAAACAATCTCTGAGGGTGTGAAAACATCTCTAGGGTACTTGAGAACATCTGTAGGGTACAGGGAAACTTGGAGTCAGATATGTCACAAATAAGCTTCAGCCTGCATGGAAACATTCGTTTCTACCCTGCTTAGATCACCTGCTGGACACTGGAATACAGAACTTCAGGTGTCATTTTTGAGATGCTTTGCCAACTGAGGGGATTCATTTCCTGCTAGCCAGTCACAGGAAGAGTTACAGATCTGAGGATGGGCACCATGCGTGATGCAGGAAGTCTGTGCCACTGAACATAAATAGTGGGTTCCGGCACAGCACAAGTACCATTTCTCAGTGACCAAGTGTGTAGCTGCCTTGGAGCCAGCAGTGAACAAGAACTCGTTCCTGCCCTGCTCTACCTTCCCGCCATGCTGCTGCAGCCAGGTAGTCAGAGTTTGCCAAAGGCACAGAGCCTAACCTAATAACTGTAACATGCATCATCTTCTGTATGCCTTTGGGTGTTAACTTCACTGCAGGATTTGAAGGGCCACCCTAAGTCTTTGTACCCGGCTCTTTACGTTACAGGGAATAGAACTGCATGGATTTCATTGATTTATCAAACACCATCTGAAAACTATTAATCTTTAATCTTTTTGCCCCATTTACACTGGAGGGGTCTGTTGCAGGGCCCCTTCCTCTGACAGTTAAAAGCTTCCTTCTAACTTCCAGCCTTGATTTATTCAGAGCCAGTTCCTGCCTATTTGTTCTTGTGCCAGCATTTCAGCTTATATAGCTCTTATCCCTCCCTAGTGTTT
>VXAV01005650.1:127907-146390 GCA_013399715.1 Alectura lathami | reverse complement strand
CCCCCCCCCCGATGCATTTCTGGAGAGCAGGCCTATCTCTTCTCAGCCTTCATGTTATTAGGCTGAACAAGCCCTGCTCTTTCAGCCTTCTTTCATAAAACAGGTTCTCCATTTCCCCAGTCACCCCAGTAACCCTGCCAGTTGGAATCTCAGACATGGGTAACCACAGCTGTCCCACTCAGGTTTTCCTTGGTGCCTTATACAATAATGTTAACGCCACCAGAGTTCCACAACAAAATGGATTTACTCTAGGAATGTGGTGGTTCTGTTCACAGCCAGGTTGCATAGCGGTCCATCTTCATTCACCAAGCACTTAACAGTCTTTCACTATATCTGTCTTCCAAGATGAGGAGTCCATTGTTCAGGGCAGCAACTTCCATTATTAGTTCCCACGCGCATTGGCTTTGCACTTCACAATACCCAAATGCTGTACCTTGATCTGAATCAGAAATGCCTTCAAATTTTATATCAGCAGTGTGCTTCATTAACTCAAGCAACTCCATAACCACTTCCAGTTCCCCATTTCACCTTCCCAAGTCATCTGTCATCCATGTCCCTTTGACGGCTCTTCCTGCATGACAGAACAGGCGTTCTAATCCTCATCTTCTCCACCATCACTACAAATGCCCTTTACAGCACGATACATTCAACGCTTCAAAGGAACCCAGCCAGACTGGGGCATCACCCCGGTCCCGACTTCTGCTCAATGAAATATCTCCAAGGAGTCCGACACAATCCATCTTCCACAAACCCATCTTGCATTTATCCCACTTTTCATGTGCCTTCATGTGTTCAGTTATTTCAAAAGCTGTTCTAAAGCATTGCACAGCATTGAGGTGCAGCCAGGAGTTTCCCTATCGCTTCTCAACAGCTGCTCCATCCTTTATTACAGGTACTGTGCTTGCTGCTTTCCAGTCAAATGCTCAGGGCAGAGTACTCAGGCTTTGAACGGTTTATTGAGAATCTTTGCTATGGGAACGGTGATCTCATGCACCGTGTTTCTCTGCTGGGATTCATCTGATCCTTCCAGACTTGAATGAAGCACTTTGAGTTCTGCATTGCACATGACTCTCCAACTCTACTGACCCATTCCCATTAGCCACCTTCGTCCTTATGGAAAGCTGAGACTGGCCCTTCAATGTCTGGTTGACACATCCTAGTCCCTAACCCATGCTTCCTGCACGGTAGATCCGTTCATTCCTTCTCTTTCCATTTATACAGCTAGGGAGCCTTTTATTGTTTCTTTTCCCCCTCTGAAGATCCTCCCAGTTTCACAACCTAACTTTAGATCGCCATCTCCTAACTGGCAAGACAAGGCTTCTTTACCAGATCTACCCTTTCTTCAATTTCCAGTTCACTCCATTTTACTACAAATACCCTTTTCAAGGCTATTATTTATCCACTGAGGTCTAAAACCCTTCCTGACATTTTTTTTTTCTCACTAGTGAGCAACACAAATTCCAACTAACTTCTATACCTTGTTTCAATGAAACCCCCATCATTTTACATCTCCAGACTCTTGAGTTGTCCTGCCCTACTAATTTTACCTGCTTCGGGCACCAGCATCAACTACTGCCGGCCGTGAAAATGTAGCCTTTGCCTTTCTTAAGGAGGGCTGAAACCTTTAATACCAGTGATACTGGTGCTACCACTTCCACCCTTCATAGCTACTCAGTTACGAGCAAGATGAATCCTGAATGGTCCCACACGCAAGATGTCTTCCCAGCTCTAGGTAGCTTTGCAGTAACAGGAAACACGCAAAGCTTCGCCTGTCTGGCTCTGATTTATGGATATTTGCTTTACATAGCTCCTGGTTGATGCCTGGGCAACATCTCAAGCAACAGTTGAAATTCTGAAGCTGGGTTAGCAGGAAAAAACTCTTCTGGACCATGATAATCCCACAGATCAAATTCTCTGCCTGTGTGGTTGAAGCTACATGTCTCTCTTCAAGTTTGCACTGGCATGACTGAACTCTTATCGGTGTTACACAGAAATAAGTTGCCTTCTGATGGGATTCTCAAGTGGAGCATTGCATAAACCCTGCAGTTTTAATTTGCTGGAAGGAAGAATACCACTTTGATATTCATCCTCACTTCTGTCAAACAAGATACGTGCTCTGATTTGCCATGACTGCAATTTTGGAACTTCAGAAACACACAGTCGCACAGCAGTGAGGACGTGTTTTTGCTAAAGTCAACAAACCTAACACGACAGTGTTTTAGACTTCCTGTTATTTTTCTCATAAAAAAGCATGCAAGTCTCAAGAGTAGCAGGATCCAAAATAAAAAAGTAATAATAAAGAAACAATGACATTTCATCAAGATAAGGACAGGCAGAGCTAGAATTAGCAGGAATGCTAAAAATTAAAACAGCCTGCTCACCTCTTGTTCTCTCTGGAAAAACCTGGGGGAAAAAAAAAAATAACAAAGCAAGAGATGGAAAGAGATAGAAACCTCCAGAATTCAGCTTCTCCACACCATTAATTATGGCAGTTAGAAGAATCAAGCACTTTGGACAGATTTTGCCTGGATTCAGGAAAGCGCTTTAACATGGGTTTAAGTTTACCCTCTGTTTGGAAAGTACTTAAGCATAGGCTTAACTTCGAGCAGACGTTTAAGTCCCCTTGACTTTAACATGTGCTCAAGTGCTACCTACAAAGGAAGCATTTTCCTGAAGCAGGAGACCATCTTGGCTTAGGCACTGGATTAGCTGTCAAGAGACAGGGATTTGTTCCTGGCTCTACCCCTAGCCATTGACAGGGTGAGCCCAGGCAAACAACACCCCTTCTCTGTGCTTCGGTTTCACCGCCGCAAAATGGAGCTAACTGCTCTGCCACCTGCAAAATGCTCTAACACTGACTCACAAAAAAACATTATATGTAAAAAGTACACATTCATATCATTACATCCAGGCCTTTCTTGCTCCTACCGATCAAACAACTGATGATGGCAACTACTGGGCAATGGGGGATCTCAGCTGCACATCTTCCTCCTTCTCCTTCCCTGTTAATTCAGTATAAGGGCTGACTGCTTTGGCTGATTTCTGCTTACATACACCTAACCTTTTTATTTTATATATTCATTCTATTTTAATATAAAAAAATCCATTGTAGTTAATGGGTTATTAAGTTGTTGGATGCATTTTACACCTTCATACGTAAAGTGAGTTTGGATTTTCATTAGTTAGAGCTAACACCAATTTTCAATAAAATATTAACCAAACACACAGAGAAATAGTTCATGTGGATCTATCCACTACTTCAATAAAATTAATAGACTTAGGTATTTACTCTTGCCCTAGCAGTAATATTTTCCCACATTACATTTCAAACAATGAAATGACACTAAATTCATTTAGAACAAATTTATATTATTGTTATTTTAAACAATACTTAATTCAATTTCAGTGTTTGGCATGCAACATTTGAAAATATCAACATTATTGTTTAATGTAAGAAAAAAAATAAAAATTCAGCTACAAATTATTAGCATATGCAAGCTTCCCAAATGACTTCCAGGGCTGGTATTTACATTAAACCGAAATGAGCTAAACCAGCCAGATGTAACTGTGTGCCACTCAGAGAATGGGGCTGAGAAGGTATACAAATATATATTAAAAAAAAAAAAAAAAGGCATTCAGCCCTAATTTCACTGCTTTCAACTGCATTTGGCAGTAGCTTATCTGGGGGAGTATCACCACAGAGTTTCTGTGGCTGAACTGAAAAGAGAGGGACGCAAAAATGAAGAGAAACGAGGAGATTGCCCATGCTTTGTGCACTGTGGTGCTTTTGGGGTGTGTTGGTCACCTGCAGATCTCTAAATACTTTGGACATAACATAATTTCCCACACAGGTGGGGAAACTGAGGCACTGAGGCTCTGCTCACCATGGAATAAGCCAGAGACGTGCCTGCGCAGGTGGGGACACCATCCCCGCATTGCCGTCTGTTCTCCCACCCGCAGCCCAGTCCTCGCCTCCTTCCTTGCATGGCTCCTTGCACGGTGGGGCCCGTCCTGGGAGGGGGAAGGTCCCTGTGCCTCGGTCCACAGTGGGTGAATGCTTCGGACAGGCAGCTCCCCCCAGCTGTTTCCTTAAAACATGTTGGATACCATGTGCTACCTTGGCCTCCCCATGGTCTTCTTGATTAGAAAGGCCTTGTTTTCTTTTTCCCTTTGGGACAGATCTTTTGTCACAGGAAGGGGTTTGTACATAAAAGGAAGATTGTAAGTAAGAAGAGTAACTTGAGACAACCTTTGAGGAAATCATTAAGTGTTAAACATGCAACCTGTAGAGTTTTTATTCTCCTCCTAGGAGACATTTAGAAAAAACCATGAGGCCAGAGATACTCTAACCTTAATTCCCAGCTCTGTGCTATGGTCTTCAGCCTCAGTATTTAGATTTGACCTCTGCCTGCTAATATGGTCCTTTTAAGGTCTTCTAACAAGAGCTTGCAATTTGAGGATGCCTCCTCCATGTTCAACACTCAGAGGAGCTCTGATTCTGAATAAAACAAGCAGCCAGAAGAACGTGTGGGCATTTAGCTAATTACAGGTTTGGCAAATTTGTATTTTAAAACAATGCTGCTTGCCTCCTCCCTTTGCAGAGTGCCAGTTTACCGGAGAGTTTCCCATGGATTGGCAATTAGACGTAATTAGGTCTTGTGATTTCCCCCTTTGTCTTCATGTCACAAAGTTTACTTCTCTAAACTCTCATTTTGGTGGTAGGCGTTTTTTAATTGCTTACAGCCTGCAGCAGTAACAGAAACCATTGGCAGCTGCTGCACCTGATTTTACTGTTGGACCAACTCCACACTCAACTTTTCAGGAGGATTTTGCAGCCCCAAAAGTCTCAGCCTGCACCTTGCCTGTATCAGCAGCACTGAAGTCAAGGATATTAGACTTACACCAGCAGAGAACTTTCCTGCTGGCTGGCACACCAAATTATCCCAGGTATTGGGAGGTGGGAAGGAAGTTTAAATCCCATGTTTAGTAGTAGCTACAAATTTAACAAGGACAAACAGAACTCTTTCTTACAGGAAAGCATCTCTGTGTTGAAGTGCTAATTTTCAAACCCTTTGGAATTCAGCTCTGTGACTGATGTTATCTTAGTGCCTCCCAAGCCATTTTTGTGCAGTCAGTAGGAGGAACAAATCTGCTGTCCATTTCCAAGGAGGACAGAACAAGGAGTAACATGTTTAAGATGCAAAGGAAATTCTGAACTGGGCATTAGGAAAATCTCTGCAGTGTGAGGCTTGCAGAGCAGTGAACTAGGGTATTTCTGGTACAGATTCTTCCAAAGTGGAGGTCTGTAAGAATAGGTTAGGGAAATAGCGAAGAGGAGTGATTTAGGTTTTGTTGAATACTGGGACAGGGAGATGGCTGAAAGAGCTTTCTAAGAGTCTTTCAAGTCTTATTCTTTGGTTTTACGAGAAGTACGAGTCTTTCTCTGCCCACCATTGTATTGTCTCACTGTGTGTGTGTTTGTCACGTAAGTCATATGGACAATGGTCTCCTCTCCTGGCTAGATCTTCTAAGCTCTTAAATGTATTCCCCTGAAGAGTGCATAGCAGAAGGGCGTATTTGACAAGCACAATTGGAGATAAGCAGCCCTGAGGAGTTTTAGGACACTGAAGAAAGAAAATAATCTTCTGGTTTCTTCCTTGCACAAAAAAGATTTAAACTAACTCCATCCCCTCTGGACTGCCGAAAGAGACACTCTAAACCAGATAATCTCCAGCTCTTAGACAGAACATTTTCTCTGTAGATCTCAGAGATCTTTGCTAAGGAGGTCAGCAGTGAGATCTTGTTTTGCTGAGGAACACGGGTGTGCGGACCTGCGTTGTGACCACACCACCAAGTAAGCAGAGGTGGGGGCTGCTTTTTCTGCTTCGAGGCAGACCCAGGCTGTGCTCACCCCTTCTTGCAGATGGAGAGTGCAGTGCATCTGTGTGGGCAGACCAGCTGGACCCCAGCAGAGCTAAGCTTGCCACGTCTAAGTCCATCGGCAGACACCGTAAGACCAGCTCTTTCTTAGCACACTGCAGATGCTTTGTGCCTCACCGACTGCTTGGCAACATGGACAGAGGCGTGCGTGGGTCACAAGATATACTGATTACTCTCATTCCTCATCCTCGCCATGCTGCGTAGACATATTACGAGCATCTGGCTTATATTCACCCTACAGGTCATAGGATGGAGTGGAAGTAGAGTAAAAAAACACCATCCAGTTGTCCTGATGCTTTCAAGGCTTGTGCCTTTGCCTGGAGCAAGCACACTCATGGATGACGCATGTGGTTATGCACATTCCACCCGCAGAGACTGCTGCTCTTTGTCTAGTAAATGCTGCTGTGACAAAGCTGTTCCCTATCACTCCCTTTTATTAAATATTTGCTACAGCGCTGGCTCAGTGCTTTTCTCAAACTCCACAATCTTGGATTTAGGATTCACAATAGCGAAGAAGCACAGAAACAGTACATGCACACACAGGGATAACACCTAAAAATTCGAGACTGGTGGCCTTGACATCACATAAGACATTTATTTGTTTCTTCAGTCAAGCTTTGGACAAAAAATACCCTAAAACTATCTGGTTTATTTTTGTCTGGAACTGCAGGGCAGATGAGTTTTCCAGAAGGGATAGAAGGCTGCCATCGATTTTATTATTGAGTCAGTTTTAATGAGTCACAGTATTTTTGGAAGGCTTTTAAGATTACTGTAAAGTGCTTAGTTACAGTGGCTACAGGTGCCAAGGCAGGAAAGGAAATAACAAAGAAATGCACAGCAGCTGTATCGCTACGCTTCCCCTCAGAACTGGGATCAGCAGAACAACACACATGGAAAATGCAAAAGAAAATAGGAGAAGATGTAAGAGATGACAGAAGTCAGCATGGTCAGATGCTATGCTAAGGCAAAATGCATTTTATCTAAGGGACTGTCTAATGCTCCTTAGTCACTCGTTGGAAAGGGCCGCTGACAGACCCTGCATTGCCAGACGCAGCGAATCGCGTGTTTGCCTTTCAAACTGTCCTTTGGTTGTAAGTCATTTGCTCCCATGGCTGCCAAGCTCTACCACTGCCATCCTGTGTCGAGTGAGGCTGTGGAAACATCTCATTTAGCAGATGAGAAAAGGGAAGGCATAAAAGGGAGAAGAGAGATGGCATCAGAGAAAAAAAAATGTTGTTCCTTTGACTGTGACTTGCCCTTTTTTTTGCCTATGCCGTTCTGAAAGACACAGGGCACAACTTGCAGAGAGCTCACACAGACGCTCTGTGTTATATGGCAAAAAATATGTAGTAATTTCTGTTAAAAACAAACAGCCTCAAAAACACAGGGCTAGGCCAAACGCTTCCAGTTATCTTACGACGCGCCAGCAAGATTTTCAGCTCCTTCCCATGACGACTGGACTCAGAGTTCAGTGGACTCAGCAACCATGATTCCAGCAAGCAAGTCCTGAGCAGGAGCCGTTAAACATGCACGTGCTGCATAGCAAGCGACTGAATGCACAGCTGGATGCCTCCATATGCAAATACTGGTTTGTACGGGCAGATAGCTGTATGCAGCCCAAGGAATCAGTTCTGGCTTTGGGGGCCCATCCTCACCCTCCTCCTGGTGTGCTCACCCCTCTCACCAGACAGAGACATGCAGAATGTTCTCCAGGCTGCAAGAGGGTCACTGCCAGCTTCCCAGCACCTTCCGGCGTCCTCAGCGCGGCATTGCTCGCCCCGGGGATGCCACGTAGCACCCTGGGCACACAAACATGCACCGGAGAGGCAGGGAGAAGCAGAGGAAACCACTCATTGTCTCCGGATCCAGCCTTGTGTCTGCTCTTCATGCGTGACTGGCATGAGTCCCACCGCTAAGTCCTTGGCTGCCGGCCATGCGCAGAGTGGCAGGCACCTGTCCCTGCTGGGAGACCTGGCGACCCCGACTTGCCCTAACGGTTAGTTCTTTTCTAACATCACGTCTACTCGAATTTACCTCAGGATTTCCCCCCTCTGGGTGCCGGGGAGCTTGGCTGATGCCAACTGCTTCACCATGGATAAGGCAAGGAGCGTTCCCAAGCTGCACCCGGGCACCCTCGAAGCATTCAGCTGCACTCGCCTTGCTGGAACAGATGGGGCCCATCAAGGTGTTAGCGTCCTCCACCACATCAGTAAAATACCCCAGCACTGGGACAAAGTCAGGAGGAAAAAACAAACCCCATCCAGGCTCCCTCTCCGCATCTCCTTAAAACACAGCCTGAAATTTGTGCTGAGGAGCAGACCTGCCTCCACACTCCCACCTCGGGGCAGCAATGGGGCCTGAGATGCTCCCCCCACCCCTCCTGCAAGGACATCATCTCTATACCCACAGCCCCCAGAGCTCTGCACTGCGTTTTTACTTTGCTTTCTTTGGGAAGCCTGCCCTAGCATTTCCCTTTCTGTTCTTGAACCAGGCTGCTGCTCTCTGCACGCAGCAGCACCGTGCATGCACAGAGCGAGATGCCTTTCACGAGCTGTCTCCAAGTGGCTCTGCTGCAGTGGGGACAAAGAATTTCGTTTCACTGGAGAGGAAAGAGACCAGTCAGAAAGGGCTTTTTTTCAGGATGTTTAGAGCAGAGATAGAACTGAGACTTAGAAGTCCTTATTCTGCAACCTGTTTCTTACATAGAATTCTCCTTCACCGTTACAAATGTGAGTAGAAATATTTCCAAAGCGTGGAGAATTTTTGAGTGATCTTTCATTATTTCAGCTTCATTTATGGTCTCTTGTCCCAGTGCAGGCACATTTGGCTTATCCTCCTGAAGAGAAGGAGCTGAAGCTTTTGCTTTCTGACAAGTGATCTGCAGGGGAAATAGGCAGGTTCTCTGCACCTCGTCCTCATTTTAATGATGTGAAGTTCATCAGATGGAAAGAATGACAGTTGGGGTCGGAAAGGCCTTAATTTGCACCTTGCTATAACTGTGTGAAAATATAGCATACAAAAAGAAAGAAAGAAAGAAAGAAAAATCAAACCAAATGCTGCTCATTCTGCGATGAGGAAGAGGAGGTGGCTGCAGGCAGAGCTTTCCAGCTCTGACTCTCGGTGGCTCCACAGCCACCTTCCCCCATGAGCAACCATGGCCCAGGGGTTTCTTCCACCCACCCTATCTCCCCTGAGCACTCTTCTTCATGGCTCAAGCTCTCCTCTGTGAGGGCAACACAGTACCCACAGGCTAGAAGCTTTATCTTGGCAGGTTCCACTGCAAAAGAAATAACACAAGAAAAAATAAGCATCCAAATCCTCTCTTGGAAATCAATGCTCATTTTATATTTGAGTTCAGAGAGGTGCAAGAGACAGCATGACCAAGGCTGAAAAACTGGAAGGACCAAGCAAAAAGTGCTTTGTCTTAAAACAGTGAACCAAGATTGAAGTCAGTCTCAGGTCTGCTCATCTGCAAAAAAGAAAAAAAAAAAAAAAAAAAAAAAAAAGGCTAAAAACAGCCTAACAGCAGTGAGATGAAGGAAAAGCCATCATTTAGGGCAGTGACAACTCGTTAACCCAAATGACCTGCATCTCTGGTGAGTGCTGACCCAAGGACTTGCGAATTTACCTCCGCTGCCCAATAAACTGTCGCTGTCCAGCTTCTCTAATTAAAATAGTCCTGGATTTGCAGGACCTACCCAGAGAATAAACTGGAATTGATCAGATTAGCTAAGCCAGATCATACGTAGAGCATACAGGCTGGCCAACAGCCTACTTTGGACCAGATTAACCAGCTAAAATAATTGGGGATTTTTGCAAAGTCTGCCCCTAAAGACTCGCATTAAAGAAATGCACCAAAGACTGAGCGTATATTGCAGCCCATTTCTTTTTACCCTATTTAGTTCTTAGTTTGATGTTCTTTGGCAATTGCTGGGACTCAGCTTTTTATCTTTCGCTAACCAGTGAAAAAATTGTCTCTCTGCAGCTGCTTCAGGTGAGCTGCATCAGTGGCCACTGGTGGGTCCCTGGAAGGATAGGGAGGCTGTATTTAATGTATTCCCCCACCAAAACTCTGTTGCCTTTATTCCTACCCTGCACTGTCACCCCTGTGCGGTGAGGAGTGATTCGTTGGGAGTTTGTGGGCAGATGCCTAAGCGAGAGCAAAGCTGCGGCTTGTCCTGATTGAGTCAAATGTCCTTGCTGGAAAAAGATGAGGAAGTGAGAAAGTCTTGCAGCCCGAAGAGGACCGAACCCAGGCGGCTGCAAAATGCCCTGGGGGCTACACATACAACGGCCAAGGGAGATGTGGCGCATCCCTCCACCTGCTCTCACCGCGTTAAGAGCATGGCAGCCAGCAGCCACATCCTGGCCGATGTTTCTTCTGAGCAATATGGCCTTCATGGCCACTCGGGCACAACAGGTTTTGCTACCAGAGCCAAGACTGCAGCCACAGGGAGGAGCAGGAGGAGGAGCAGAGCCAAGAGACACCTGAGAGCTGGATTTCCTGCTCCTGTTCTCCGTTCTCACCCTCCCTCAGCTGCTTCTGCCCAAGCCAAACAGACAGCAGAGCAGCAAACATCTTGTTCCCCTCTGCGGGGGCAGCCACCCACTTGGCTTGTGCCTGGAGCTTTCCCTGCATTGCTTTAAACCTAAATACTGCCACTTCAGAGGGGAATCAAGCCTGAAGGCTTCTGGGACATTTCTGTGGAGGCTCTGCTTCTCGTCTCGGCTGCTCTTAGCCTGCTTCTTTCCCTGGATGAACTCCTCTGACACTGATTGAGTTTTTACTACACAGAAACCACATTTACCAAAATATCTAAAACATCCTACAACCAGCTGCAGTGTATTCAGCTGAGCTCAGCTATGGGATGTGACCCATTTCACTCACCTCCAAACTCTTTGTGAAGGATCTACCCTAGCATAGCCAACAGGGGAACAAATAAAATAGCAGATGGTAAACAGGGAAATAACTCGCTTCTGTCCTGAGCCAGTGGTGGTCTGAGGCCCATGTCTCTGAACAGTGAGGGAACAGAGAGAAGGATGCATCATTAAAGGGCAGCAAAAGACCTCTTCTCCCTACTTTTGGCTTTGTCAAGGACATCAGGAGGCTTCTGTCTTGTTATAAACTGAAAAGAGGAAAAGCCCCAACAATCTTTTTTTTTCATATATGAGAGACACCGCAGAGCTATGGCTATGTTGTCACATCTCTGCCTGTCCCATAACACCAATCCCTCACCTGCCACTCTGGACTGTAGTGGCTGGAGCTCCACAGAAACCCACAACAAGCATCATGCCTCTGTTACTAGCTGAAGGCAAATTCCCTTCTGTCGAGCACGCTTCCATTCGAGCTCCCAGCAGCAGGCTTACACTTGCAAAACCCAGCCCTGCGTGCACAAGCTCTCTGCTCTTCTGCACCTGCAGGCACAATCCATCTATTCTTCTGCATCCCCAGCCTCAAGTAAGGGGATCTGTTGCTTGCTGCTGGTTCGAGGGTAGGACCCCAGGACCTGAGGCAGGCAAACCAAATGCTAAGTGGCCTGCAGATGAATCTTTACATACCACAAGCCAGGGAGTGCGTCTGCTTTTTGGGCAGAGGGACAACTGCTGCAGCACGAGAGGACGGCTCAGTCCCAGTACTCAGTCTTGACTGCAATGACCTGGCTCCTCAATTCCCATGTGTGAAATTTCTCCTAAGATAGACAAGGCAGCCCCATGTACAGAACAACTACAAATCACAGCACAATTCGGAGCAGTGAGATGTTTCTCCCGGCCGCTCGCCTTTAGCTGGGCTCTTACCAAGGTGGCCACTACAAGATCCACAGCTGAACTCCGGATTTGTCACCAAATTTTCACCCTCTGTTCTAGAACTATGTCCAGAAGCTGACCTAAGACACCCGCACGAGGGATATTATGTAACAATGGAGATTGTATGCCTCGTTTATGTAGAAACACTTAATCTCACAGCTGCTTCCCTCCCCGACATCCTCGGCAAAATTTTCCTTTCATCTCCCACTTAAATACCTGGTATTTAATCATTTCACAGGGCTGGCAAAACAAGCACAATGGAGGCAATGTTTGCTCAGATCTATTTTTGTGTGTATGTGTGCGCGTGAATTTTTGGCAGAATCAGTGTTTGCAAGGAGCAGATAAAACTTTTCTGCTCAAGAACCACTGACAGCCAGGCATTGCTGCCTGCCAGCAAATCTCTGCTTACCGAGGGAGATCATGTCATTGTTAGCCAGGTAGAGGGGATGGAGACAGAAATCTAGAGAGCTTCCCAGTTAGGCTGTAAATGGAATAGTTGTTTAGCAATTACTCTAAGACAGTAAATCTCTGTGTGTGGACCCACTTCAAGATAAAATCCAGACTTGGTTTGCCCTGCTTACAGAGCACAGAGGCATATGCATCCTGGAAGCTACATAACCCAGTAATATTTTATTCACATCACACTCCAAGGAGCTCACTGACTGGAATTCAATAGAAACTGTTCTCTGTGTGAAAGTAATTTCAGAAAGTAATCTAGTTTATGGAAATGAAAGGCATCAAAACACAAAAAACACTGTTTCTGTACAAGTGCTTTGCTTCAAATATTTGACATGGAAATTTATATAATCCCTCTGGGGCACATGGGTTTCACGAGTGTTAACATCTTTTGAAATGAATTTCACAAATGTTTATTTGGAATACCAGGCATACAAATAACTTAGAATATCAAGGCATCTTGTTGAATCAGTCCTAATGATAAGGATCTCAGATGGCTGCGGAGGTTAAAAGGTATGAATTTTAATTGGGTGTGTGGAAGATGTCATTTTCAATCATTGCGCCGCACTGCCAAAGCTATCACTTTCCAATTCTAAGCTCCCTGCTACCTCCTCCTCGACTCTCTGTTACTTAAAGACCAAAATGAAACATTTTTCACATTTTATTTGTGTGCTGGGCATGTATTAAATTCAGAGTTTTGCTGCCTGTCTTGGTTTATACAGGACCACATCACTGTCATACTGCAACACTTCTCAAGCAAGAAAAAGGTTGACTTTTTCCAGACAGATAGCGGTATATTGTTATTCCAGACTTAGAAAAAAGCTAAATGATAAAAAGCAAACAGCGTTGAGGCCATCTACAGCTCAAATGGTTGCTAAGACCCTGGTCAAAGTCAGGCTTTTTTTCCCTGCTTCCATGGTGGGACCTACTTGCAGTAGAGCATAAAGCAGAAGGGAAATTATTTTGCTCTAAAAGCCAGATTTAAATCTGTAGATCTATATTTATTTCTGGCTTTGGACAATATGGTGGATAAGCATGAAAAGGAAAACTAACTGGGTACCTGTTAAGAGATCTTTGTCCATCCTGTGTGGCAAAGGAGCAAGGATCCTGTGGGAAAAGATATCGTGTGATTGGGTAATTAAAAATTATCATAAGCCATAGGCGGCAGGAAGGCAAATTAAGCCTGCAAAGGCAGCATGCATTCTGAGAGCTCCTCAGATATTGAGTGCTCAATATTGCAACTTCAACGCTCATTTAAAGTTCGTTAGTAACCTAGATCTGTAATCAGCAGGATTTTATCCAAGATACTATTTTCCCGTGTATTGCACACACAAGTGAACTGGGGAAGGAAAACAAAAGAGCAGTTTGTTCACATGGAACAAAGCGGTTAGGCCCTTTGGTAGCTCACTGCCTGGCTAACCTTAGGTGCGCTCAGTCAATGCAAGGGAGTTAAGTAGGGCACTTTCTGGGGGAAAAAAGGTCCCTCTGCCACTCAACAGCTGTGGGCCAGAGCAGGCACTGTGCAGACCGTGCCTTCAGAGCAATGGAGCAGCCAAATTTCAGCAAACCTCTAAAGAACATGCACAAGGCTGATAACTTGGCCAAACATGGGTGGATTTCAACAAGGGCGTGAAAAGCACTTTGTTCACAGGCAGAGTATGGCCAATTTCCTTTCTTCTCCCAAGTGTGACGATAAAAGCTCAGCAAATGGCTGTGAGATTTTTTTTTTCTTTTTGCAAGCAAATTTTATTCCAAGAAATACTCATTGTTTTCTTTGAAATGTCTATTGTCAGCAGCAAGAGTAAAATGTGTTTGAGGCAACCATCCAACCCACACAAGTCTGAACCACTAGCAGAAAAACAACATCAGTCTCTTTGTAGGACACATTCGAGATGCCTTGCTATGGGCTGAGTTGCCAGCTACACCTAGAGAGATTCTGCTTCCAAACACATTTTTATTTGCTGGGAATAATGGCCTTCACTAGTTAGCAACAACCATTCTGGGTCGGATGATGGACAGTCAGGTCACTGGCTTTGGCAACTGTTGAGAACAAGAAGAGAGTAAGTGTGTAAGTGCACTTCCCTACAGGAGCACTGGCAATCTGCGCTTTGGGATTCGTGGGGATGCTGACCACAAACAAGCAGGACTGGGGGGGACTAACCCCCTGCAAGGCATAAATGTTTCTAGAGCATCCCTGAATCTTTGGGGCCACTTCAGGGTTTCAGCACCTTCACAAGCAGAAAGTATTTCCTCGTGTCCTCTTTCAGAACCTCTCATTTTAGAGGAAACGCTGCAAAAATTCATTCCTGCCCTCAGTTTCCCAGGGCTGCCATGCTGCTGCAGCATCCCCTGTCCACGGTGTGCGAGCACACCCTGCCCACTGGCAGCCCTGGAACTCCCCTCTCGTTAGGGCAGGCCGGAGGAACACAAAGCCCTCTGTTCTGCTTGAATCTCTCCCGTGAATAGGCGGAACAAATGATAAGCACAGAAAGCAAGAAAAGCTGTCCAAAGGGGCCATCAGCTTCCCTCAGGGAAGGGCTTTTCCTTCCCCTCTGCCCTGTTTGGATGGAGTGAGCCTTTTGCTGAGCAAGGTGGGCATTGGCTCTGTCTCTCCACTCTTGTCAGCTCACTTTTCCCTCCCATTACCTCGTTATTGCGAGGTGTTGCTATGAAACATCCTTTCCAAGCAGCAGAGCAGGGAAGAACAGGAGGCTATGGGCAGTACATCACAGAATCATAGAATGGCTTGGGTTGGAAGGGACCTCAAGGACCATCTAGCTCCAACTCCCCTGCCGTGGGCAGGGCCACAGAGCTGATGGCTGTGCTGCAGGGCAAGCTCCGTTGCTGGGTGAAGGGAGCTAAAGACTGTCCTTGCTGGAAAGGAGGTGGCAAAATGCATCCCCGGCAAGGAAAGGGCTCTGCTGCCCTCTCCTAAGGAAGCAAATCACCTGCTGCTGCTGCTGCTGGATTCTAGTGAGGGCTGGATGCATTCGCAACCACTAACACTGTGTTCACGCCACCAGCGCACTGCAGTGCATCTACTCGAGCGCCTGCTGGTTTCCCAGGAGTGGTGAGATCTGCTCAAACCAAATCCATGAGTACAGAGGAGTGCGTAAGCCCTCCTCTCCAACAAACCTATTAACAACCAAGAGTATCTGGATGCACCAGATGCTTACCCGGCACTGCCCGGTCCAAAAGATCTGCTCAAGTATTGGTGGTACGATGTGTGCTTCTAATGCCAGCATTGACTGCTGCTTCATTTCTTCTACTGATGGCTGAAACACACCGATGTTACAGATATCTAAAGAACAGGGGCAAAAGAAATCATTCAGGCAGAAGTTATCTATTTGATGTATATAGCACACCATAAGACATAAGCCTCTGCGAACACCCAGTCTTTAGCAAGCAAAAGATCTGCAAGACTCCCACACATGAGTGGCTTAGGAGGAGCCAAGAATGATCCTCAGAACATGCTGGCAGCTCTAGGACCTTCTGGGAAGCACCACCAGCACCAAAGAGGAAACTAAGATGTCCTAAAACCCATCTGAGGACAAGAAGAGCCCCCTTTAATCACCAAGTCCTTCCGTCACTTTCCGCAGCAACCAAGACGCACAATCCCATTTCACAGGCTGAACAAGCATCAACTTCAAATGAACTGGAGCGTTTGCCCCAAGGCCATTCCCAAGTCTCGGTTGTCTGAGAGTCGTAAACTCTCTTCTGAAATGCAGCCTAAATGTATTCCTCCTCACTTCATGGCTCTCTGTATTTGCAGCGGCACAGTCCATCAAAGCTAAACAGCCTCACCCCTCTCACAACCAGCAGCCACATCCCCTTCAGCCTGTGTTGTGCCAGGTTAAATCCTCCTGGCTCTGCTCCTCTCTGCCCATTCCTGCCTCAAGTTCAAAGCAGTCCCAAAGTGCTCCTGATGTCCCTAGATCATGCAAAGATCCGTGTCAAAAAGCAGAGAGAGAGGTGCAAAATGGAGTTTGTGTCCTCACTGCAGAGATGGAGCCAGGGCAGACAGAGGTCCGCAAACCCCACAGATGTTGGGGTGGTTACACCAGCCAAACACAACCCTGAAGATGTCTGTTGTTTGCAGAATGCTTCTGCTTCACCCAGCACAGGTGGTTTCAGGAAACTCTTAAGTTGAGCCAAGTGATTGCTGCTGCCACTGCAGATGTTTTGGAAATGTGCTGGACAAGCAGTCTGGATCTGGGTTGCTTGCCCAATAATTGGGGCACCTATTTTTTTCCTTCATGGTATATTGTCCCAAATAAGCCAGCTGTGCAGCTCAGCAGGAATTCATACTTTTTTTTTTTTTTTTTTTTTTTTTTTTGTCTGCAACTCCTTTGCTGTAGCACTGGAAGCACGATAAGCTACCATAAGAACCTTCTTTGTCTGATCTAACGATGGCCAACAGCAAAATCACTCAGGGGGAGGGAGCTGGTCCTCAGGGCTTCACCCTTGGGACAATTCTGGAGAACAGGGCCTCTACATGCAGGGCTTCTAATGAAGAAGGTGACCCAGCATCACTGAATTCCTTCCCAGCCGTTGGCTTTGTTTCGCTGCTGTTAAGTATCTTTTGGAGGGATTTCAAACCCATTTCTCCATGGCTGTTGGGCTGATCACACTCATTGCAGTCAGCATGTATTCTAATTTGACCAAGCATTGGTGCAGTCATTGGTGAGGAAAGATCACATCTACAGGTCATCGTCTTGCTCACAGAAAAATAAGTTTAGAAAGCCCACAATCAGCATCGAGTGGATTGCTTGGGAAATCATTTCTGTTCCAAAATGTAATCATCTATATTGGATCCAACGTTTATTTGTTAAAAAGAAAATAAAAGCGGAGTTTGGGAGCTCTCATGTCTATAAAAAGACTACTTTTCCTGGCATTTATAAATATTAATATGGAACGCTAGTGAAGAACAATACATAACAATAATGAGAATCACCAAATCCCATCATTTTTGACATCGTCATATCAACAGCTTAAGGATTAGCAGGTGAACTTTAAGCATATTGCTTCCAAATAATAATAACAACAGTAACGATAATAACATCAGAATGAAAAAAACCCTCACTGCATTATATATTCTTGATGGCCTTCTTCTTCTAATAGCGTTTACAGGATCATTGCTTTGAACGTTTGGATGACATGCTTAAAAAATTAACCTGAAGAAGGGGGAGGTCTTCTTATCTCTTTCCATTCTTGCAAAGCTTTGCTTAGCCTCGTCTTTGTTTCCCACTAACCCCTGACACTGACAGAGTCAAAGGCCTATCAACTAATACCCTAATTTCAGCAGGATTTCGCATATACATATATCTCTGCACGTCTGCAAATAGTGTGTGTGCCCGCGTACGTCTATGCATAAACCGAAACAGTGTTTTAAAAGATAAAGTTGCACCAGGTGTCACTTTTCACACCTCTTACTAAATGGGTATGGTAAAAGAAAGATGCCACAATTTCATTGAAAATCCAAGCTATTGAGATCTAATCGCTGCTTAAGCTGTGGCTTTATTCAAATCTGGATCACCAATAGGGCTCGGGATGTAAATGAAGTGCAAAGAGAAATAAAGCAAAGGAAAAAAAATCTATGATAGCCCTTTCCTTCAGCCATTTGATTCCCAAGTCCTTATCAGTCAATTAATGCATACTAAAACTTTAGTGGCAGCCTCAGTTTAACAGACCTAATAGCTACAGCGAGTCCCAAGCATTAGCCAAACAAAACACACTTTCAGCAGCCTTAATATGAGACTGAAAAAAGGTCAAAATAGACAGGCTTTACAGAATAAATCCCAACGATCCATTCTAATTTCCACTCAAGGATCTTTTAAGCAGTTCTTGGATGCTCTTTATGGTACTTTGATCCAAGCATAGTTTCATTAAAACTTTGTGGCTTGGTATTTTTAAACCTGATAGCTTCACTAAACTAGTTCTCAAAATGTTAGCTAAGCCGCTATGCATAAAACTACTTTACTGTCATGGTGTCTTCTAATATCACCTAAGTACAGGCTGTTGCAATTTTGAAAATGAACCTTTTCTACATTCACTAGATCTCAGCTTGGGAATTTTTGCTTTCACACTTGAAGCCTGTCTGGCTGTATAAAGGGAAGGTGCTGCCTTACCCCTTTCCTCTCCCCCTCCCTGAAACCTAAAACTAAAATTAGCTGCTGTACCTTATTTGTTCTGGAAGCAAGTTACACAGTACTTTTATCCACCGTGGTTTCCAATTGCAGGATTAACACTGGATGCCTTAAAAAAAAAAAAAAAAAAAAAAGG
>VXAV01005650.1:91004-123135 GCA_013399715.1 Alectura lathami | reverse complement strand
TTTTTTTTTTTTTTTTTTTTTTTTTCCCCTTGCAGAAATTGAGCTGTGAGGTTGTTTGCATCAAATGTTGACTCGTTCCAAGGCAGCATCTATTTATACATTGTGGAACTGCTAGGAAGCAGCATGAAATAATAATTTTCAGTCTTTTGAGAAAGGCTGCTCCGTTACATTTGTTTTAGCACACGTTTTCCTCCCCTTCCTGCCCACTTCCACATCCGTGCTTATGCAAAGAAGGCTGGAAACCGTGGTAGTAATTGCAAGTATCAGGCTGTCCAAATGGGGTTTGGGTAGGAAGTACATGTTAACATTTTTTCTGATCTGTATCATTTATAAAGAAATTCCTTCCCTAATTAGACAGATGATTTAAGCTCTGATTGCTACTGATTGATGTGTTTGCTGAATACAAAGGGCCGTACTCAAGGAGTAGCCACACATTTCGTGCTAGTGAGAGCAACGCTGTCCACCAACGTCCTACTCTGTTTTGCTAATTGCAAAATTCATTGAAAGCAAATAGTGGATTTCTAAATTTTTGTTGGGTTAGACTGTGTTTATGTCTTTTCCTCATTTCTCTCCTGAATGGATTCTTTTGTCTATGTTATGTGAAACTGAAGGGAATCTTTCCCTTCCCAATTAATATTTTGTAATATATAAACAATCAACTCAAATTTTTCCATGAATAAAAGATAACATTCCCCTTCTTAGCATTATCTTCAGCTTCTGTTTTGTTTTTTTTTTTTTCCCAGTTTAACGACATTTACCCATGAAAATCTGTGTAAAATCACTGCCCGAAGAACGCTATGCCGCTAGATGCATCGCCTCCCTATTAGCAGTCAAGGTTTGAATTTTTAATTCAAGATAGCCTCCAAACACCAAAATAGTTCACCGTACTTCATCCAGCAAACCCAGCAGTTTAACGCTTTCCCCTCAAAAGCAGAAAACGAGCAAAACACAGAAGTCTCCAATGCGTTGATGGGGTGGGGTGGGATAGTTACAAATCTACACCCTCCATTCTAGAGCACATCCCCAGATGTAAATAAGCACACAAGCATGTTGCTACATATTTTTACCGAAGCAATTACGAGCAGCCTTATCAGTGGCACATTACTTATCCGTTGTGCCCTCTGCTGGATACGGCACACAAGGCAAGCAATATTATTTCCAATTAATTTTTGGCATCATCACTTGGCATCTGCTTTAGGAATGCAAAGCGTGAAATTTGTAGTAGCAGGTTTAATATTTGATCCAGCCAAAAATATTTTTGCTACAAGGACTTACCTTTGGTGGTGTTTTCCTCCTCTCCCCCTCCCCTCTGTGCTTTTCCTTGCTGCCGAGCCTTGTTTGTGGTCCAAACTCAAAAATCTGCCACCGAACGCCATACGTGGCAGGAATAATTTCATGCTGTGCAAAATTTGTTTCATTTCACATCCTGTAAGAATAATTACTTAGCATAATGCCACTTAAGCTGCATTTCTAGCTGCAAACATTAAGGAAATGGTAAAAAGCTAGATCCCGGTTGGGAGAAAAAAGGGTATTTAGGGGTCACTGGGGTTCTGTAAAGCTAGATGCTTTTAATGCCAGGGACAACAAGGAGAATTAAAATGTCATAAATGCTATCGCTGAATTTAGAAACGCAATAAAATCTAGTATCTTCAATGATATTTGAGGTCACTTCTACAATCAGGCACATCAATAGGATGCTACTTTCAGAAATACAGGACAAAATGCCTAGCCCACATTGCCCACGTTTCTCATTTTTCCTACGCTTTCTGTAATTCGGTTTGTTTGAAGGCGACAATTGCCCAAGCAGTCCTAAATTAAAGAGCAAGTGGAGAAGAGAGATCCCCCTCATGTCACGTTATTGGCTAATTTTTACATGGTGGAAATTAGGACTAGGTAGGTTTGGAGGAGAGCTGCTGCGGTGGGTGAGCAGAGTGCGCTGAACACATCTCAGATACGTGGTGGCAAGGAGGCCCCCCCCCCTCCCTCCTGGGTCTCCCAGGAGAGGAAGAGCCCCTCTTGGTCACCGTCAGAGTTGCTCATGGTTCACTCGTGTCTAAACAGACCTGTTTGCAGCAAAACCCACCTGCAGCACCCAGATGGGTGCACGGCCTAATTGAATGAACTCAATTTTAAGGATCGAAATCAAGACTTTTTTTTTTTAAATCCAGTTTTCTCAATTCCAAACCACAGCTTGAAATCAAGTAGCAATTTCTTACTTTTTCTTTCCTAAACAGCAGCAAGAAATAATTTCTGACGAAGAACCTCTCTTGAGAAGTACCTTATCCCCTCATTTTTTAGCCAGCAATGACAACACTCTGGTGCACTGAGCATCTAGGCTCACCTTCATCTTTCTCGAGGCCATCCCATCTTTTCCTCATTTGTAGTTTGGCCAACGAGGATTTACAAACACAATTTCACTTGGTTGAGTTTGCTCAACCTGACAAAAGGCAAATTCTCAGATTTTTAGGAACGGGCTGAGGAAGCTCTCTGGGTGGAGACCATAAATCAGAGCACACTACCCCCACCACCAGCACAAACCATGGGCACGGCCCCAAGCTGCTGGAGCTCCAGGAGCGTTTGGACACCGCCCTCAGACGCAGGGTTCGGGTGGTGCTGTGTGGAGCCAGAGGCTGGGATTGATGATCCTTGTGGGTTCCTTCCAACCTGGGATATTTTATGATTCTACAAAGTTCCCCTGGCCCCACTCATCTGAAACAAGTTATTCCAACTTATACTCACTCCTTGTTTTCACTCCATTTGGAACGGGCCTTTGTTGAAACGTCAGGTTTGAATACAGGAGGGGTGTCAAGAGGCAGCAAGGGAGAAACAATACAATTTTAGAAAAAATGGCAACAATTTGGCACACAGGTTTTCTGGTCTGAATCAGGCAGCAGACCTTCCATAAGGAGGTTTCATGAGCAGAGTTCTTCAGATGAGCTTTTTAAACTTCGCACTTCATTTTAAGTGGTTTTGCTACTAAATCGAAAGCCAGGATGAAGAAGAGAAATAAACTAAAGGCCCCAAAGCATCTAATATAAAGGCATACTCCTCTTCCCCTTCTATGTGTTTTTTTCCCCCAAATTTACATGTTTTTTCCCCCCCCAAATTTGGCAAGCAGCTGCCCCATCTGACCTGCAACGTGCTACAGCTGTAAAACACCTGCTCAAGTGCTCTTGCAGAAGGGACAACGCATGGAGGACACGGTGCCACCAGCACTCCCCATCCTTTCTGCAAGGCCCTTGGTGGCCGCTAAGCACGGCTGCTCCGCGCACCAGCCTGGCAGGGGCAATGCTGCAAGCACTCACTCCAGTTTTGCTGGGCAGATCCAAACCAAACAGCATTTTGGAGGCTACTGATGTCTTCATCCCCTGCTGTGAGCAGGTCAGGAGCTTTGCCTGTTTGCTCACGTAGCACTGTGCCAAGCTGCTGGCCCTGGAGGTCACGGGCGTGGACCGCAGCCAGGCTGCGCTGGGACTTCCCATCCCCACTGGCATCCCCTTGCAGGGTGCCTTGTTTCACGAGTCCCAGAAATGCAGAATCCAGAAATTTTGTGCTCTAAAACCCCAGCACCATGCCTGGGCACGTGGTAACCTCAGCACCGCTCTGCTTGACGCTCGAGCGGCTGCAAACCATCCCTGTGCCACCCTACGGATCACCTCCAGGCTGCTTTGCGGAAGGCTGGCCCACGGGTAGGTTTTGGCAACACGCATGCACATGGAAGACATAGGGATTTCAGCTGTGTTTCAGGATGGATCGCCCCGCTCAGCATCTGGCTCCACAGCTCTCCTTTAAGCAGCAAATATAAGTTACCAACATCTTGACGAGGGCCAAGCCCAACAATTTAGCAGTTGCCTCTCTTTATTTCTTTTTAAAGACTGTGCTGAATCGCGCCAGGATTTGGGGGTTTTGTTTTAATGGCAAGGCAAGAATTTGCTGATCCTCCCCGTGGCGAAGTTACTTTCAAGTCAGTGAAAGTTCTTGGCCCATGATGAAAAGTCTTTGCCAATTAGCGCTCAACAAGCTCAATTCATCCCTCCTGGTTCAAGATGAGTAGGAACCTAATAAGGCTGCGATAAAAGGGCAAAAGGCACCGAGTACCCAAAGGGGATTAATGGGCTCTTCCATTTATTTGTCTTCCCAACAGCTGAACTGTTACAAGTATTGACGGGCTTCAAACGGCCCCGCGCCCAGCGCGGCCCGGCGCAGGCCCCAACGGCCACCTCCAGGCCCAGCCCCACGGGGCAAGGGCTTCCCCCTGGGCGATGCCAAAACCAACAAAGCCCCGGGGATCAGGTAATGAAACTTCAGCTTTTCCCCCTTTGAGATTTATTTACTGGCAGCTGACAAGGGGCAAATTCAGCTGGGATTGTGTAGTCAAGGCCCTGTCAAGCCTTCAGAGGCACCCTTATGTCGAATCACCTTCCTGACTGGCATGTCGCTGAAAAGCCCTCGGCGCTGGTCCTTAACAGCTCCCGACAGCACAAAGGACACTCCAGACAGATGCCTACATGGCATCCTGCAGCATTTTAAAAGAGAATTAGTGGTTTTAATTATGGTCGTCGTATGAAAGGAAACCATGCAAGCTCCGCAGGAGACCTTTGATCAAACCCTTTTGCTAGCACAATGCCGCGGAACTGTGACTATTCCTAGCAAGGGGCCTTTTCTCGCTGAATGACTCACCAGTGATCTTTGAATGCAGACAAGTTCCTCGCCCTCCCTCTTCATTAGTGAGCATTTCTATACAGGCCCTATATAGTGCGCGGAGTCTAGGAGCTATACAATGGGGGGGAAAAAAGAATCCCTACAGATTCTGGCCTCTACTTAGGAAGTGCTGAAGGACTCTGAGTGACTTTATTCATTAAAACAGGTTGCTATTAATTAACTGTCATAATAAAATAAAGAACTATTATTTGCATTTCTTAGTGCACTCCCTTTAGTAATATGTATAAAAGATGCTTGTAACAAAAATGAATTTATAAGGGAGAAAAAACCTTCTGAAGTCTCCCCCCCTTTTCCTTTTTTTTTTTTTTTTTAAGGTCTAGGCAGCAGGAGTCTGACTAATTATTAGGACCAGTTCTGCAAGAGAACAAATAGAAGTAAAACACAAATATGAAAGTAATTAGGAAAATGCAAAATCCTGTTTACTTGGCAACCAATTCATGCAACTGAGACTAACGAAGAGCAAATCAGCTTTGCTTGTTTGATAAACTTAGGGGTGCCACCTAAGAGGAGCTGATAAAAATTAAACTTCTGCCAGCATCCCTCAGCACTGCCTTTCAGCGAACAGGCTTACAAACATGCATGCGGCTGCTTCGTCTGAAAGCACCAGCAAATCTAATTTGAACAGATTCGCAGGAGGAATTTTCCAACTTCCTCCTGTTAAAATATTTTCACCTCTGCCATCTGCCATCCGCAATCCCTTCAGGCTGAGCATCCAGCGCAGACACCCGCGTCGCACAAAGCACACAACTCACATGGAAGCGGTGCTCACGGATGGCACAGATGCAAACATTTCTGGTCTCACTCCCTCAAAAAGCATCAACATTTCCACTGCTGTTCCCACCTGGGAACGCATTTGCTGGTGGGAAAGTTCTGCTTGCAGTTTGCACTGCTGTTTTTTACAATATACTGCGACACACCACTGGAAGCACTTAGATACCTTTGTAGAGCCCCTCTTTTCTCCCTAGCAGATAGTAGAATCCACAAAAGCTTCCAATTATTTCAAGACTATGCAGCTAAGGAGGGGCATCTAATCAAGATAAAGAAAACCCTTGGCTCAGTATATTTGCTTGAATGGATTTTCAATAATGCAGGTAACAAAAGCATTCAAAAATTGGATTCCTAACGCTTTTCTGCTAGACTGAAGGACTGATTTGGAGAAGCGAGAAGAAAGCCAGCCCTGAGAAAGCTGCATGGAGGAATGTATGATATTCTCTCACTCTGTACAAACACTTCTGCAGGAACTGACAAAAAGGAAGAGATTTAAGTGAGGCACAGTTGACCTGAAATGTAGTCAATTACAACACAAAGAGTTAAAATGACACCCCTGAGCTGCTCTTCTTCACTCTCCCCTCTGCTTTGTGGCTTTGCAACCCAGAAGGCAGAGCTCTATTTTTTTTTATTGCTCACTTCTTATCTGCTGTTTGGACAGGAATTGTCATAGAAGAACAGGGGAGAATTGCTATGGAAATCATACTGTAAAAATAAATCAGAATGAAAGGCCAAAAAATGAAGAAAAATAAAAGAATCCCAGACAGCAGCCTGATTTTACACATACAGCACTCAATGGAAGCGCTCAAATTTTCCCACAATGACTTGTAAGGACCAACAAAAAAGTTGTAAAGGGATCCATTAGGATTAGTAACCACACAAGCCTAAAGCTGCACCTACACATGCGCAAGACAGAGCACACACAGCACTCAGACTACAAAGTTCTGCGACACAGCATCCTCGTGAGCTCTGTGCACATCGTGCCTGCTCCCTCCAGCAGAGCTGGTCAATAACACAATCCTTGCAGAAATACTTTTCCTTCCTTCTCCAAAAAGTTTACTAACCCAAACGCAATCCTGGACCGGCAGCAATTTCTCTCCCATAAGACCACTGCACTGAGATTTCAGAGACCTGAGCAAAGTATGAAAATTTTGCCAAACGTGCATGTCCAGTAACAGCACTAGAGCTTGGTGTCTGTTTTAAGCCTTTGAAAGACACGCTAATTGACAAAATTTTGAAAGACAAGCTACTTCATGACATTTTTTATGAAAATATGTAGCTGAGCTTTTGGTAACTGAGTTGCTTGGCCGTTGGGGCAGACTGAAAAGCAGGATGGATGTCAGCACTACGGTCTCTCCACCCCAGACTGACACAGCACAGGAGATGCCACGCTGCTGCCTACAGAGTTACAGTGTTCTGCAAAGAAAAATACAAATTACTTGCAACAGGAAAACTAGCGCGATGAAGTCTATTGCAGTATGAATCAGAGAATGACTTGAGATGGATGGGACCTTAAAAAATCATCTAGTTCCAGCCAGCCCCCAGCAGGGGTTGGGGCTGGGGGGCTTTGAGGTCCCTTCCAACCCAACCATGCTGTGATTCTGTGATGACTCTATGATCCAAAACAGCGCACAGTCACACTCCTGCATGGGCACCAACCCACACACTTGTCCTGATAGAAACCCACCTACCCACACTGCCCCCGGCTGTAAAAACATACACAGCCTCAGGAAAAATATAGCAAACCTCTCTGCTCAACAGCAGAAGAAACGTTTAAAGACAAAATAGATTTTTTAGATCCATAAAGGATGTTGCATTCATAAACAAAAGATTTTCACAGTGCTACAGACTCACGTGTTCCCTTTAGAAGGAAACTCTCTTTGAAACTCAGTATTTTATTTCGTGATGAACTTTCTCCCCCATACAAAACAATACAAAAGGTTCATCCGGCAACAGCAACCAAAGAACAAAGAACAGCACTTCCCTACGGAGGACTCTGCTCTTTCTGTCACCTTTTAACAACATTCTCACATTGTCCCTGACCAATTCAAACGTTAGCTCTCGGCTTCAAAACCCTCAGCCCTTCATGAGGTGTGCAGGGGAACAGGCACTATGCACCTCGCTGCTTCTGCTTGGCTTTCATCTTCCTCAGCCCCCGCAGCTCCTTCTTCAGGTGTTTCACAGCCTGCAGGATATCCTGCTGCTGAGGATCGTCCTCTGCTTTCTGGGTGTACAGGAGGAAATGTTTAACGGTTTCAGAGAGCAACGCCTCGGGATCCACGTCCACCCCGTGGAGACGCAACATCCTCTCGCAGGCTATCGCGTAGTTTTTGTGCCAGTTCACTGGGTGATTTGGATGAGAGTTGACAATTTCTTTGTACGACTGTTAAATGGCAAAAAAAAAAAAAAAAAAGAACAAATTAATCAAACAATGGGACCAACAGCTCTTAACAGTGCTTCAAAACTGTCCATAAAGGAACAGATGCTATTTAGATGTCGACATCATTCAGAGCCGGAGCGTTTCTCAAACTCACTCTGTATTTGCCATGTGATGTGTGATAGTGTGAATCCAAAATCCAGGGGGGGCTGAAACGTTTCATTTTGCACAGCAGCTGTTTGTTTAGAAACATTACAATGATTGAGATAACCCCGAAGCACATTATGCCCTTCCCCAAGAGAAGTGTTACACCGTGCTGGGGCAAGAGGGATTTCACTGCTGTGCCTGGAAAAACATTTACTTGATATTTTCAAGTAAATTAAGACATCTTCTACAGGACTTGAGCTGTTTGCTTTGTGGGAATATTGATAAGCTCGACATCAGACACGTGCCTGAGAACTTTGCAGAAAAAGAACAGCAAAAATCACAGCAAAATGTGCAAAAGTTTACAGGAAGCCATTTATAGACTGTTTGCTGGGGTATAAAACACCTCCTCTCTGCTGACACACACTGATCATTTTGTGCATCTGCTGGCATCTCTGGCAGTACAATATTTATAGATACCTACACCAGCTTACATATTTCATTCTCTGCTGTGAAAAGCGGCAGAATTAATTTGCAGTGAGAAGACTGTCGGATTTTACACTTGCTGGCTCAGATGCATGACTGTGTAATGACAGAGAGGACAAGTGCATAGAGGGGACTTCAGGACAAGCAATCTCTTGGCATGGGTTTGGAGCCCAGCACAGACAACATAATTACAGCAAAAGGAGGGTGTCAACTGGTTAGCTTTTGGCATCCTCCGTGACCAAGAGGGCAAGCAGGAATGGATAAAATCCCTGAACAAATCTCTTTGAATCTGCTATGCTCCTGATTTGGATGAATGAGAGAGAATGCAGATTAGAGGACAGCCCGCCTATATAGATAGACCATGATATTTCCGTGTGGTCAAAAATTAAAAGCAGTAAAAAAAGCATGGAGACTGCAGACAGCATTCATAACAAAGTACATGACTTACAGCGTATGCCAACGTGTAAAGCTGCGGTTTCATTTCTGCAGGCACACTGTCAGTTTCTGCAAGGTCAAATATAAAGAAAGCTGTTTTCATTCTAGAACAAGAAAAAAAAAAGAATATTATAGTAACTGCTTAATATAACCAGCTCACTTCTCCTGATTACACGTTCTCAACATGTGCATAAAGCTCTTTAATTGTACGGGACAGTACACAAGATTTTTCAAATCATCAGCGATACAAATTTCTTTCCATGGCATGTCCAAACTGTTCTTCAAGATACTTGAAGCAGAACCTTTAGGTGAACAAAACAATTGCTTGCGGGAGGTGTATCTTTTCCTTCTGACATCTGGCACATTTAGATCCAATAAGGCCGTGCACCATCGTGCTGCACACTTTGGTGTGTATTTCCAAGCCAGTGAGCTGGCACTGCCCACCGCCTGCTGGAGGGGAGGAAAGGAGCATCACCTGGCTTGCCACATCTCCTCATTGGCGACAGCTTCCCAGGAAGAGGGCTTGAAACTAAATGGGAATTGAAGTAAAATTCAGCCATCAGATCCATGTCACTGTTGTTTTGCCCACCTCACAATCATCCCTCCTAACCCCAGCAGCGACAGACCTCCCAGGCAGCAGAAAGTCTGTCATGAAGCCTATGGCTCTGACAGCAGGGAATTCAGCTGATCCTCAGTCATTCATAAAACTTTATTCCTCTCCCTGCACAGGGGGAGCCTCTGGTGTTGATATCAGGTGCTTCACAGCATCCCAGCTATCCACAAAGTGAGAGAGGATTTTTACCATCGGTCACAGCTCAGTCTACAGCAGTTACAGCTTTGGAAGTGACATTTCCTCGATGTTTTTTGGCTCCCTGTCAAGTTTTAAGATCAGAATTGGACCTGACAGTGGTGGACTAGCAATGTCCTCTCTATTTTTAACACTAGCAAAAACACCACGTGCAGCTCCATTGTGTGTTCCAAAACAAAGCATTACAATTACGGCTCACGTCTAATTTCTCTAACACTGGAATGGACGTGGTCATGCTGCTGGCAGAAGAATAGCAAGCAAGGAGGCACAGGGTCGTGCCTCTGTCTCGTACCTCCCATACTCTTCAGTCCAGTTATAGAGATTTCTCGTCAGACGAATCCACTCTGCTGGGTCAAAGGCAGCACCAGAAGGAACCAACTTTTCACAAGTACCCCATGGCCAAAGCGAGTAACTCCTTCTCCAGGTCGAGTCTCCTTCGTGAAGACCTATGCAGACAAACACCTCCTTACTGCCAAAAAAAAAAAAAAAGAAACAACACAGAGAGGAGTGGTGAAGCCCTGCCACAGGCCCTGGGCAACCCTGCACACTTGAGCTGGCCACACCGGTGCAACAGACAGGTCTCAAGCAGCACATTTTCTGCAGCACAGGCACCTACCCAGAGCACCTCGTGTCGGAACATGCAGAACAGCTCTGCAAGTAAATACCCCATGCTACTGCACACCTCGTGCAGCCAGAGCAGGAGGCACCACGAGGTGAAGTGTCCTCTCTGTGTCACCTCACACACGTGCCAGAAGCAGGAGAAGCCCATTTCTCCCCGGCGGCACCTGGCCCTGCTCGTCTGCCTACCCACGCTCAGCCCCGCCAGTCTAAATGCAGATGCTATTCTTATTCATGGGAGTATCTAATCCTTTCTCCACTCTTACTAAGCTATTTTTATATGATGATTATTCCTGGAATACATTCATTCTATGCTAATCACTTGGCCACAATGTTCACGAAGGAGAAGCTGCAGCAATTTGCTCTCCAACCATCATCATTTTGAGTACACAAGAATGTTCCTTTTTTTTTTTTTTGTGGCAAATTGTGTCAGCAGAAGAAAAAAAAACAACTGTAAATATTCTCTGCTGACCACCTTATTTTTCCTTTCTTAAAATCCAAACCTACCTCAAAACAACAAAAATATTCTCTCTTGTTCAGCAAGATATAATATTGTTCAACAATATTGAACATAATATCAGGATGGAGTTACTTCTGCAGAGATATTTGCTTTAATTGCAAAAATAATCTCACCACTGGGGAGGAAGTCAGTAGAGAAAATTGGTCTTTTGGATGCGGTACCAAGCTGTTCCATAAACAATTTCAAGAAAAAAAAAAGGTTGAAGATTTTAGGAAAGCTCTTACATATGAAAGGAATGCTTACTGTTCATTTACTTTGAGGAAACGATGGAGATTAAAAGCAAGCGCCCCATCGGGTAACACTCCTTCCACAGGACTCCACCGGTTCCCAGGAAAATGAACACCAGGTAAGTGCTTTGCCAGCTTGGGTAAATACCATTCATAAGTCATCATCTATCATCAAAAACATTACCAGAATTAAAACCAGAAACACAGGTTTCATCCATCTTACACCAGCAGCTGCAGAAATGGTTTCTGTGTTAGCAGTGACTCCTTTATTCAGTAAGGGCTTCCTCCCAGCCCAGCAACGGCCCAGGTCCACAGCACCAGACCACCTCTGGTTTCTGCTCTGAGGCACATGCTATTGAAACTCAAAATAGCTACAGCTGTGAGGAGACACAACAGGGCTTTGGTCAGACGTGAGGCACTGGGGTGTGGGTTTCCCAAAGACTTGCAAACCCTTGTTGCAAAGCCAAGTGCAAGGACTGCAAGGTTTTACTGATTTTAAACTAAAAGAGGGGAGATTTAGGTCAGATGTGAGGAGGAAGTTCTTTCCTATGAGGACGGTGAGGCCCTGGCCCAGACTGCCCAGAGCAGCTGTGGGTGCCCCATCCCTGGGGGTGCTCAAGGCCAGGCTGGGTGGGCCCTGGGCAGCCTGAGCTGGGGGGGGGCAGCCAGCCCATGGCAGGGGTTGGGGCTGGGGGGGCTTTGGAGTTCCTTCTAACCCAACCGTGCTGTGATTCTATATGTTAGCGAATGTACAGATGTCCCCTTCTGCAAAGAGGATTTTTCTCCTTCCATTTCTCAAGAAAAAAGGAAAGTGCAACCACCACCCAGAGGTACACAGCACCTCCATCTGAATGTAAAAAAGAGAGAAGTCTGTAAAAGCACCTTTGGGGGCCAAGATAACACAGAACACCTTAGGAAATGTCTCTTTACATGACAAAGCCCTTGGGAGAAACCCCAAAGCCTCATTGCCCAAAGGGCCCTGACTGACCTACAAGCCCTCCAAGCTGCTCCCAGCACCCCAACATCTGGTTTTCAGAAAACAGAAAGGACAAAGCCTCCTCAGCAAGGCAAGCATCAGCCCTGTGCAACACCTGGATACCTCCCATACTGCAACACCACTTTCTGAACCCACCTCTTGGTCCACTAAGGTGATATCCGGCCTCACACCCTCAACGTAGTGAAGGTAGCGAAGAGCGTTCCCAGGCAGGTCTCCTCGTAGCAGAATCACTGCACCCACTGGCATGGAGGACAGCAGGTTTCTTGCAAACTTATCAACAATATAATTGTTGCTCTGATCACAATCGCTGAAGAGAACAGATGTAAAATCAGGCATTTGCATGGTTTTGTGCAATAAGTCCTTCAACCTTGGTCAGATCTTGCTGGAAAGCAGCATCTCCACTTACAAGATATAAAAACGAAGCATTTAGGCTACAGCCCCCCAGCAGCCAGCACCAGAGGCATACCATGATAGTTTTCCCAAAATGCACACACATTCCATGCCTTCTGCTTAATTCTGACTTTTCCTTGGGCTAAAACTAAAGGTTTACTAGCTGCAGCTGGAAGCGCCAGCACAAAGATAGCTCTGCAAGCATTTGAAATCATCACCACCCCTTCAATGCTTTTAATTAAGCACCAAGTACCCAAGTTTTTGTAGCATCAGGCAGAAGGAGACCTGCATTACCTGAGATCAGATCCTTTTTGTTACCCCACCGTGTGCATGCACACCAACATCTGTGCTCTGCAGTGTGCACACATGCCAGGTGCAGACTCAAGAGCAGCATGCTGAGCCAGAAGTGGCTCCCCCGTGGGTGTGCAGAGCAAGGATTCCTGCCCATGGACCCTATGTGCTGTACACTTCACCAGCTGGTTAACCTGCACCCAAGCACTACACTACAGATCTAATTCACAAGAGGAGAAAAAAAATTTAGAAGAAAAAATCCTAGGTGTAAGGAAACCTGAAGCAAAGCAAAGGAGAAGGTGATGCCCCAGGGGGCTGTCTTACCTGTAGTTGGCCCAAAGTTGAGCAGCAACAAGAGCCCCAGCAGAAAGCCACTCCAGCCACAGCAGCGCCCGGCCGCCCTGCAGCACGTCACCTCCGAGGGACACGAGGGTGGCCAGCCCCTGCCCCGCCAGCACGGCTACGGCCGCGTTGCTCTGCATCCAGAACCGCTCCACCTAGGACACACCGGGCTCGTAGCACGTGCCAGATGACAGACAACATGGCAGTGCTGACTTGGGATGCAAGTCTACATTTTTAGGGCTGAAAAGCTCACAGTTTAAGATAAAGGAAGGAGGAGTGTATTCAAAAGGAAGAAAAAAGGAAACAAACATCATCCATCTAAATTCTCAGAGACCATATTTCTGTCTTCTCAGCTATAACAGAAAATGTAGCTGTATGTTTGCACCCTGTGCATCTCCAAGACAACCACCTGCTCCTGATTAGCAAGGGATACAACAGCCAATGAAGCATGAAGGAGGCTTCTTCCAAAAACCAACACCCCAGAGCAATTTTCAGAGTGAAACTCACCACTCCCAGAAACAGAGGCTTTGTAACATCCAAATTTGCTCTCCAGGCGAAGAAGAGTGAATAAACACAGAGCATTCCAGCAAAGAGCCAAATCACGGGTGATTTCTGTTGCTTTGTCCTATAAAAAATAATGTAGCACTCTAGTGGCAAGATCAAAAAGTAGGAAAAAGCTGTATGTGCTTGAAGACAACTGTGTCTCTGCATACCTAAATGCAAGGAGCTGATGGGCCTTTCTTTACCTTCGCAATTTATGAAACTTTTGCTTTTCAAAGCTCACAGCTACCTGGATTTCAAGCTTTTTAAGCTTGCCATCTACAGAGTAACCAGGTGCAGGGCTATTTTGCATAGTCAATAATACAGGACAACAGCTGATACTTCTTGCCCAGGGAAGCACAAGAGCTCCACGTGGCACAAGGCAGAGAAAGCACCCAAAGCTCAGCCAAAAGGGAAATGCAGGTGGGGGCAAATATTCCCCTTCAACTTACGGCAGTGCTGCGCTGAAACAGGCCACGAGCGCCAGGGCGAGGACAGCAAGGGACAGCTCCGACCTCATCTGAGCCAGCTGGGAGCTGTGGGGAAACGTCTGCGTCACCCCCAGACCGCTGCCTGAGCGCAGAGTGCAGCAAGAAGCAGGGCAGCAGTGCAGCATAACGCATCCCCATTCTGCTGGGATTAAATCTCCCAGAAATGGGAACGAGCCAGGATTTTGAATCCACAGCAGAGGTTCCTCTCTACAAACAGGTGCAGTCAGGGTTTTACTCACACCAGCATCTCTCTCATACCGGATCCAGTCTCAGACTTGGCCTGAATTAAAAAGAAAGAAAAATCTATGAGAAAGCCACACATTGAGTAGGGAAAGGAAAAATCTCTTTGTTTTCAGTCTGCAGAGCCCTGAGCTCCTCCAGAACTCCTTCAGGCAGTACCAGGGTGCTCACAGCGAACAGTGATTGCTTAAAAAAAAACAAACAAAAAGACAGCAAACTGCTCAAACCTTCACAGCAAGATTTCCTTCCAGATTCTTGCTTTACATTCTGCAGCGGGCATGTGGCTCACCACCCAGATGAACGTTATTTCAGGTGCTACCAACCCATTGCCCTGGGACTCCAGCACATTGTGGAGCTCAGCTGTGATCTCTCCTACATCTGCACGGTCTGGGACATCTTCCTGCGATCTGAGAAAAGCATGTGGGCCCCAATGCCTCCTTGCTTACCAGACTTGGTCATGAACACCCAGCACTCACTTAGGAAGAGCTGTGTGGATATATGAGATTTTTTTTCATTGCACTCCATGGCACAAAACTAGGAAACAAGTGATGCTTGGTGGTGATGAGAAATTACCTCCACGGGAGCTTGCTGGAAAAGTGGTGACTACCAGACATCAAATAACGTGATTCAGGAGGTGTGGAAGGAGTATTTGGTCTCAATAAAAGTCAAATAGTTAACTGCATTTAAAAATCAGTTAAAAAATAAGCGTCTCAGGATGGAGAGCCAGCCCACAGGTCATGGTGCACCACCACAACCTCTTGCCTCCCCCATCACAACTTTCTGTCTCTTGCAAAACCTCATCTAGGTGGCAGCTGAGGGCCTCTGACACCCCCCTTGCAGGAGCTGACACTTCTCACCCTCAGCTTACAGGGGAGGTTTCTGTGCACTGGCCTCAAAAGCCCCAGTCCCAGCAGGGTCCCTCCCTCTCCCCAGCCCAGTCTCCTGCGTTTTGTGACCCTGCCTGCCCCTAAAACAGAGCCCCTCCCTGGGACACAAGGTCTGTCTGCCCATTCAGGCATTAGGCCAGCTGGCAGCGGGACCAAACGCTTGGATTTTGCTGCATTTATTGCTCCAGCTTCAGACCAGTTCATCACAAATGTGATTTGTGGTGCAGGATTACACGCGGTCCATCCCTAAGCCTCCTGAACATCAGCTTGAATTCATCACATCTGATGGAGAAAGGAGTTAGGGGATTTGCATGCCTTGGTATTGCTCTGCCCATCAGAGCCTAATTCTCAGGAGAAGGCTGGGAATAGGAGGACAGGGGAAGTCTCAGGAGTCCTTCAGAGGGTGGATCTTATCTCTGCAGGAGTTTTGGAAAGATTTCAGTGCCAGCAGCAGGAATTATCAACTCCTTTGCCTGCTTTCTTTTTTCCCTGCCCTCCTTGGGTGGCCAGAGCCAAACATCTGAGTTAGGGCTGGAGGAGACGGATGCAAACCCTACACTCTGCAAACAGTCACATCGTACCTCCCTCCCTTTGCAAGAGCACAAAGCAGTCAGAGGTATTCAGAGCTGAGGATCTGAGCTGGCACCCCAAAACCTACCATTCATTTCCATAAAATATTACTAAGAAGTAAGTTAGAGGAATCTCTTTTAAATGTAAAGCAATGAAAACTGCTTGCAACCTCTTTAAGTAGCCAAGCTTAAAATAAGTAAGAACAAAAGGTAATTATTTGTCTTAAAACAAGAAAAACACAAAACTGATGTTGCCACCTCCCTCTGGGCAAGGCTTGCTCTTATAAATACCAGACACCTGTACAGCTCCCTGTAAATAATACAGCTCACCCCAAAAAGACAAAGAGAATCAGTTCTTGCTTCCCCAGCCACCTAATCCATACCCAGAAAATATGACAGATAAAGGGTCAAAATGAGAAATTACAATTTTTTATAAAAGAAAAAATTTTCAACCTCTTCACCTCCAAGCTATTTAATGTTACAAATAGAAAGGTTCTGCTCCTGCGTAACCCAAGAGAAAGCCATTTAGAAAACAACTCTTATTTACCAGACTGAATGTCCCATATTCCTCTCTTATTTACCAGATTGAACGTCCCATATTCCTCCCTGAGAAAGTGGGTCAAAAATCCTTGAAAAGTCGTCTGGTCTCCCCATGTCCAACGGGCTCGATTGAGGTAGGACGAAGCCGGCAGATAGAGATAAGGCAGCAAACCAGCCAAGAAGCATAAACCCAACTTCAGCAAATGGCCTAGGGACAATTCCTGCACCAAAATATGTTATATTGCATAACAATGTTTATTTTAGTTTAATCATGCTGGAACTTCAAGAACAGATAAAGAAAAAACATCAAATATATTTACACAGAGCTGATCTCTCAATTTATAGTAAGTCCCTACAAAATGCTATGTTAAACCTTACGATTTTGTGGATTACTAGGAAACTGCATCAAACTGATCTCCTTTGCATGGCAGGGTGAAATTTAAGTGAAGCAAATAATATTAGCTAGGACTCATGAGTATCATACTCATTGCATCTTTCACATTTAAATCATGGCATGACATGCATAGATGGCTGAAGCACTGCAAGGCTGAGATAACCCACTTTGCAGCGATTAAGAGTTGGCTGGTATTCCATCTGGCAAAAAAAAAAATGCTGCCCTAGTACAACTACACACATCATCACCATCATCAGGAGTCAGTTTTGCCGTTTACTTTATCATGATTACACTGGCTAAATTGGATAGGCCAACTTTTGGGGTGGGATTTTCGAGACTGCCTAAGGGGTCAGGAAGACAAGACTTTCAAAGGGACTTCTGTGCCTAACTCCTTTAAGTGCTTTGGAAAATCCCACCCTAGAATATTGCACGCTTGCTTTATCATTAGCCACTGTCCTGTCAATCAAAGCACTCGTTCAGAATTTGGGGTTATGTGGAAGAGACACCACTCAGCAGTCAGGCTGATGGCCTACAGAGCAGAGAAAGTAGCTTGGTAAAATTGGTGGCCAAAGTTCCTCTAGAAGAAGGCTGGCTACTTTTATTATTATTATTATTATTATTATTTTAACTGGAAGGCACCATTTTTGACCAAATGCAGTCTTATAAGCTGGTTTTCTGCAGCAGGCTCTACTGGACTGTCTAAGGTATTTCCCAGGAATATTACCCTGGCACAGCATCCTCCCTGCTGGAAATCAGAGGTCTCTCTGCACCTCCTTGGTTAAAGAAAAAAAAAGATCTGTTTAAAGAACAATACACTGCACAAGCCATCATTTTGCTAAAGGAAATAGCAAGTCAGTAGGGCTTTTGCTGGAGACACTGAACTTTGGGATCAGGCTTGTCTGAGCTGCATCTTACCTCCTGCAGCTCACACGCTTCACTCTGGGCTTAACTACAAGCTGTGCCACTGCACAGGATCGCACCTGATTTACCAGGCTGAGGGGACAGAAATACAGGCAGGAGCAGCCCAGCAATTAACAAGCTTAGTAAAGAGGTGTGACATGAGGGACATCCTGAGAAGGGGCTCCCTGGTAGATGAAAGAGAGACATTCCAGAGGTCCCTTCCAACCTCCACCATTCTGTCATTCTGTGATACTTGTCGAGCTCAGGGCCTGTTGTTCACTGAAGGTCAGCCTCACTTTGGTTTTCTTCAGGTGGCACAAGCCAGGGGCTCCTCACCTGAAAGCTGATCTCTTGTCCTGGCAGTGCCAGCGCTGGAGGCCACACTCATAAGCCAGTGCCATCAGCCAGAAGAGGCTGCTCTGCCTGTGACTTCCCACCTACAGGGACTTATCTGCTTTCCTGTTTTTATGTCAGTGAAGATGCTCTTATCTCCTGCAGGCTGAGCAGTTTTTAGCTCAGAACACAGGCTTTATTCTGGGCACTTAGAAGCAGTGGGAGCACAGAGCTCCTGCGCCAGGAGCCACAGGCAGGTTGCAGATCGCTGGTGTGAGCAAAGCCCCTAAATGGTGATGGCCTGTAACATCAGGGGGCTGACTGATGACCTCAGACAGAACATCAGCCATTGCTGCTCATACATCAGCATGTAAAAGTGGTGCAAATGGTTGGAAAGAATTATTAACTGCCTTAAAGCAAGTTAAAACAGAGGCAGAGGTCAGCAAAATACGCACCGTCCTTCTGAAGAGCCGGAGGAGAACCCAGGGCACGATACAAGCGACGTAAAGCACTATCGTGTGCTGGTTGCACAAACTGAGCCCGCAGCAGAAGGCACCGAGTTTAGAGATCTAGAAGGGGGGAAAAAAACATCTCATAATTACTCTTTACAGTTTGCAAAAAAAATCCAGACACCAAAGCTGCATCAATGCAGCCGACAGTATGCTTAGAGAAGAAAGGCAACCGTAACATAGCCAGCACAGGTTACTCTAGATTATTTTTATGCCGTAAAAATAACAATGCCATTTTTTACATACAGAGACATAATTTTATGTAACTGCAGTGATTTTTTTTTTTTTTTTTTTTTGTCTTCTGCAGGCACAGAGGGCTACAGCAAGGGCTACACAAACTTGCTAAGCAAAGGGAACTAAAGGTAGTACCACTCTGTAGTGTGACATCCTTTCTTAGCATCTCTGAAAGAGTTTTCTGATAAGAGATAACACATACAGACTGTGCAGCACGGTACAGGGCACTCCTGGTACTCACTGAGGATTATTCAGCTTTGTCACCAGCACCATGGCCATCCCTGGCTGATGCTCAGCAAAGCCTATCCCCACCCCATGGGGCCATAAGCTCTGCTCACTCCTGCTTATTTCAGTCACTGGTGATGATGGCACGTGAGGTGTGCACATCTGCCTTGGCGTGGCGATGGGATCATCCACCCATCCTATCACCATGCCAAGGCAAACTGGTATTCAGCACTGGATGCTGCTTTGTCACAGAAGCACCTGCCATAGCTTCAGAAAATAACATTTGTGGGCTTCAGAGCTGCCTTGCAGAACTCACGAAAACCTCAGTAATTTTTCCAGTATATTAATGAATTCCAAGCACACTCCTGAAGATGTTTGCAAGAAAGTCAGACTTAGAAAAGCGTTGCCAACTTGCTTTTTGTAGCCTGGCCTCCTCGAGCTGTAGGATGCTGGACACCCAAAAATAGGAAACAAGCTCACTGACTGCTTCTGGAAAACTCACCCGAAAACTCCTCTGGAAACTGGGCACCCTAGCCATGGGAGGACAGAAAATGCCCAACTCCAGCTCTGTGGAGTCCAGTCTCTAGGGATCTTGGGACAGAACTAACCAGAAAATAAAAATAATCCAACAATGAAACAAGGCCTCTATACCCAGTGATAAAACGTGTTATTTGAGAACTCGCAAAGCTGAGTAAACTACCACTGTGGGCTCCTGAAATTCTAGGTTAGCCCAGGAAAAATCCTTTTATTCACACAATTTATAGGAGTCACAGCAGGCAGAGAAGAGGAGAGGAGATCAGATGTTTGGGCAAATAAAAGTAGAAAGAACAAGACTGGTGAGTAAAACCCATTTGACTGCCTAGGCTGTTCACAAAGTAGAGCATACAGCATGAAATGTAATGTCTCTGTATGTAATAATGGCATTATTTTAGGGGCACATTTAATTTCAAACGAATATACATTGAACTGCACAGAACTGATTGAAAATTTGGTCATTTCTGTTTCTCATTAGAAACCTGGGTTTCTCACTAGATGCATTTTTCTGTAAGATGTATCTATTTACCCTCAGGAAAAATAACAATTCTGACAACAAAACCTTGAATGTTCCCAGCCTAGTTTGAGTCCTTGATGCAGAAAATTAAACTTTGTGCTGAAACATTTAGATGAAAATGATTTTGCTTTGCCTGCTTCTATCCCCTACATATAAAGCAACAAAAAGAAAAGCCCATCCAGCACATCCCAACTCAACCCTTAGGCAAAGCGCATCGATTTTTAAACGTTTGGCACTTCTGACAATGCAGGTGGGTCAGGGATCAGTCCCACCAAGCACAGGTGCTGAACCCAACCCCAAAATCTGGCCTCATCTATTTAAACAAAACTAAACCAGGACTAAAGGAGCAGGAAATTAATCAGAGGTGTGATAACTAATTGAAAAAAAAATAAAGAACTATTCACTTTGCTTGAGTTGTTTTACCTTTGATCTCTCTTTTGCAGTGGATGCCTCCTCAAAATGCACGGTAAGAGCCATAAGCAGCCCCACAAACAGATTGTTTAAGCTAAAAACCTCCGCCGCGATGGACCACTGCCATGTTAGACGAGAAAATGAAAACACCCCCGCAGCAAGGATTCCTCCAGCATATGAGCCAGAAAGCCTGCAAACACAGATAACATGAAATCTTCTTTTCCAACAAAAAAGCCTACTTTATTGTCCTTTTTTTTTTTTTTTTTTTTTTTTAAACACTGCAGCAGCAGAAATTATGACTGCCACCCAGCATCCTTCCAAAACATTATATGGTTAATATCTTCCTAATAATTTCTTTGCAGGGAATCGCAATTAGGAAGAGCACACCTTAGCCATCCCGTGTATTTGCAAGGCATCGAATACCAAGCTGGCTTTTTCTCCACAAACCCTACAGAAACTTCCAGTATTCAACTGAGTTCCAAAACCCTGATGAGCAATGACACAGCGGGTCATGGTACGCCGAGCCAGAGAGTCATGCCTCTAACGGGATGGGATGCTCTGCGCTGGAGGACAGGCGGGCAGCAGTGCAGCCTTAAATTCATCGAGACCCCGCATGAAGAGTGGATTAGAGTTATTCATGACGGCCAGCATCAGCAGAGCTTTCCTAGGGCAGGCTGGAGCGTCTCGAGGACGGGTGAGGACTGCAGCACCCGCGGCCCCGGGATGGAGAGGCACCCACTGGAGACAGGGAGATGTGACAACAGGTGCCACCTCCGGCTGGATGGATATTGACACCTGTTCCCAAATCAGCTGGATGCTGCAGGTGGTGCGGGGAGCCCACGAGGTGGGATTTAGCCATTAGGAAACCCATTGCACCCGCTCTGCCATGGCGTTATGGGCAGGTCTCACTCTGCCCTTTGAGCGCTTCAGAAGCTCGGCTGTTTGGGAGGTCTCCAACACGGGAAGTCACCCTGGGGACGGCTTGTAGGGTGGCACAACCGGCCCAGCCACATCTCATCCAAGGACAAATAGCTGTGGCCATGGTCAAAGCTGCCCTCCAGAAATTCGCTGCTCTGCTGTGAGACTAACCCAGGTTCTACACAGACTGGGTATTCTTCTAGTCCCACTCCAGGTATGCACATTTTCACTTAGAATTAACATTTCTGGTAGGTTTAAAATAAAAACAGTGCAAGCTAGCCAACCTCTTCATCACGCTGCCAATGCCACTTGCTCCTGAATGCCGACCATATCGCCCCTAGCACAGCCACAGCAAAGTCCCCACGAGGTTCATTCTGCCCATCAGGGATCAGGAGCCCACACAGGATTTGCTTATGGGATTCCTCACAGGACACAACTGAGACAAACCGAGACCAAACCAACAAAAGCTCAGCCCCTGCAAACTGAGGCAAGGGAGATGCTGGCAGAGCACTCTCTAGCAAGGGCTCCTCTCCTTGCTTATACTTTTCTACCACTTTCCCAAAAAAAAAACCTAAGTTCTCTTAGTACACTGTAAAACCAATATACTTCCGTAGACTTCAGAGAAGAACTTATGCAGTTAGAACTGGACGTTTTAATCCATTAAAAACAGGAGGCAGCATTTGTGGGGAGAGAGGACTGGGACAAGGGAGTGGAAAGACCAGATCTCCATTCCTCCTCCTGACATTGGACATCCCAGGTAGTCAGCAGCAAGCCCCTCCACTGCTGCTGCTCCAGGTACCTGGGGATAGGACTCATTTATCTCCTCTGTAAAGGTCTGCAGCTGCAGGATGTTGCCAGAGGGCAAGAAGCGAGGTGGTTTCATAAACCACTGGGGAAAAAGAAACCAGCTCTCAGCTGTCTGAGGCCACAGCAAGCCAAGCTCAGGCTGACACAATGCTTCAGCATCAAGACTGTCCAAAGGGGACTAGAAAATTGAAAATTCCCAACTGACAGCAGCTGGGACTGTTTTAGACCAAATCAGTGTCTGCCAAGTACCCACAAAATTTTGAAGACAGGCGTTGTGGGACCTCTTCCATAAGAAATGAGGCAAACTTTGAAGCACCTACTGTTGCCAGCTGAAAAGTCCAGGTATGCTGGGCTAGCCCATCCCTGATCCTGCCATACATCCACTCCAGCTCAACCCCACAAAAGAAGTACCATGTGAATTTCCACATTTAGCTTCCTTCGTCATTAAAATGACGAACCCCATGCCCTGCCACGCCTCCCTGGTGCTCACTAATGTGTCACCACCACGGTGGACCCTTCCAATTTGTGATCTTTACACAGTTCAACACAGGTCTGGGCATTCAGCACAAAAGTCTCCAAGGGAAAACTTGCCACTCACCACAAGTGGCACTCGGCAAAATAAAAGCCATGTTACAGCAGCCCTGTGATACAGAAGTCACTACGTAAGTGTTTTTTGGCATGGAACTTCACCTTAATCTTCAGCAAATTGAATGCAAACTCACAAATAACTGAAGGTGTTACTTATTACAGGTTTTCCACCAGCATTAATATATAAATAATATATATTATTATATAATAAAAGTCACACTATTAATACAATGTTCCAAAGTCACACAAACACACAGAGAAAAGGCGTTCACAGGCACCAATGCTGCTCCATCGATTTTCCTGCCAAGTCAGCCCAGCAGATCTGAGTCCCCATCACCTCCAGAGAGAGGTGAGAAACAGCAGGTTTTCCTTCCCCTTTAACCAGCACAAGCTTTTAGTTATAAAGAAACAAAGTTGCAACCCCATATGGTATTCTTGCAGGGAAAAAAAAAAAAAAAAAAAAAAAAACAGAAAAGGTAAAACAACTTTCCCAAACACTTTGGGATAAAAAGCAGCATTTTAGGCAAACCTCCCAACCACTTACCAATTCTCCTTGTTGTTCCTAGAAAAGACTCGAGCACCTTACCAGAGCTCAAATGACATTAAAGAACCCCATCCTCTGATAAAAAGTCTCCAACCTGTGCTTCAAGTTTTATGAAATAAGGCTTAAGCAAAAGCTACTCAACCCAAAGCTTAAAGCCTTATCCTGGCTACGTGGGCAGGGGACACCCCTGCTCACCGTCCAGCCCCCGAGAAGTGCAGGGTTAGGATCCAGCACTGGTCACAGCCCATAGACTTTTAGGAAAAAGAGCTGGTGTTGTCCTTCATTTCATGTGAAATTCTAAGGAAAACGAGGCTGCTAAGTTTCCTGTGTGAAAACATGTTGTGTGCATGGAGCACTAAGCTCCTACAAGTGCATCAGGTAACAAAAAAAATGAACACAACCAAATGGGAATGTGCCAAACTCTTACAAGGATATCTCAACAGCAGTTTTGGGAAACACAGGCTGGAGGCCAAGAGCTTTTACAGATTCTGTTAGCAGTAATGAAAACGATGCATTTACAAGCACTGGTTCAGAAGGAAACACCGAGAAGTCCAGACAAGACCCAACCGTCAGAACGTAACACACCAAGCAGCTCTACTCGGTGCAACAGCTCACGGTGCAAAGTAGCACCAGAAGAAACGAAACCCACCTAGCCATGCCACACAACGCTGGACCCAAATGCAATGAGGCCTGCCTTGCATTGGCTCTCTCTTGGCACCATGTCAAGAGGGCCCTCAACGCCACATGCTGTCCAAGCAGGTGACAAAGCAGCTCAGACACAGCACAGGTCAGCCACACACAGCTCTGCGGACCAAGGAACGATTTGGTGGAAAAGACACTTCTGGTTGTTTAGTCATGTATGGCAGAAAGATATGAAGGAATGGGAGAGGCGTGTAGATAAGAATAAAATAGAGAAAGGAAGAAATGAAAGAGCAAAAGGATGGGGACTGGACTGGAGGTCACGTAACTAAGAAGCATGAAAGCATGAAACTAAGTTTCACGAAGCATGAAGCTAAGAGGATGAAAGGATTTGCAAAGCAGGACTGCAATCTACAACTGAAGATGCCGTTGGTGACAACATGTTGCAGGCAACGATTCCTTAAATGCAGGTAAAGACGGCACGTTAGTGGTGCGAACAAAGTGGACACAAGAGGTAAAGGAGATACCCCGTAACTACCGCAAAAGCTCAGCAACAACTCATTTAGCTGCGCTAGGACAGGGAGAGGGAGCACCAACACTGAGACAAGGAGAGGGAGCAAGGCCAAGAAGCCATCTGTTAGGTGGAAGAATCGCGGAACGGCTGAGGCGGGAAGGGAGCTCTGGCGGCCACCTTGTGCAGCAGGGCTGCCCTCAGCCAGGTGCCCAGGCCCACGTCCAGAAGGTCGGAAGGGATTTTTCTACCGGTACATCACACACCAGGTCTGACACAGGTGTTGCAAATGAGTGGAGCCTTGCTGGACAGTCTTAGGAAAGTCTTCCTAATTTCTCGATGGGATCTCACAGCCAGCAACCTCAGGCCTACTTTGACAAGAACTGAAGCACCGAGCACAAAGCCTGCCTCCTAGCCTGGTTCATCTCACACGGAGGTAAAGCCAAGGGGACAGCTTGCATTTCTGATTTTGCAAAATAACTACTTTGGGGTAAGGTGTGCACAAAGCACATGGAGCGCTTGTTAAATAACAAAACAAGGGGAAGGAAGGTCCCCTCCTGCCAGCCCACTAACGATAATCTTCTGAACACAGGGAGAAACTCCCACCTCCGTACAACACACTCACAAGGGACAGGAACAGTCAGTGAAGAAGAGGTCACGCAGATCTTTGCGAGATTTTCCCATGGCACCCCTAGTCATAAAAGGAAAAGGCTAAAAAAATTATTTTGTCTTCCTTTTCAGGCACAAGAGAAAAACAATGCATCTGTCCAGGCCTCAACTCCAAGGGCATGGTCAGCACAGACTGGCTTTAGGCAGGAGCATTTGAGCTACAGGTTTTTATTAAAACAAGGAAAATTCAAATCAGGTGTTTAAATCTGTTTTTGCAATTTAAGGGTTTTCGCTCCCCATTTGTGGCTAACCACTAAAATGCGTCAATGCAATTCAAAATTTAAGTCCTAAGTTTGGCAAAATATTCTGTGAGCCAAGAGCATAAGTTATACCTATATGCAGTTAGCAAACTTAGTCAGCATTTTTACTTTTTATTTAGAAAATAATGCCTGACACTTCATATTTAGTAATTTGCAGTAAGTTATTAAATGATTTGGATAAAGCCATATAGGGGCAGGAATTGAAACTTAACTGAAATGTTTTAGTTAAATGCAATCTTCACTGCACTGGCTTCTTAAAGAAGAAAAGTCAGCTAATCAAAACACGGTTTATATTTGAAGCTAATGTATTAAACACTGGATACACCTATCTACAAAATAAGCTGATTATTTCTGCCTTCTGTTTCCTCCAAAACTTTAGGTGGTATAAGTAGAACTCTCGTAAGTACATCTCCAGCAATGAATGGATTTTCTTTCACTTCATTTTCTCCCTGCCCCGCAGAAGATGACCCTGATGCTGGTGGTTCCCTTCCACAGGCTCCATCACCAGCAGCTCCTGCCTTTGCATTGCTGTGACTTAACTTTGCAGTAAGCAGCAAAGATTTGTTATTTTAATAGATTTTTATCTCATGGTACGATAGACTAGTGCATTAAATATTTAACATTTCAAATCTAATTTAAGAGGTTTCACTTGTTTGATTTATAAAATTTAATATTTTTTGTTGTGGGTTAAAGAAGAACATGACTTGGAAGACTCAACAACCGAGCCTTCACCAGACTTACTCTAAGTGTGTCCGCGCATTGGTGCTGAGAAGAGCTACATTTCAGAACAAAAATAAAACATGAATTTAGGACAAAAGCAACAATAATCAACCCCCCGAACCCCAGCACCTCTGGGTCTGCCTGTCACAATCACTCTATGGACCAAAGCTGGTTTCTCCAGCTCTCAGCCCTGATGAGCTGGTACAGGTATTACAGGGAACAGCAACCTGGATTTTATTCTTCCGCAAGGACCTCCAGCTCAAGAGCCACTTGAGCTGTGCCCGCTGCCTCCGATCCCTGCACTGGAGCATGAGGCAGCCTGGACCCCAGTTTGGCTTGCCCAACCCAATGGGGTCTTCATGGCCACGAGACGATAACCATAAAAACCACACAAAGGGGCAGGAACACCACAGAGTGAAAGGAGGGGATGCTCAGGGCTGGCTGAGGGGTATTGATGCACTAAGTCCTCCTGGTCTGTAGGGCCACACCGAGTTCCTGTAGGGTCATACTGCGTTCCTGCCTGGCCCTGTGGTCAGTATGGGGCCTTGAACATGACCACCACATGCAAGAGGCACCTGAGGGCCAAGAAGGGGAGCAGCAGCCTCTTCCCAAGGAGTCTGGCAATTCAGTGCCACCACTCTGAGCCACCCCAGGGCAGCTCATGGGGCTGCACTGCTCCCGACTGGCTGATAAAACCCATTAGAGCTGTGCTGCTTTAGGAAATACCCCGCTGTGCTCAGAACTTTCTAATAAGTTGAGTAAAAACTGTACTTCCAGCCACCCAAGCCAGGAGAGAACTTCTCTCCCTGTGTCTTTGTAAGCAGAAAGGGTGCATTAGTTAGGCTTGATTCACAAACTCAAAAATCCTTAGAAAATAGGTATGCTTGATCCCGGGTGCTCATAATAACTGGTGTCTGCTTCCAGCGGCCAAANCTGCAACGAAAAAAAAAAAAAAAAAAAAAGAAAAAGAAAAAACTCTCAGTAGGAACCGGCTTTAGCAATTTAAATGTTTTATAACTTTTTTTTGTAATTGCAGAAACTTTTTCCTAATCTGACATTTGTTAAAACCCCTTATTAGAAATTATGCAGCAGCGGTAGCTGCTGCAAGAAGAAGAAAAAAAAGAAAAAAAAAAAAAAGAAAACTGGAGCTGGCTTCACAATTACCAAGTCAGCCCATGCAGCCCTCCGCTATTGTGCGGGGTGGCATAAACCCCCCGGCGGGCTATCAGCTCCCTGGCAGGCAGGGGGCTGCGCTATTCAAAGCGCGAGATACAAGCTGCGGGGCACAAACCTGGCAGCTCCCATCTGACCCCGCAATCCCCGGCTGGTGACAGCTCCAAGCTCCATGGCAAATTAGGCCTTCTCACATTACAATTGCAGGAGACAGATTCCATTAGCGGTATCTGAAATTGAGTGGAGAGCTGCTCTGTTATCAGACTTGACTCATAAGCGCCGCTATTAATCAGAGCTATGATAGCATTTATATATTTCAAGCTATCTGCTGCCGCTGTGATATTCTGCTACAAAGGGTTGATGGGACTTAGGGAAGTGAACAATAGAGCTTTCTGGGAAAAGCAGAGTAAATCAAGAAAGTCTGTGACTTCCGCACATTCTGAAGGGATTGCGGTTTACATAAATTTTCTCCCAATTGGAGATTGAGCTCTTCCTCATCTTACACATGGGATTTAGTTGTCACTCAATGGTAACAGCTGTGAAAAGGTGAAGCGGCCCACCGCTCAGAATATTGCCTCCGCTTTTAAAGCAATTAACCCATGAACAGGAGGATACCTGGTGATATCAAAGGGATTAAGCCAGGCAGTGCATTATTAACATTTCCTTGAACTAATTCTAACTCTGACTAGCTGTCAGAAAAGACTCTTCAGTCTTTAAAAAAAAAAAAAAAAAAAGAGTTTTTGCCCTGCTTTTTCTTCCCCCCTTCAAAACGAAGCAGTTATTTCAGCCTAATGTGCGTACTTTAGAGCAAAATGCAAATGAACAGATTCGCTAATGTCTCCAAACAGACTGAACTCACTGCAGTTTTATTATGGCTACATGGGGAAAATATATATATATGTATGATCAATTAGCCAGAGGTCACAGTGGCTATTCTTCTAAAAGCAAATTAGCACTCCAGTACCTTCCATTCTTCTCTTCCTCCTATAACTTAGTAACTACTTCTTACGTGTGCAGAGCTGCTTTTGAGAGTGCTTTTTCCTACAATGGCAATAATCTAAAATAATCTGTGATCTGGAAAATCCAAATGTGCCCTATAAGAAGATTCCTTGCTTTGTGAAGCCAGGTGTTTTAGTCTTCCTGTGCCAATGGTCAATGGGGCAGTGATGCTGCTAGAGCAGGTTCTCCTCCCTCACTCTGTGTCCACAAACCCCCTCCAGAATCCCCTCCCTGCAGCGAGGATGCTCTCGGGGCTCTCTTACACCCTGCGTGCCCCAAACTCTGTCCAAAATAAGAGTCAGACTGCCAGGAACTCCTCGTGCTTCAGCATCCTGTACGCCCAAAGAATGAAGAGCATCTCCCCACCCACTGCATGCAGTAGGCAAATTTTTCCAGCACCTAGCAATTTTAGGGGAGCAGCACGCTGGCTTCCACCCTCACTTTTAACTCCCTTTATCCATGAGCATCCTCTGGGAAGAGTTACATTCTCCCTCACACCTTGCCCATCAGTGGGCCCTTCCCATGGGCGCTCCAGCACAGGCGTCTCTGGAGCAAGGAACCTCAGAGGGGCTGGGACAGCAAGGTGCAGAGCACCTCCACCATTCCCTGAACACATCACCCCCACTTCTTGCTGTTAGCAGGGGGAGAACAGTGGGCTCCAGCTTTCCTGCACACCCACAGCTTGCTGCTTGGCAGACTGGTGAGCGGAATACATGCATCTGTATATGTAAAAATAAATGTCCATATACAGAGATATAAACTATTTTCCCATATGTATAAAAGTCCATATATATGTGTATATACAGTATTTTCCTGTACGCAAAAATAAAAGCCCCTAACTTAATGCAATACCCAGAACAGCAACTGAAGAAAAGCGAGCAGCTCAGTTCAATGCAACGCTTTTCTCCATTTCAAACCCCCTTGTGCAACTCAGAATAAAGCCAGCAAAAAAAATTACAAGAAGTCCTGCAGAAGTGACACCTTCCACTGTGCTACTGCACCTGCAATAATTCAGCTTTGTGTGTTTGCATACAGCAAAACAGCCACGCTACGGAAGGTAGAAAAAATGCACTCAAAGCGAGGAAAAGCACACTAGCTCTGTTCGCAACAGAGAATGCAAAGAATGCATCATCTGTGCAGAAAATTACACTTTGGCAATCATATTATAAGAACATAATTGGTTTACTTTGTAAACTTGCTATGCTTTGCCTCCCACAGTAAAACAAATAAATATTTGTTAAAAGAAACAATCATATAGTCGCACTGGCTGCGTCCTAAAAACATAATGCAGCTCCCCCGTCTTTCAAAGCAAAGATGAATTATTTGCATCAGTTACAAGCAGTCTGAGAAAACTCTTTGTAAATGCCATTTTACGATAATTACAAGCGATTTCTTAAGACTGCGCGGAGGGGGAAAACATATTTGATAACTAATTCAAAGGAGCAAAACGCTCATTCAGCGATAGTCTGGATTACTGACAAAAGGGTTTTTTGCATCAGCGGGGTCCGACGTAACTTTGTTGGGAGAAGCACAGCTCCGTGTTTAGCAACAAATAAATCAGAAGCTGGGGTTGCTTCCTATCGCCCTGCAGAGCATCCTGCCAGCGAGCACCTGGGAGAGGAGAAATCTGGTTAAATTACAAATGGACCGAGCACGACACGCTCCTTATCCCGCACGCGGCCGCCGAATGCTTAACTCTGGAGTTAAGCAGGGAAATAAATTGTCCTGGTGAATAAAGTCGGGAATGCCTCTCAAACAAAAAGGAGGAAGAGGGCGAAAAGGAACAGATTTACTGTACGCAGGGGCTGGGAAATGCAGAGAAATCCCCTCCCCGCTCCGCCACGACGGCAAACAGCACTGCGCCTGGCTGCTGGGTTCGCAGGGAGAAAAGAAAGGTTTTAGAGGTTAAGTTCAGGTCAGACGACAAATGAAATTGTAACAGCCCAAGTGACATTGTATAATGTCTTCTTCCACTCAATCAATAGGGCACTGTGAGCCCCATTACCATAGAGATGGCTTCCTCCCTTCTGAAGGGTGTCTATTGTTTGACGAGAGAGATTTGCCACTTGAACCGTGCTGCTCCCAAAGGATGTGTACTTCATCAATTATTTGTATTCCTAACATCTACATATTTTCATATTAACGTCCCCCGCGTTCGCGCGGCAGAAGGAGCGGTCGCTTGTTTTTCCTCTGGTACCGAAGGGCTTCCAGGGGTCACCCCGCCAGCTCAATTTTAATTAAAACACCAAAATGCAGTAGGATTTGATAGCCTGGTTTAAAGCTTTTGTGAGGACGTACAATCCCGGTTAAAAACAAAACGCGCTGCCTTCAGATATTGAAGGCTCTCGAGCAGACAGTGCCAGCAAACGCTTTCAGAAAGACTTTTGTTTTTTAAGTAGGTGGCAAGAGAGAGGAAAAACTTTTTTTTTTCCCAAACGAATGCCTTTAAAATAAAATAATTGATTTTATGGTGCTTAAAAGGAAAACCACAGCACTGTAATTTGTAAATAAAAGTGACTCACAACACCTTACAATTCATTTTGAAAATCAGGCTGAATAATTGACTCCATCAAATCTACAAAATAATTTTCCACAAGCCCCAATAGTTGCCACCATCTCCCAGTCAAAGAATGGAAAACCCGGGATGCATGTTTTTCATTTGACACAAGCAACATCTTCCAATTAAACAACAAAAAAATTAAAACCTCTGGAAGCTGGAAGAAAATTCCCAAACTTAGCTCATCATTCCCCCACTGCACTCCTCTTCCTCCAAAGCGAGGACCGCATCCTTGTATATACAAAAGGGGCATGTAACTAATTGCTATGCTTGAGTTAAAAGTAGAAAGCAGGGCAGATCTTCACAATAAGCACAATAACGGGAACAACTGTAATTAAAAATGGAAAAAAAAAAAAAAAATAGAACTCAGTGCTTAAAAAAGTTGAGCAGTTCCATGCAGGAGTTGTTAATGTAATTGGAAGGGACTGGGCGCTGACACTGGGCTCACACGGGAGGGCAACGCCTCTCCAAATGCACCTTGCAGTGCAGGATGGTCAATTAAAAGGCGCTGATTTAATCACACATCTGACCCAACGCCAAAATCAATCCCTTTAAAGGCAGCGCTCTGTAAGACCCACTGCTGCAGGCACAGCAGTTCCTCTTTAGCAGGGGACATGCACCCGGACAGATGGACCTGCTGATTCACGGGCAGTTCTTGCTCCCACCCGTGTCTAAGGGCTGCACAGGATCTGGCCCCATTTATTCCTGTTTTTATTCCCAGGCTGCCTGGCCAGGCTTCCTGTGGGTAACAAGGTTATGTCAGCTGGGGTTAGAAAACGGCTTTTCGCAAAAACCAAAGAGCCCCATTTTGTCCTTGAGGACAGAACCCCCAGCCCTGACACAATTTCAGATCTCACTGACATCCGCAGCCTAGAAACGTGCCCTATTTTCCCTGTCGAAGAACATCAGAAATTGTTTGGAGGGGCTGCGATAATCCTCTCCAATCTGGGTCAGGCGGAGGTTAAGCGCGGCGAGAACTCGCACATCAAAGGCGGCCGGGGTTAGCGCAACCGGGACCACGCGCCTCGCAGGGGCAGGATCTGGGGACACGGGGACGGGGACTATGGGCAGGGGACACGGGTACCTGCCTCCGCCGGGAGCAGCGATTAAACCGAGTTCGGGATTTAGCCATAGGTGAAGCTCATCCTGTTAATTCAGACAGACCATCTGCATCTTCGGAGAACGACAAACTTCATTAGTTCTGCTTAGTTAGACCGCTCGCTGATTTGCGATAATGAGCCCGAACAGCCTGTCACGTCTTTGTAACAGGAAAGGGCACACTTTTTATTATTACCAT
>VXAV01005650.1:69110-85150 GCA_013399715.1 Alectura lathami | reverse complement strand
GGGGGGGAGAGGGGAGAAACCACCGCGTGCGGGGGGGAAGGCTGCTCAGGCCCGGGAGCATCGCCTGAGGCGATGGCGGCCGCAGGCCCGGAGCTGGGGCCAGGGGCGTCCTGAGGCACAGCCCTCACTGACCCGCACCAACTCCAGCTTCCAGATTTTACATGCAGCTCAGTGAGCACTTCCTCTTCAAACTGGTTTAAATCCAGAGCGAAAAGCTGGCCAGGCTCTGTGTGAAGGGGCTATACACAAATAATAAAGATTTGTGCCCAGAGTGGGGTTAGGCAAGTCTCTGGTGATGGTGTGTAAAATATCGGAAAGAAGTTAAAGAAGGCAAATGGCTTCCTGAGAGCTATCGACAGACGGCAAAATCACATCCACAGAAATTATTACGGGGTTGTGCAAAAGAGCAGTGGGGCCATACCTGGAGGGTGGAGGCAGATTAAAGAGAGGCTTTTGAACACCGGTGGAAAAGGTACAGAAGAGGGGAGCTAGAGTAATAAAGTCGTACAGATTAGATCTCAGTGGAGACATTAGAAAATGGGGTTTGCATTTCTTGGGGGAAAAAAAAAAAAAAAAGAGAGAGAGAGCAGGATTAAGGGTTGACGCAACTGAAAAATGGCACAGCAGGCTTTGAGGAATGGAGAAGCTGGGGCTGGAAGGGCCCTTTAGAAACATAACCGGCACAAAGCACCCAAAAGGACATGGGCTGAAACTGAGGATGGTATTAAGGGAGTTCAGGGAAGGTCTTTTTACACAAGATGGCCAAATATATATATATATATATATATAAATCCATAGTGTGACCCCCTCAGCAGTTGATGGGGAAGGAGCTGGTACCTCAGGGTAGCGGCAGAGCGAGGCTGGCCCGCCTGGCTGCCTTCCATCAGGAGGCAACTGCTCGGCTCTGTGGTGACCGAGCGAACTTCAATGTACTCCACTTGTTGGCAGGTTCCTAGCGTTGTTGGCTGAGGTTCATTGGGGAGAAGAAAAAGATATGTTGCAATCCTCCGCCAGCCATTGTCACTATGGTAATGAGAGGGGTCATTGTTCCCGCACCCGTTGGGGCTGCTAAAATGTAATTTTAGCAGCAAAGTGCACAGTCTGTTTGTGAAAGCAGGCTGGTGGTGAGGCTCTTTATCCCAAGCGTGGCTTTTTTCTTTGAGGTATTTTTCTTTCTTTGTATTTCACTTGGAAAAGGCACCCAAAGACAATGTTAAGCGTGACTGATTACAATTATATTGATGGGGGAGGTAGCAATTTAAAGGCGAATATCGAAATGTGGAACAATGGCTGGTAATAATACGGTAAGGACAAACTATTCTTTAATTGTCCTGCAAGTTGTTTTATATCTTTGTCATGCAGAAACTGGAACTTTTAGGGGGCCAGTGGCAAAGTACTTTGCTCTAATATGGTAGGGCAGGCTCACAACAGCCTTTATCTTATTGAATAACTACCAGCGTTTCAAAGGCCAGGATTACAGACACACTTTCTGTTGGCACAAATGCTTTGGAGAGTGCATTTACATTTTTCTTCTGTAAGCAGAAATCTATTAATTCATGAGGTTTAACTTCCCCTTCTTCACTAGGCAGAATCCAGAGTGGTGAGCATGACAAGAAGAAATCACATACCCTTATTTTTTTTGCTTTTCTGCTGGGTAATGTGAGCCAGAAAGATATTTTTAACTGTTTTCATTCATGCTCTGAGAGTTGGAAGTTGCCCAAACTCAGACTGGAGTCACCTCACCACAGAGCAACGCACAGCAACCTTCTGAACTTTCTCAAAGCCTTAAGGATGAGCTCAGCAGCAATAATGAACATTAAAAAAAATAGTTTTCTGTAAGAAAAAAAAAAAAGAAGCACTAGGGGAAATGAAAAGCTTTTGAAAGGTGTCTTGTACTACACTCACAGATTTATTAAAAAAAAAAAAAATAACTGGAACTTGTAGCACGAGAGCATACTCTAGTGGTAAGTAAGCAAAGAAAGTGCTGGTGGTGTGCGCAGTGTGAGAGCTGGGTGCTGCTGGTGAGACGCCCGCTGCCTTTCAGTGGGAGGCTTAGTGCTCCTATCTCCGGCTTCATGCTCTGCTCAGCCTGACAGGAAATACCCAAGGCAGACAGAGAAAATAAACAGGAACTTCTAAAGTAATTTAAAAACACAGCTTGAGAACATATCTCCAAAAATGGCTGTGTACTTAGAGAGTTGTCTTTGTACCGGGCTCTGTTGCAGATTCACTCCTGAGAGACACAGTTTAGAGGAGGCAGGAGATAGGAAAAGGGAGAATAATACTTAAAGCAAATTCTCTTCACCCATGGCAGTGTCATTACAAACTTGAATGAGCACAGTTATTGCAAATAAATAAAAACAATAGACCAGAACCAGTTTTACATAAGAAAATACTGAAATGCTGTTCAATTAGTCCTAAGCTTTAGTTAAACCTTTTCTTTTGCCCATCAGGTGATAAGGTTAATACAGAAAGCACTCAACTGCTGTACTTGTGTAACAACAGTCAGCATCCATTTAATGAACTTACGTGTATACACATTTAGCAAAGCTTCAACATTGTCGGCGCTGGACTGGCACAGAATTTCAATGGCAAAGAAGCCAGCCCTTGTCTTAATCGTAAACAACGTCCTTATGAAGAAAAGCTTGTCCTCATGGGGAGCATGAGCAACACAAATAAGCGCCTCTTCTGTATTGAAACAAGAAGTTTGGCAGTATTTCCACTGACAATGCGCCCCTGCCTGCAAAGCACGAAGAGGAAGATTATGATACTTTTATTTGGTCTTAAGTGGCTCAAGTGAGCTGCGTTTTATGACTTCTTGCTCTGAGTGGGGTGGGAAGGCCAGGCTTGAATCCCATACTCATGACAGCATGACTGAAATAGTTGGACGCAGTGTAGAGTACGTCCCGGTGGAACGAAGCAGCACACTTGCTCCAGCAAGCATCCCTCAGCCCCCATTTGTGGAGCTCTCACTGTGCTCGTGCCACAAGTGTACATGGTTAGAATTACTGAGGTGAGCCAGGGACAGGCCGGGACACCTCTGGTCACCCAGCGCACTTGGGGACCTGTGTGCCTGGATGCACCGTGCGGGTGGCTTGTTGAAGTCACCAAGGCCAAAACGAGCTTCATGTAACTACACTGCACGTCTGCTGTGGCACTCCCCAGTGCCTTCTGAGTCTTGCCCAATTTAGATAAAACCTGGAAAAAATAAATAAATAAAGGTCTCCCCTAGCCAGGCTACCAGCGCGGCCAGGCTGGTGGCATCGTGCTGTCCTTTGCCTGGCATGGGGACGGGACCCAACGGTGCTGGTTTTCTGGGGCCAGGGAATGTGGGGCTCAGATCAAAGGGAAAACAGTCCTACTGGCTGCATCGTTCACAGGACAGCTTGCTCATCGTTTCAAAAATCAGCTTCATTTTCTTCCCCAAATTAAAAAAAAAAAAAAAAAAGTTGAAGTGATTTCCCTGTGCAGATCTTGTTGTCCATGATTCTGCAACTTTATAAACCAGGCTTCATTGTCTTGCTAAAGACCTGTAAGCAGAAATGCTTGCCACCATTCTTAGCAGCCCTCCAGCTGATCTTCTGACACACCGAGCAGTCACAGATCCCATTTGTCTCAGCTGGTATTCCCAGAACTCTGACAATCAGCTCTATGTTTTCACACCTGATTTCCTTAAACTTATTTATTTCTCCCCATGCCCTCCTGGTAGACGCAGCTCTGGTGCCTGATCTGCACGCTGTGTTGGCACAGCAGCTTTCCAGAGAGCATCTTCTCGCCAGTGCGACTGACGCACCACATGAGGGCCCCATTTCCTTCATCCCCAGACCACCAGATTGCTCTGCCATTAGTATCTGCAAGAAGAACAGTGTGCTGGGAACACCTTCACAAAACAGATTCCGATGGTTTTCGCCCTTCTTTTTAATGACGTGTGTCAGAGATCAATTGCATTTTGTGCCTTGGCTGCCAGACTCATCGGCCTGGCCCGAGGAGTGCCCAGACACAGCATGGATCTGAAGTCCTGCGGCAGCAGATGGTGCTCCAGGGATCTCCAGTGGTAAAACCTCTCTGTTCATCACCTGTGTTCTCACTGCCAGTAAATTTCATCAGATAACTCATTTAGGTGAGGTGAATGAAGCAGTCCTCTCTGTTTTATTCCTATTTATTGGACTGTGATAGGGTTGTATCAGCTCAGGGAATTTGCACAAAGAGGGAGAATCAAGCAGAACAAGAATTGCACCCCCCAAAAATCGTTCTCCTTCTTTGTTTACCAGTGTCTTCTGCCTGGACCTGCCATGTCTTCGTTATGCTCTTGCAGTGAACCAGTCTCCAGGGCTGCTACTGGTAGTTCAAGCTACACAGGTTGACTTTTAATCTAGTTGGAAACTGATGGAGCTCCAGAGTCAGTTCGAAAATCTGTGTTCTCCCCTAAGGCCATTGCCTTAGTCCCATTATGGTAAGATTGTAGCACAAACCATTTCTCCTCCAAGCTGTTCCACTAAGATGAGGTTCCTGGCTAGGGCTGTGGTGTGTTATGGCCAAAATTAACTTGTCTTGCACGAAAGGTGTTGGACTTGAAAGGTGTTTAAGAGTGGAGAGGTGTGGAGGCTTAGCACACGGGCAGGATGTTGACTTTGTTACTCTGAAGGCACTGGTTTGCTTTTCCTAGCCTAACTAAAGGCAGATCTGACTCAGCCCTCTTAATCTCTGCTTCAGTGGGTAGCAATCGTAGAGACAATATTTTTGCAATGCAGGAGTGAAACACCATCATTTCCTCTAGCCTTCTTCTCAGGGATGACTGAGCCATCTCCAGAAGTCTCCCACAGAAATCACCGGGGGACAGGAAACGTTAGGCCCAGCAAATTTCAGCCTAAACACTCAGAACTGTGATTCTCCTTTTTATTTTATTTTTTTAAAACAGCCTTTGCAGAACCTCACCCAGACTTCGTTCAGCATGCTCGTGGCCAAGAGGCACGTGTCCGAGCCGAGCAGCTTCAAGCCTGCAGGTGACAGCAGCACCCCCGTGGCTCAGATGTGCGTGTGCATCGCCAGCAAAGCTCCTGAGCGTGCTCCGACCGCTTGCTCCCAGGTCTGCACGGGTCCTGCGGTTGTTCTCCTCAGAGGTCAGGAAACACAAAAACAGAATCAGGATATTTTGGCTCCATCTCTATTTCCTCCAGAAGGACAGGCTAGGAAACAGATTAAGTGGATTACATTAAATCCAGACTAAATCCTGGCGTCTACCCAGACCCGATTTGCCCATTCACGTCGCCAGTTACTCAACGGCCATGTGGCACTGACATTGCAGGAAAGGTCCCAGATTCAATTTATCTGCTGGACTGTGGCTATGGGATGTCACCACAAGGATCCACGGCCCGCGAAGCAGAAGACCAGGCGAGGAACACTGCCCAAGCTGTCTGTTTCGGAACTATGGCCACCGTGAGCACACATTAAAACACAACCTGAGCCCAAGTGTCCTCGCTGGCATGTCCTTCAAGCCCGTATTTGAGCATTAGCTCATAACCTTGTAGGGTTTTTCCCACAGGGTCATGCCTCTTGTGATGCCTAGGATGGATGGTGGTTTGGAAATAAATCAGGGAACATTTTCATTGCCAGAAAGAGCTGACGGATATCCAAACAAGATGTAACAGAAGGCAAGAGGCCAGGGCAGAATATAGCGATGTTTCCTAGAGCTGCTATTTCAAGGATAGATGGAAAGAAACAATATCTAGGCAGGGCAGTCCCTGACACCTTCAAAACCCTCATGTTACATTAGCACAGAGGGAACAGCCTCCTCCTCTCCTGCACCTCAGAGCCCAGGAGAGGGTAACTGCAGCGTCATGCAGTCAGCAGCTGCTGCAACGTCTGCAGTTATGTTGCTACACCATGTGTTGCCACTGCTGACATTTTGCAAGCCTCAGACTTCTCCCCTGCTTGCTGTGGCCCAGTATTTTCGGGCTCCTAGCAAGCCAAAATGAGAAAAATGCATCTCATTTTTCAAAGGCCAGAACTGCTGGTGCAGAAAATAGCTAAGTGCTAGGGACTGAACTCTGCTTCTGCTTACGCTGGGAGAAATCCAGCATCCCTCACTGCCTTCAGCTGATTTACTCCAGATTTCCTCTAACCAGGAGCAGAATTTGGCTCTGGCTGTTTTTTGATGGCATTAAGGCCTTTAAAGAAAATCCTACAAAAGATTTAGCCACAAACAAAATCTCGTGCCTTCCACAAATCTGCCTGAACCTACGCTGCGAGAGGAACCGAAGGCTCTTACAGGGCACTGGGGACTGCAGCAGGGTCAGCTGTACTGATATTTGTGCATGATATTAGCTGGAAAAAAAAGGCAAAATGGGTGCATTGTGACCCAAAGTGGTCCAACCAGCCTGCCCCGTCATTACTGCTGGGGTCGAAGGCATCTCTGCTTGGTGACCTTATAAGCTTTATGAGCTAATGAGCAACAGCTTAATGAACACGAGTAATTCTTGTTCAATATAGATTATTACACTTTTTTTCCTTCCCCTGGTTTTCAGGAACATTGTGGATTTTCTCACCTATATATATGAGATAATGGCATAGAACCTGACCTTCCCAAGACTCTGCAGAAAAGCATTTCTGCAGAAAGATTCTGCAGAAAGCAGTATAATATCCACTGGTTGTTCATGAAAACAGCTAGAAAGTGATATAATATCCACTGTCATTCATGAATATATCTATCAGCTCATCTAGGCTGTTTTTTGGCTGGTTACAGCTGACTGTTTGGAAAGAATACCAGGAAAACTGCAAGAAAAACCTCTGAAATTTATTTAATTTTTGTACCCGCGGATAAAACCCTGACTTTAGGTTCCAGCTTCAGGGACTCACTCCTGTTGTTCCCTGGGAGACACCAGGGGCAGGATGGAGGCATCGTCAGGCTCACATCTTCCATATCCCATCTCTGCAGGATTTTGGGGGAAGGCAGCTTTCTGCTAAGCACCCTCAGCCTCACATAACCCAGCACTTTCTTCCCTTGCTCTGGCTTGAGATGACTTAAATGTACCCCCAGCCACACGTGGGCAGACAGTCCATCAGAGGAGCCATGTTTCTCCTCCTGTCCCATGCAATGTTTCGGAGGGACTACGACAGGGACAGCAGTCCAGCCCCATACATAACAGATGACCTGGACATATGTCCAGTGCCACCACGTGTTGGCTTTGGCCTTATTCCACCCCAGAAAGCAGCATCTGCTCCTCAGGTCCATGGAGCTCCAGGAGACCAAGGCTGGGAGGAGAGGGAGACCTCCTGTTTCTAACAGCCTCTAATCCCTGCCTTCCATAAGCAGTTTTAAAATGGCCATCAAATCTTCCCTCTGCCTTTAAATGAAAAAGTGATGTCAGCAGTAATCTGCTGCCCCAATTTATCCCCATATATTTGGGCAGTTTGGGCTAATGCATTGTTCCATAAACATATGTTTTAAGGCGCCCGTGCGCGCTCGTACACAAAGAGAAAGCTTTGAACACGCTGCACTCGTTATGGAGACTAATGCCTTAAATATTACTTTTAAGACTAATGTCAGATTATTAAAAACATAATCCATCCTCCTGATTGGACCTAATGTAAGCAGGAGGATAAGAGGGCTTCTATCCATGCATTAACACATTTCATGGAGTGTAAAGCCACTTTCTTCCTCTTAGAACATAAGGTCAGGAACTAATAGAATCTGCACGTCGAGTGGTTTTTTGAAACATATTACATAGAAACTTTAGTGAAAGTTAATCTGCCGGTAAGTGTTGGCTGGAGCTGTGTGGGTAAACAAGAAATAAATGTAATTCACATGCAATTTTTGCTGTTAAAGACCTATCTGTGCACTTTAAAACATTTATGTTTAAATAGAGCAGAGACCAGCACTAAGAAGCACTCAGCCCAAAGCAGCTTTATGTAAATGTGTCGTAAGGGACTAAAATAAAGTAAGCTACCCAAATCTCCCAAAGCTAAAAGGAGAAGGGCTCTGACCCCATGGGAGCTCTCCCCCTACCCCGACCACCAGCCCTTGCTGGCTTTCATTCCCTTTTTCCCTCTTTGGCCCCATTTTTTCCCTAGTTCCCACTGCAGCAGGCTGAGTTGTTCCCCAGAGTGGTCCCATTTCCCCACTCCTTTTGCCCGGCCTCTGCAGAGTGATTTGGAAATCCCAAAACAAGTGCAGACACAGAGACGATGTCCATAAAGGGCTGATGTTGCCCAGGACCCATAAATTCGGCAGAAACACCATTTTTAAGCATCCTCAGCTCCCCGGTGGTGCCGGAGTCCGGGCGGTGACCCAGCTGCAGCGGGCGAAGCAGGACGTGGAAGCCTGTGCTGGCAAGCTCCGGGCCTTGGCCCTTGTGCTCCCAGCCTCATGCCAGGGATTTAAGCTTCAGAAACCGGCAACAGCCACCAGAAAGGGATTGATGGCATATGGATTTCATACATTCAGCAAATGAAGGAAAAGCTTGCTGCCGCTGCATGGGATTAGAGCCATTCATGTGCAGTTCCTTGTAGGGAACCTCCATCTCAGGAGGTGCAGACAGATAAATAAGAATCAGAATTTGGGGTTTTATCCAGCTCCAGGGAAACGGGGAACAAAGTGATTTGGCATTTCCCAGCCAACAAGAAACACTTGCCAGTATGGAAATAAGTTGCTAGTGCTGCTACAAGTCCTTTGGTGACCAAAATACCACCAAAATCAAACAGCAGCACTTTTCGGTCACGGGCAAGCAAGAAATGTTCCCAACAGAGTCCTTCTTGTTCCTTTTACCTTCAAATATCCTCAGGATGCAGCTGCTTTCCAACTTATTCAACCCTGTCAAATGTCGTGCACCAAGGAGACTCCACAGTTCATGAGCAAAGTCACTAAAATAGGAAGGAAAAAAGTAAAAGAAAAAGCTGTGGTGCAACACAGTGAGCCCCCATCATGTGGGCAAGTTATTTCAGTAAAACAATAAGAGAAGACTTGGAAAACAGTGAAAATTGTTTTATGTGTTTGGTGGTGGCAGGGAGCTGCAGTTTAAATCCCTTCTGTGGCTACTGTCCTTAGCAGAAGCTGATCACGCCTCAGGGGACCAAAAATCCCTACAAATGGGAATACGCTGGCCATCCATAAGGCTATGATTTTGTCATGGCAGCCACAGGAGCCACAAATTTGAATTCACTCCATGAAATCTTACAAATGGATGGAGAAATACGTCTAATTCTTTCTTTCGTTTCCAAAAGACCATGTCCTGCTGATGGCAATTCCAATCAGGGGAGGCATCACTCAGCAGGGAATCAGCTCTGGTAGCTGTGCCCATCCCCAAGGCACGCAGCTGAGCGAGGACGTGGGAGCGTGGGGAATGCCACCAAGGTCCCGAGGGGATGGGGAATGTTGGAGAAGGAGCGAGCCTGGCATGGGGAGCTGGGCAGAACGCTGTTGGTGGGTAAGGGAAAACATAAGAGCTCTAAAAGTTTTGAAGAAAAGCACTAGGAAAAAAAAAAGATTAAAATTATTATTATTAATAATAAAGAAGGTAAGTGGAGGCTGTTGAATGCTTTTGCCAATGAATTCCCAAGCCTTCCAGCAGTGTTGAGCGCTTGCTATCAGTCAGGCATTCCACTTGACCTGGCCCCAGTATACACCCAAATATGCCATATTTGAAAGATACTGTGTCTGGCCAAAACTGAATTCTGCTGAAAGCTGAAAGCTTCACGAGCACAGTTTCCAACAAAGTACCTGAAACCCTCCTGAATTTCCATGTGACTTAAGCGATGGCATTCACACTGTCGCCGCTGCCTCCGAGAGACCCGTCAGGAGCCGTCAGATGGGAACGAACGCGCAGATGGCAGCCTCAGCTCAGGACCACACCTCCAGCAGCTTCTCTGCAGAGTAAATCAGTGCCTCATCGCACTGCTAGGGGAGGATGTAGCTCTCTGTTATGTGCATGCGTGGATCTGGCCGGTGTGCCTTCCGTAATTCAAAGCACCCTTAAGCCACCCGTATCACTTGGTATCATTCCAGGGACTTTTCCTCCACTCCTCTCTCTTCCATGACAAAAGCCAAAATTTACTGCTTTGAACCCATGGCTGCAGCATCTGCTGGAAAATTCCTTCTTCATATTCAAGTGTCTCTTAAGCAGCATTTCCTGTGTGGCAAGCAACTGCAGGTTTGATTTTCAGCTTCTCCATCTCAGTACAGTGGAGAGTGCTCCCTCGGCAGGCCGAGTGGGGCTGGTGGTGAGATGCCCCATCTGAGAGGAAAGCAAGTGGTTCAACAGTGGCAGATAAAACCATGCAATTAATTTACCGCGTGTTTTAATTTACAGGCCGAGAGATGAACTGATTAAAATACTCTTTCATTGCAACGTAGGTGAGAGCATCGGAATGTCACCACCAGAATTAAGGAGCAGCTCCTGAGTTCCTCATTTGCCTTCCATTTAGCCTGCCTTCTCGTTTGGTGGGTCCCACCAGGAGCAGCGTGCTGGACAACACCAGGGGAAGAGGCTAAAAATCACCTGCAAACACAGGCAGCTGAAGTTTGAAACATTAACAAGTTTGGAGATGTTTAGCAGATCAGTGAGTATTGAAACAAAATGGGGCCAGAAGCTAATTATACGGAAATATTTCTATTTGCACATTCCACTGGAAGGCAAAGGGGAGAGTGCAACTAATACATCTCTGCAACTGACAGGAATATTAAATTTTCTGTCATTTTGCTACCACGGCTACCTTTCTCAGCATGCAATCTGTCCTAGTTCCTATTAAGGTGAGAGCGGAATCAAACTCATTAATTGTCTGCATTTAGATATGATAAGAATTTAGTGGCTGCTGTTAATTAAACTACAAAACAACTCGTCTTGCTGCGGTGTGCATTCCAAGTCGGAGCAATTAATTCACTCACTTAAACTGATCAAGATTTAATTACCATCACTCTGCGCAATTACTCCATAATTAAAGTAATTTGGTTCATTCCACTCACTGACAGTGTCATTGAACAGGCATTCATAGGACCAAAATAAGTGATAATTAACTTAAAGAACAGCTCCGGGCAGTTTTACTCAGATTTTAGTTATTCCTAAATATACCTGTACCAGAGAAAGAAACTTATCATATAATACAGGTGCTTCCTGGTAAAAGGTTTTGGAGATTTTGTGGTTTTTATAAGCCAGCACACTGCAGAAAACTCAGTTTTGGGCAAGGCTCTGTAGTTGTCACCAAACAACGTGCCGTGTTGATGGGCACAATAAAAACCGGATCCTTCCAGGTGCACAGGTTTCCCCAGCCCAAGTCACGCAATGATTGTGAAGTCTACGGTGATGTTTCCAAAAAGCCCGTTTTGACTCCCCAGCATCATGAGGAAGCCAGGTCACTTTGACAGGACCATCTGTCTCTGCCCAGCCTCACCCAGCAGCATCCCACAACATCCCCACATTTCTTCTTGCGCTCACATCTCACAGGTGCCCTCCAGCAGGCCCCAAGGTGGGTGCTGAAGTGAACGGTGGAGCTGCAATCTTCCGTCATAGCCTGCTTGAGCATCCTTTCCTTCGGAGGATCTCAAAGGGACAACCGACTCCAGGAGCACAGGGAGCAGCATCAGGTTTGGGGATGGAAGGAGATGGACTTGCATAGACCAGGACAAAAACTCTACGAGTGTGATAGCATCTAACCCCAGGTGAACATGAGGTGTCTTTGTTCTGATAGATATTATTGACCCCAAACATGCCAGATTCAGCTGATCAATGGAAAAATGAATACTTGTGGTCATCACACCTGGTTGACTCTGCTCAGAGCGACGGAAGGAAAACAAAGCATATTTATGCAGAAGGCAGGCAACAAATAAAGGGGAGCTACATGTGGCAGCAGGTCCTGCACGGCCCCACAGCCCTGCCTCCTCAGAAGGTGAAGCCTAGCCCAGTGTGGGGCTGGCAGGTGAGCGGGAACCCCCAGCTCTTGGTGCTCTTCCATCCATCGTGAAAGCACACGCGGCCATCGACCTGTTGCTGCCATTGGCGTGGGTCAGGAAGCTCCAATGGGCACGAGTCTGTTTCCTAAATCCTGCTGTGGGGTGGCCAGGCTGGCAGCAGGCCACCACGGCCTTTCTGCTCAGCCCAAGGCCTCTTCAGAAAGCTGAGCTGTGCCACGAGTTATTCCTGCACCTGCACCCCTTATAAAGCGGAGCGCTTTTGTTGGGCTCCCAGCGCTTGTTAGCCTTCGGTGACTTAGCATGGCTAAGTTAATATCAGCTCTGCCCAGGGGAATACAGACAATATTTCTTTTTACTTAAAAGGAAACAAATCCCAAACATTATTTTTAAGCTCCTGAAAGAGCATTACAAAAGAATGAAGAGGAAGGAAAAAAAAAGGAGACTATGTAAAGATTGCTTACCGGAGTCCTTTTACAATAGTCAGCCACACAACAGAAATAGGTGGACATTAATTCATGCTAACCTTGCACACCTAAATACCATTAATTCATCAAAACTAATAACATTAATTCCTTCAAAAATGAGATTAAAGACAGGCACCCCTTGCAGTCATAATCTGTGGCTGATGACACTAAAATGAAACCTCCGGTTTACAAAGCTACCAGCAGAGCTTGTAGAATCTCATAAATTGCAGCTGGCAATACATAAATCCTCGAGACAATATATATTATATTCCAGGGAGCGTGCATTTGCACGCCAAGCACCAAACAAAGAGGAATGCAAAGTTGTATAACTTCTTTCCCCACGGGAACTGTCAGAGCAGTGGGATGCTGCTCGGAGCAATGCTCACCTAAATCTGTCGGGGCAGGATTGAGGACACCCGTTTGGGACCACGTGTGTTGGGAGCTGGGTGCACGAAGCCCAGCACCGAACTCCTGCCCTCCCTGGTGGCTGTGTGAGGGGCTGGGCTGGTACTTAGCAGGGCTGCGGGGGTGGCAGCGGGGTCACCCTTTGGTGTCAGCAGCTTTGGGCCATCGTCCTGGCCATTCAAAGTCACAAATTTCTACAGATTGCACCTGGAAGTGTTCCATCCACGGCTGGCGGCCAGCTTGGAGCAAGACCACGCGCAGCTGCAGGGGGATGGACCCTGCATGCACCTCTGGCTTGCCCGACCTCACCGCAGCCCTTTGGGGAAGCGCTGATGCATCCAAACACCGGAGGTATTATTTCAGATTAAGCCCAGATTAAGCCCATTTAATTTTAACTCGGATTAAGCCCCTGTTTAGAGTCTGGCCCTGTTTCCAGCGCAGCCAGGCTCCCCGTCGTCAGGTCCCTCGTCCCCGGAGGGGAGCAGAGCTGCATCTCCTCCTGCCTGCCTTGGGGTCATGATGCACTGGGGCCATGCCTCCTAGTCTGAGGGGGCTCTGTGCCTGCTGCAGCCCCCAGGCTTCGGGCATCCCTGCAGTCTCCAAATGATGGAGGCACAAGTGTGAGTGCAGCTCCAGAAGAATGTGTCACCCACACATGCTGCACCCTCTGCAAGTTTAATTACACAGTGCTTGCTCCTGCTCTGCTTTTTAAGAAATACCCCACAGTCCATCAATGCCTTTCAGAGAATAACTATTTGCAGTGAAATTTAGGGAAAGAATGGGATTTGAGCTGTTCATTCTAGCTGGAAAGCAGCAGTGGGTTAGAACACAATCCATCTCACTCCTTTTTTATTCCTGCATTTATTACCACCACATCCAAAAGGCTGTGTGAGAGGCTATGTGGTGGCCGAAAAGGAAAAAATTTTCCCCACATTATAGTGACATGCAGCACATGAGGGGTACACAGGCAGATGAGTGTGCCCAAGGAAGGGCCAGGATGATTTCTATTTGACGGAGAGCTGCAAGCCATCAAGGTTTCTCAAAAAAACAGGCACTGCAGCAGAGGCAGGCTCTGCAGCACTTGTTTTTCCATTTGACGGATTTCTGGAGTTTCTCTTGATAACTCCCCACCTCTCCTCCTAGCCCAGCGCTGGGCTGTGCAGTTCCTCAGCATTACGGTGTGTTTTCACTTCCTACTGACAGCCGTGCACTTCCCTCCCCTAATCCCCTGGTAATGGACACTCTCTTCGAGCCAGCGGAGATCTGAGTTACATTGTCTTCGTGGTGCTCGCAGATCTGATTACTGGGATACCTTTGTTTGCATTACTTTGAGATTTGGGGATTTTGCATGTTTCCCTCGGATTGCATCTCGGGGCTGGGGGTGGGCTGGCGTCCCATGGCCCCGGTTTGGGTTTGATCTGGGAGCAGCAGGGAGCAGCCCCCAAAGCCAGAGCCGTTTCTTACCTTTGCTGGAAAGCACTTTTCACTTGCAAAGCAAAACCCAAGCAATTTCCCCTTCTCCCCTTGCCATACTGGAGTGCACTGGTTTCAGCTGGACTCTGCTTGCGAGTGATGAACTGGAAACCACCCACAGCAGCGAGGTTGCAGCCTGATCAACACTGACCATGCATCCCCTCGAATTTCGGGCCACTCGGAGTGAGTTTTGGGTCTGCGCAAGGGCAGTGCTCTCCGTGGGATGCTGGGGGACATGGAACACCGAGCCCCAGCCCGATGGGGACTGTCTGGGGGTGAGCTGCGGTGATGTGGGGAGGCCAGTGGTGGCATCCCCGGTCATGGTTCCCACCACAGCGATGGGACACAGTTCTCAGAAAACGCAGCTGAAGACTTTCTCAGGAGGGCAGCAGAGCCTGGCACCAGCCACAGTGTTTGCAGACCCGGGGCTGTTTCCAGGCAAATGCCAAAGCCCACAGAAGCCCTGGGTTGCTCATCTTCCCCAGTTTTTCTTCCTAGTGCCCTCTCCTTAAAAAAAAAAAAAAAAAAAAAAAAAAAAAAAAAATCAAAAACAAATCTGATATTTTGATGCTTCCTGATAAATCTTACATCTATCAAAATGACCTTTTGGTTAAGCAGCAATAGCTGGCATTAATCCCATTATTTCACCGTGATTATTATTTTTTTTAATCAATGCATCGCAGCTGCCATTTCATCTTGCACTAAGTGAATTGAAGTTCTCAGCTGGGGCACGCCGCGCTCTCAGATGTGTGTAACGCTGATAGCCACAACATGAATCACCACTCCTGCCCTCCCGAGCCCCTGAACTTGTTTCCAAATCTACACTGAGACTGTCAGAAAAGTCAGCTCAGCGTTGAGAAAGATAATCTCGTTCCATACCATGGAGGCATCAGGTGAGATTCATGGCTACCTCGTACAGTGCTGGGATGTTCTGAAGCAGCCCACAGCTCTCAGCAAGGCAAGAAGGACATTTGTTAGCTTCTGCAGAAGTGTGATAGAATTGCTGAGGACTTGTCTTAAAAGAAATAATAAATGAACATCAAACAGTCCTGCCCCAAAACTGGTTTAAAAGCAGATGGAAACATGGGCTAAAGCATCATGAGTCCATTAGAGAAATATCTGCCTGGTTCCAATATCACTGATCCTACCTGGGGCCAGGCAAGGACTGGGTGGGCTTTTGAGGTCCCTGCCAGCCTTAGTCTTGGTTTCTGTGCAAGGAAAGTGTTGGATTCACGGGGGCGGCCGTGCAGAGCTGGTCCTGCTGAGACCTGCATCAATGCGGGCCATAAAACACATGGGCATGGGTATGGGTATGGGTATGGATATGGGTATGGGTATGGGTACGGATATGGGTATGGGTATGGGTATGGGCATGGGTATGGGTATGGTTATGGGTATGGGTATGGGCATANCGGGGGCGGCCGTGCAGAGCTGGTCCTGCTGAGACCTGCATCAATGCAGGCCATAAAACACATGGGCATGGGTATGGTTATGGGTATGGGCATGGGTATGGGTATGGGTATGGGCATGGGTATGTGTATGGGCATGGATATGGGTATGGATATGGGTACGGATATGGGTATGGGTATGGATATGGGCATGGGTATGGGTATGGTTATGGGTATGGGCATGGGTATGGGTATGGGTATGGTTATGGGTATGGGTATGGGCATGGGTATGGGTATGGATATGGATATGGGTATGGTTATGGGTATGGGCATGGGTATGGGTATGGTTATCGGTATGGGTATGGGTATGGATATGGGTATGGGCATGGGTATGGGTATGGTTATGGG
>VXAV01005650.1:51118-68077 GCA_013399715.1 Alectura lathami | reverse complement strand
CAGCGTTGAGAAAGATAATCTCGTTCCATACCATGGAGGCATCAGGTGAGATTCATGGCTACCTCGTACAGTGCTGGGATGTTCTGAAGCAGCCCACAGCTCTCAGCAAGGCAAGAAGGACATTTGTTAGCTTCTGCAGAAGTGTGATAGAATTGCTGAGGACTTGTCTTAAAAGAAATAATAAATGAACATCAAACAGTCCTGCCCCAAAACTGGTTTAAAAGCAGATGGAAACATGGGCTAAAGCATCATGAGTCCATTAGAGAAATATCTGCCTGGTTCCAATATCACTGATCCTACCTGGGGCCAGGCAAGGACTGGGTGGGCTTTTGAGGTCCCTGCCAGCCTTAGTCTTGGTTTCTGTGCAAGGAAAGTGTTGGATTCACGGGGGCGGCCGTGCAGAGCTGGTCCTGCTGAGACCTGCATCAATGCAGGCCATAAAACACATGGGCATGGGTATGGTTATGGGTATGGGCATGGGTATGGGTATGGGTATGGGCATGGGTATGTGTATGGGCATGGATATGGGTATGGATATGGGTACGGATATGGGTATGGGTATGGATATGGGCATGGGTATGGGTATGGGTATGGGCATGGGTATGGCTATGGATATGGGTATGGGNGGCATGGGTATGGGTATGGTTATGGGTATGGGCATGGGTATGGGTATGGGTATGGTTATGGGTATGGGTATGGGCATGGGTATGGGTATGGATATGGATATGGGTATGGTTATGGGTATGGGCATGGGTATGGGTATGGGTATGGGTATGGGCATGGGTATGGGTATGGTTATGGGTATGGGTATGGGTATGGGCATGGGTATGGGTATGGGTATGGGTATGGGCATGGGTATGGGTATGGGTATGGGCGTGGGTGTGGGTATGGGCGTTGACAATGGTGTGGGCATGGATATGGGCATGGGTATGGCTATGGGTATGGGTATGGGCATGGGCATGGGCATGGGTATGGGTATGGGTATGGGCATGGGCATGGGCATGGGTATGGCTATGGGCATGGGTGTGGGTATGGGCATGGGTATGGGCATGGGCGTTGACAATGGTGTGGGCATGGATATGGGCATGGAGATGAGCATGGACATGGGCGTGGGCATGAACGCAGGCGGAGCTGTGGATGTGGACAAGGGTACGGGTGTGGGCAATGCCATTAGGCCTGAACATACAACGGGCCCTCTGGGAGCCACAGGATAGCGGGGGCCTGGCGCACAGAGGGCTCACGCTGGCAGTGGAAATGCCCCAGCCCATGCAGGGAAGAAGTGACAGCACCCAGCAGAGCTGTTCCCTCCCTGACAGCTTCCCGAGGACCTGATTTCCAGGGAGTTCGGCCAACGCAGCAAGGCCCTTCTCCTTCTGCAGCCCTACACCCACGGTCCTGAAGAACCTGGGCTGAGCCCCTCCCAGGGCAAGGGGGGCATTCCCCAACCAGCACCAGCCTTAGGGGACCCCTCTGTATTTACGAGACAGCGTTGGACGGTGCCTGCTTCTTGTGCAACTCTTCATTTGTCCTTTACAAGGTTCTGTGATTTAAGAACGTGTGTTAAATCTTCTGCAACAATCAATTCAAATATACAAGTTTGGCTATTCAAATTACTTTTCCAAAAGTACTTTAAAATGCATTAAGTTATTAATTGCCTGCTGGCACTTTAATCAAATGGGAAAATTGACATAGCTAGAGGCATGTATTTTTGTGGAAAGGAAATTTATTTAAGAAGAAACAGCAGCTCTTACTGCTTAATTTAAACTGAGAAAACTGTGGAAAATCAACTGCTATGGAAAATTAATAAAACATTTCCAGCTGCAAACAGTGACTAATTGTACAAGATGAAGACTGCCTGGAATTAATAACTTGCAATCTTCTGTGTGAAGAACCCCCTACCAGTTCAATTTACTGGGAGATTAAATTACTTCTAAGTTTGCCATATTAAAACAGAACATGAATAAAATGTTAGTGAAAGCACATCTATTATTTACTGTCTGTGATATGGATATAATTATTTCCAAACAACCACAATGTGACGTGACTGGCAATATTTAAGTTATTTGCTAGTGAATGTAGTTATACCACCTCGGTTTCTGTAAAAGCAACCCAAATGGGTTTCTACAGCTGGCACGCTCCTGCCACAATGAGCTCTCTCCCCATCCACCCCGCGATGCCCAGCATCCCCACCTTATTGCTCTTTTAGCACCAACACCGCCGCGCTCTCCCCACCACCCCACGTCCTGTGAACCCCGTGCCTTCTTTGCTTTGCCCCATTTTTAGTGCTTTTCCCCCTATTTTAAAGCAGGATCCAGCTGGCTGTGCTGAAAACCTGGTGAAAATAAGAGCGCTGGTGGTGGTGGAGCACAATTAGGCAAATGCTTTCCCTGCGTGCAGAAGCTCGCTTTCCTTTTCAACGCGTGCCAAGTTCGCGGGGTGCATAAGCCCCTTTCAAGGCAGTAAAAATAGGAAGGAGAAAAAGACACAAATCCAGGTGAGAGGGTGTTTGCTAAAACCCAAACAAAACCCAGCGGGATTTCAAAGCAACCCAAGAAGTGGTGGGAGATCAAGGAGGAGCTGCCAGCCACCGGGGCAGCCGCTGGGGTGCTGTGCTGTGGGCCTGGTGTGTTGGTGGGTGCTGCGTGCTGAGATAAAGCAAAGAGAGAGCTTGTGCATGGCATGGCTGAGGTGGAGGAGGTTTTACAGAAGGTTTTGGTGCTGGGAATAGGAGGGACCACTGAGGACATGCTGGGGGGAAGGTTGACAAAAATCCTCTGCCGTGAGATTATAGAATCATAGAACTGTGTACGTTGGAGAAGACCTTTAAGATCACCAAGTCCAACCACCACCGAACACTGCAAGTCCACCACTAAACCACGTCCCTAAGGGCCACGTCCACACAACTCTTCAGTGCCGCCAGGGACGGGGACTGTACCACCTCCCTGGGCAGCCTGTTCCAGAAATTCCGATTCAAGCCACTTCGGGGACAGTACCACAAAATCGAGACCCTTGCACCGTGCTGTTCACATAATTGTTGGCACTGGGCGCTGACAGACAGGCAGCCCTTCTTCTCTGAGCAGAGTAGATCTGTAGGTTAATGTACAGAGCACGCGTGGATGGAGGTGGAGTTTCCAAAAAATGTTTTCACATTTCCGTAATTGAGTGTGTCACATTTAATTGCAAGAAGCTTTTCAGTGTGCAAACCTGGGGACGTCTCTTCTTGATATCGAATTAGACCTGATTGCCTGCTGCAATTACCTGGGTAATTAGATAGAAATAGAGTAGCCTTGTGCTACCTGATAGCGAGGATCCACTTCCTAACGGAATTAGCCTGGTTTTAATGTGGAAAACCTGTACATAGGCAGACAGACAGACAACTTAACTGCTTGTAATTACAGAGATTACACCCAGGGCTTGTTCCCTCCAAGAAACAGAAGTGATACAGGGCTGCTTCCAAAGAGACCCACCTGTGGATCTGGATGCCAGCAACCGGAGGTATTGGAGAGCAAGGCAGCCACCACTCTTCCACCATGCAGGATCTTGTTGCCACCAAGCCCTGCTGCCACCGTGTGCCACTGCCACCACTGCGCTTTTCTCAGCCAGGCGTGAGAATCGGCTTTGCTCTGGAGCACGTTCAAGAAGTAAGAAGAAAGCAGCCATCCCCCCACGGCAGGGTGCAGTTCTCACAAACCGAGTGGCCGTAGTGCTCGCCTGGGGACCGGTCTGCCTGAACGTCCCCTTTTCTCCCTGTAATCACACAGCTGGGGGTGCGCCAGCCGCAGGCTGCAGTTCCACGGGATGCAGATGACCAGCGTTGGCCATGGTGTGACCAAGCCCTGGTGAGGAGCGGGGGGAAGAAGGCATCTCCATGGGGCTGCTGTTTAGGGGGCCCTTTGCCAGCCCCCGCACCAAAATCCACCCTTGGTTGGGACAAGCTTTGCTCTGCAGGGCCCATTTCAACCTCGTTCCCCTGTCCACCTCTCATCCCGCCCTTCAGCCAGGCCACTCTCACCCATCGCGTTTCTCGCTGCACCAACCCTCCCTTTCTCCCCGCTTTGTTATATTGGTTTTTTTTCCCCTTTCTCTCTCTCTTTTTTTCCTTCTTTTACCCTTAAAGAGCGAACAAATCAAAACAAAACAAGAGAAAGCGGTGCCAATCTGATCCTCTTAACCCGACGTGCCCACCCCGGGGAGGGATCGTGCGGCGAGCCCCACGCGTTCGCCCCGTTCCTTCAGAGCAACTCGAGCAAATTGAAAGCCGCGGAGGGGTGTGCCCCGAGGCACTCTGCAAATCCACTTCCTTTGTCATAACAAGAACAAATCCCACCTTTGAAGTTTTTCCTTCTTGTTACAAGGGGAATGTCTTTTGTTTAATCCATTTTAGCCTTTAATGCCTGACCTGGATCAATCCTGTTGGGTAGATTACACACTACTCACGCCGACTTTAAACCACCCTACAGGGATTTTTATTTCCTCTCCTACTCTCCCCGCCGCATTGGTGTGAGAATCTCGGCAATAATCGGCGTTACGACTTTAGACCATCGCTCATTTTGAAGGAGGAGACTGTCCTTTAACAAAGGGTAGGGGGGAGGATACCCTCAGATATCAAGCAGATTTAATCAGCTTCGAGGCCGTTCATTCTGCTATTCAGAACGGATCTTTATTAGTTATGAAAATCAGCGCAGAACTCGGTTGGGCTCTGGGTGTTTCCGTGTCCTCCTCAGCCATTTTGTGCTCCGTTTGGGACCTTCCCATTGCAGATCTGGGGTAAAGTCTGGGAAATATTGCCTGGGAACTGCTGCAAATTAATCGTGGGGATATCCAGCTCCCTCACCACGTCTGAACCTCCTGGCCTCCTCCATTCCACTGCTCATGCTCTCTGCTTCTACAGCACCAAAGCATCAGCTGTGCTGTAGGTCTGGCTGGCAGATGAAGATGGGCTTTCTTGCATTTTTTTGTGGTTTAGGGCTAATCACCAGCCTTGATCTTGAAGGGAAGCAAAGCAACAGGGCTCAGGCCGGTGCAGGGCTGCAGGGAAACCCAGAGGTGCTGACAAGCAGCAGCTCCAAGCCCTCCCAGCTCCGGCACCAGCCATGGACCAGGATCCCCTCTGTTCCCCTCTCCAAGGTGGTGACAACATTTTGAAGCCCCAGGCTGGACCAGGTGGCTGGTAGGGGCACACGGGGCACGACAACTCCCTGCAGGGAGTGACTCGGGGACATCTCCCACCCTCACCCCAAGCACCAGCCCCAGCAAGTGGTGGGAGCCACCTGCTCACACCACCACCAACGAAATCCATTCCCATCCCAAATCCACTTGGGATTTGCCTACAGGAGCCGCAGAACGCCCACCACAGCCTCGCTGCATCACTCTGGGGGGAAAGCAAAGAGCAGGGACATTTATGGGTAAGGTTGGGTCAGACCCCATAAAGTCACGCCAGCCATCCCATAGGACAGTGCAGGTAAGGAGACATCCTTGCTTTTTAGGAGATCGATATGCTCTGAAATTAGCAGCCCTCCATTAGCTCTCCAGATCGCTCTGCATCGTTAGGGTCAGCATGTCTGCACTCCTCAGAACGAGCTTGTACCTGCATTAGCATCTCAAAGAGGCAGGGCTCCCTTCCTGGCTTTTAGCTCCGGCACATCAGGATGCGTCCAGCAGCCAATCCAAGCCCCGCATCCCAAATACATTCAGGGGAACCCGCTGGCTTGTTTAAAATGTTCTTTTTCCTTCTCATTCTTTACTAAATGCCTATTATATTAATGTTTAAAATCCATTTAAGTTCATCATGGGTGGCTTTGTGAAAGGACACCGGCTCCGTCATTGTAATTAGATGATTTATTGCCCTCTCGTGGTGACACACGCTAACTAGAGAAGCTGTGATTTAAATTGGATGAGCCTTCCAAGAGTGTTTGAGTGAGAAATAAAGGGAGAATTACTAATACCATTAGAAAGCAGCGGCGTATACGTGCTAGGGATATACTGTGCTAGGAGAGGGATTAGCCCAAACTTGCTGGTTTGCAGCTGAGCGCTGCTTTAGCAGGCATCCAGCCCGACGTGGGGCCGACATCCCCCATCAGCTGGCACGGTGATGGGCATGTCAGGAAAACGGCATTGAATGAAATCTGTGGGTTTCCAGTGAGAAAACGCGGGGAATCCATCGCCTTGGGGTCTGCTGGTGCCTGCCCTGGATCAGCCATCTCTTCCCGTCCTCCTTTTCTGCTGCTGGCCACAAGAAGCAGTGGTTTAGTTTTCTTGTATTTCAGAAGTTTGTTTCCTTTCTTTTCTTTGATGATTAAGATACATTATGTGCTACCTGGGTTTACAACCTTCTCCCAGCGTGTCAACCTTGTCCCTGCTCAGGGAAAGCAGGAAAACACCCAGAGTTAACCCACACACGAGAATTTCCTTTTGGAGTAAGGGAACTCATATTGGTGTCTTTCACTGATTTAATTTAAAAACAAACAAACACCACCAACAAAACAAACCAACAGAAAGCAGGCGGCCCTGAAGCACAATAATTTGGTATGACAAGCAAGTATAGACCCAGCCTGGAGCTGTTATTCAAATGCCTGGGTTAATACAGTGTAAAACCATGAGCACATCCTCTTACGGTGGGGCTTAAATCTTTAAGAGTGGCTTATATCAATCTAGTTTAAGTCAATTCCTCACCCAGCTAAGCTAAATTGAAATAAGCACTCAGACCCCAAATGCCGGCATGGAGCCGGTGTCACCTAATCTCCTCGCACATAGAAATGGCTTCGGCCAGGCGCTGCGGGACCTTGTCCCTGCAGGGGATGGGAGTGACAGGGCCAGCCCAGCCCTTCTCTGGGCGGCTGTGGCTTTGCAGAGAGCTTTCAGCCCCAAATGTTAAGCACCCACTCCTTGAGGCTTTGGGGAAAACCTCTGGTGTCGGGCTGACCCTAAGAAGGGCTTTGGTGTCGTGGGCTGGGAAGCCCTCGTTCGATGGCCCAGCTCCTGTTTTCCCAGGCACGATTTAGGGAGGAGGTGGACACTGTGCATGGGGAGCGTGGGGACCCGAGCAGCGCTGAACACATCTGTGGAGATTAAATGAAAGCGGGCTTTGATGTTGGTGTAGTCATTAGGAAACTCCTCAGTTGGGTCCTGTGAGCACAGGAGCCTCCGGCCTCAGACACTGCATGGCTCATCTCTGCCTCCTCACCCCCAGCACCTCCATCCCAGTGCTGAGCAGAAGCTTTCTGAAAGGCAGCAGCAACCCCAAGTGTTGTGCCCCCCCCCCCCCTCAAGGTGCTGCATTTCGCTGTGCCTTCTGCATCCTTTGCCAGCCCCCAGGAAGGAAACACAAAGTCACCGCTGGTGAAATCATCAAAGTCACTTGGAAGGTCCCAGGGAAATTAAGTGGACACGGCTCCGAGGGTGTCACCAAACAGCCCTATGCCTCCTCTTCCTAGAACTGGAGTTCACTTTTTTGGGCAGGACAAAAACCATTTTTAATCCATTGCGTACACACTCAGAGTCATCGGAGCAAGCGATAATTGTGCGTAAGGAACCACACGGGAAGAGTAACCCCATGCAGAAGAGATGCAGGGTGAGCAACATGCTGCTGCGTACTAGATGAATAAAAACTCGTTACGTACATCGGCACCATCAAAATAGAGATTAATGAACACATACGACATGGCTCAGTGGAAAAGTTCCTCCCTCACAGCTCCCCACCAGGCTGTCGTCCTGCCTACGGAATAAACCAACCCCCTGTCCTCTGTGGCAGGAAAAAAAAGGCACAGGGGAGCGGTGCCAGCAGGAGGAGGATGCTTTTCCTGCAGATTTTGGGAGTGCTCAGCCAATAGGACCAACTCGTAACCAAACAGCATCCCGGGTCACCCTGCAGCCTGGCTTGGATGCTTGCACCATTTGCAGCTATCCCTGAGGGTATCTGTGGGCTAGAGCTCGAGAAAGGTTTATTACTATTACTACTGTTATTATTATTATTATTTTCTCTTTTAATATCCCAAAGGCCTCCCCGCCTTTCCCCAGGATGCTGGCTCTGGGCGTTAGGTGGCAGCAGCGCTCAGGCAGTGAGCAGCGTCCCCATCCTTGCCCCGTGCTGAACATTGCGGGCAATATTCGCTTCGGGGTGGTGAGGGGCAAGGGGGGGATGTCTCGCCACCAGGGCGGCTTTTGGAAGGCCGTTTGCAGGAGGAAAAGCAGTGCACCGCCATCCACACATCAGAGTGCTCTCTGATTTTCTGCTCATCAAAACCTTGCAAAAAGATAAAATTGGGGAGAGCAAAAGACTTCTTTGCTCTTGCTGCAGCTGCAGAGGAGTTTGTGGAAATGCAAAGGGAACTTGTAAGGCACGGTATTTATTTTTTTATCTCACACAGCCACTCGCTCAGCCGCACCTTGTCTTATCTACCAACTCCGATATGTGCCCTGGAGGCAAAAAAAAAAAAAAAAAAAAAAAAAGGAAAGAAAAAAAAAACCAGCATCAGGTCTGTGTGACAAACATGGGGACAGAGAGCACCACGTCCTTCGTCCCCCCGAGAGAGGGCTGCCTGGAAACCCTGGGGCTGTTTCACCAACCAGGGCAGAAGGAGGACGTGGCTTCGGTTTGTTTTCTTGGTGACAATTCTGCAAACACGGGGCACACCCGCACTCACGCCCTGCAGGGTGCTTGACCACGACGTGGCTCCAGAAGGAGCTTTTGCTTCAGCTCTGAACCCAGCCAGCTGCCCTCTCTCAAGTTGGGCTGGGGTCTGGCACCACGCACCCCACCCAAATGCCCCAGATACCCCAAATATCTCAAATACCCCAAGGAGCCCTGCCAGAACCACCCTGCCCCGCGCAAAAAGAAAATCCAGCAAGCTGCTGGTAAGCACAGCTGGCCTAAACAGCTCCCTGCTATCCAAATTTATAACTTTATTTTATTTTATTTTTTAAAGAAGATTGTCTGTAACCTTCGGCTGCAACCTCTCTGCATCTCGCTGATGAAATTCAGCATTCTGCCTGCCAAGAACAAGTCACAGGGCTTGCCAGGCGCTATCGAGCAGCGTGCCCTCATGACTCAGGGGGATTTCGTGACTTATCACATGTGCGCTGCAGCGATTTACACCGTAGCGGGGGAGGCAGGAGGTCACATTCACAAATGTTGTGAAAAATCCTTAATTGCTCCCCCAAGGGCTGTGCTGGGGCTACCGTGGGGCCAGAAATGAGATTGAAAGGGTTCATTAAGGAAGCTGGCAGACAGACGTGCCCGCAACGCCGAGCCGCAATATGGGCCGTGACCTTAAAACAGCGAGCGGGGAGCCTGCCCGCGGCGTGGTGGAAGTGGAGGGTGGGAGAGCTTCGAGCAGCACCTCCAGCCCACGTCGTGAGGACGCTGCCGCGGAACGCTGGTTCTGCTCCGTGCAAGAAGATGCGATGCCAAGAGAGGGCAGCCCAAGCCGCCACTTCCCCGCCCGGCTTTTCCCAAACCTCTGCAGCGAGCCATTAGGATGCTGTGAGCAAGCAGGAAATCAATAAAATAAAATAAAATACATAAAAAAAAATAAGGGGAAAAAATATAAGGCATTTCCAGTCTGAATTCCCTCTGCAAAAATGCTGGCAAGAAAACACAGGGGGAAGCCAGGAGACCCCAGGTTTGGAGGGAGCGAGGGGATGAAGCCGTGAGGCTGCACGCTGCAGTTCTGAAAGATGGGGGGCCAACGTGAGCCCCTTCCATCAGGGAGCGTGGGGCAGGACGTGAGCAAGGTGCCCCGGAGCTTTGCTTTCAAAACGCTTTAGGGAAAAGGAAGAGGGGAAAGTGTCCAGCATGGGGCACAGCTCAGCTGCATGGAGCTGGTCCCGGGCATCTCAGCCCCTCGGGGTGGGGGGCACTGATTTCCCGCGCAGATGTCTGGGGTTTCGGTCTCCCCAAGCCCCACAAAAGTCCTTTTCCTCGCAGAACCAGGCAGCTTTGTGCACTTACCAAGCCCTCAATAAATAGTGACAATAAAACCCATGGAGATGGGGCAGTGGACGGTGTCAGTGTGCAAACATGTCCTCGGGGCATCTCCTAGGAGGTGGCTTTATCTCAGCAGCCCTCGCTGCGGCTGGGAAGCAGGTGGGGTGCGCTGCACCCAACACGCCCTGCAGGCGGTGCGAAACCTGCACGATTCCCATTATCCCCGACCCAAACACTGGGCTCCTTTTTCCCTTTCAACGTGGGTTTGCGCAGTCCTACAACATGCGTGGCTGACGGTGAAACCCAGAGTGCTGAAACAGGATCGACCCCAAAGTGGCTGGATTTGGAGTAAACGAATCAGGAGGAAAAAGAATTACCCAGCAAATTCCCTCGACATGTTGCACCAATTTAAAGCAATGTTAATGTTGATTTATTGATTCAGAAAGGTACTTACATTTATAAAAGCAGCAAGGGCTTGTCTATAGTGCCAATAATGTAACACAGACATGCTGGCTCTTAGCCTGTTATCAGCACAGCAAACTCGTCTTGGGAGGAGATGGGAGCAAAGGGAAAAAAACAGGAAACTTTATTTCCCCTGCAATAAATAAAATAAAATAAAATAAAATAAAANGCAAACTCGTCTTGGGAGGAGATGGGAGCAAAGGGAAAAAAACAGGAAACTTTATTTCCCCTGCAATAAATAAAATAAAATAAAATAAAATAAAATAAAATAAAATAAAATAAAATAAAATAATAAAATAATAAAACAAAATAAAATAATAAAATAAAATAAAATAAAATTGAAACATCTGGAAGACAGAATGAGGAGCAGTTTATAGGGCATCGTGTGCTTTAGGGCTGGCTGAATACAAGCCCATAGGGCACGGGAATAAACCTGGAGCAACTTTCCCACTTGCTAGGTGTTCTTGCATGTTTGTTTGCAGAACTGGCTTTCTTTGCCTAGTTTTTGAAAAGCCATGAGGCGTTCGGTCAGAGTTGCTCAGCAAAAGTCACGGTGCTGTGGGGGGGGATGAGGGGTACGGGCTCACCCCGAGCAGCTTGGCAAAGCCCGGTGCCGGGCAGGGAAGGTTTCAGCGGGTGAAGGCTGATGGATGCTGGAGGCTGGCAGCCCAGCTCTGGGGACACCTGGGGACACTGTGTGTGCTTCTGGGATCCCAAAGGGGTCCACGAATGGGGCAGAGGCAAGGAGAAAATCCCCTTATGCAGCAAAGGCAGGCCAATAAACTGCTGTGGGCTCGTTCTTAGGAGAGACGTGAAATTAAAGATGTTTTTCTGAATAGGAGGCAGAAATTACTAATCTCCCACAGATCCAGCACAGCCCAGGTTGTGTAGCACATGCTTGCTTGTAAAGAAAACGCACACCAGGTCCCCACAGATCAAACACAAACTGCTTCCCAAAGCAAGGGTGAAGCAAGCTCCTTGCACAAGCTCTGCGGTTTTCCCAAGGCTGGACCAACACGGGGAGGGCAGAAGAGGCAGAAAAGCAGCTGGACACGGGCATCGCAGGGAGCTGCGGGATGGGTGATGGAGCGATGGGCTTGGGGCACCCTTGTGTCCCACGCCATGCACATACATGTCCCCAGCCATCAGCTTCCCCATCCGAAAAAGGATGGAAAATAGCAGGGACAAATTGTCCACAAATGGTACAAGCAAGGTTGCTTTGGTTGCCAAACGATTAAAGCCTCTGATCCACTTTCCAGAGGGACCTGGACAGGCTGGAAAAGTGGGCCCACGAGAACCTGATGAGGCTCAACAAGGCCAAGTGCAAGGTGTTGCACTTGGGTCGGGGCAATCGCAGGTGTGTGTACAGCCTGGGAGAAGAACTCCTTGAGAGCAGCCCTGCGGAGAAGGACTTGGGCGTTGTGATCGACGAAAAGCTGGCTGTGAGCCAGCAGTGCGCTCTGCAGCCAGGAAGGCCAATGGCATCCTGGGCTGCATCAAGAGAGGGGTGGCCAGCAGGGAGAGGGAGGGGATCGTCCCCCTCTACTCTGCCCTTGTGAGACCTCACCTGGAGTACTGTGTCCAGGCCTGGGGCCCCCAGCACAGAGGGGATGTGGAGCTGTTGGAGCGGGTCCAGAGGAGGGCCACCAAAATGATCAGAGGCCTGGAGCACCTCTCCTATGAGGAAAGGTTGAGGGAGTTGGGACTGTTCAGCTTGGAAAAGAGAAGGCTCCGGGGAGACCTCATTGCGGCCTTCCAATACTTGAAAGGAGCTTACAGGCAGGAGGGGGACCGACTTTTTACACAGGTGGATAATGGTAGGACAAGGGGGAATGGGCTGAAAGTGAAAGAGGGGAGGTTTAGGTTGGACATCAGGAAGAAATTCTTCACTGAGAGAGTGGTGAGGCGCTGGCACAGGCTGCCCAGAGAAGCTGTGGATGCCCCATCCCTGGCTGTGTCCAAGGCCAGGCTGGATGGGTTCCTGGGCAGTTGGATCTAGTGAGCTAGTGGCTGGCAGCCCTGTCCATGGCAGGGGGGCTGGAACTAGATGATCTCTGGGGTCCCTTCCAAGCCAAGCCATTCTGTGATTCTATGATTCTATGATCACCGGAGCGATGAGGATGGATATGGCGTAAAAATGGGGAATCTGGGGGATCCATCTCCATCCTCCAGCTCCGCCACTGGGGCTGCACTGTGGGAGCACTCCGAGAGATGCCCAGATAAGTAAGACATCATTAATAAATCAATGACAGGAGAATGGAAATGGAAGTGGATGAATCAGCGAGCTGATGGGGTCACAGATGAAAAATAGCACATCTGCTGCTGCTTTCAGTGCATTAACAAATAAGGCCACTGGATCAGACACACTAATGCTCGGAATAATGAAGCTTCACGAGCGATTAGAGCACAAATCACTTTTTTAAAGCGTAGCCGGTCCCTCCCCGGCCATCGGGAGACATCTTTGCTTTATTCTGCGCGCTCCTGGCAATGTCACTGCCACACTCGGCTCGGCAGAGAAGCACAAACCCAGCTTACCCAGTACTCAGCCCCCTGCCTTTGTTCCTCCCAGCTGCATCGGGTCAACACTTCGGGCATGCAGCAATTTGGGGTTTGGCTTCTTGCAGCCAGGAACGTGGGGTCAGGCTGGAGGGGCTCAGCACCCGCCGGTGCCACCAACATCTGGTCCACCACAGAGGGATTCGCTTGGATTTGGGCACTTCTGGCAATGTCCACCCTTCTCCCCCTTCCTATTTTCCCATCTCCCTGCTATCAACCACGGGGACCATGCAGCACCCCAAATCCTCCTGCTCCTTCATCCGCTCCACACCAGCCCCAAGCCCACGCACTGTGGGACATTTTGGGTCACAAACCAGGAAATTCCGGCATCTTTTGTGTACCACGGATACACCTGGGGTCTCCCATCCCTGCTGCTCCCCAGTTTCTGTCTGCACAACCCCGCCTCCTTCGTCCCCTTCCCGGGCTCCGCGCACAGACGAGCAGATCGATAAGCTCATCAAGCTGCTCCCCCAGGGCTTGCAAGAGAGACGGATTGTTATTGGTGTTTCTATTTTTAAATAGTGCCAGGATATTATAGCGATTGGGGTCATTTGCGTCCCCGGCTCCACTGAATCGTGACCCGAGCTGCAGATGTCTGAGTCTGTGAGAATGGTGCAGCCTAAACGTGGAAATCCAGCACCAAAATTGCAATAGGAAGAGCCCGTTCTTGTTACCCACCTGCATGTGCGTTAAGTCAGACCCTGATGCTCCATCCCACGCCTGCTGTGTGGACAGAATTGTTCCAGTCTGGATTTTTCCCTGTGCAGAAGCACAGAGGTGGCTGGGATAAGGCAGCAGCCATCCTGCCCAAGGGCATTTTCCAGCCCCGTGCCCCCTCCCATGCACACACGTCCTTTGGGGCAGGGGTCATCTCTGGGGGAGCAGACTGAACAGAAAAAGACCCAAGTTTTTCCTGATGTCCCCGAGTGCAGTCCAGGCAGGTTGTGCACAAAGATTGGGTTGGCTTTGAGGTCAGACAGCTCTGTTCCAACACAAGGAAATTTAATTGTGGACAAAACATCCGTGCTGTTGGCTTTCCACCGTGGGGCATCATAGAATCACAGCACGGCTCGGGTTGGAAGGGCCCCTAAGGATCACCCAGTTCCAGCCCCATAATGGGTGAATGAATGCATGATGAACCTGCAGAACCAACTGGAGCGTCCTCCCGCAGCCCCCTGCAGTCACGCTTAAGCGAGGGCAAGGCGATGCCTGGGATTCCCCTCCGCAAGTGGGATCACTTCACGCCGAGATTAGCGACCCACTGGGCTTTCATACGCCGCTATCCCACCCCTCAGCTCCCCGTGCCCCTGCTGCCTGCCCTCGCCCACGCGAAATCGCTTCCCATTGCCCTACCGAGAGACAGCCAACGCGATTCCCCGGGCTTATCGCCGGGCGCTGGGATTACCAATTTGCAACGAAGGAGGGAGGGCACCGCTGCGGGCTGAGCCCCTGCGAGGGATGGGGTGGCAGCTTTCCACCCAGCAGCACATGGCAGCGAGTTTCCCAGCCTAGATTAAGAGGTCTGCCCTCGCTGCGAGGTGCTCCATTTATTGCAGCGACAGCTGAGGATGTTTGTGTTAATATTAAAAAGGCAAACGACCAGCCAGCTACACTCGTTCATTAGGAAGAGCATCACGAAGAAGCCTGCTCGGGCTGAGATTACCTCCTTGCAAGTGATATCAATCGCTGAACCGAGAACTAATTACGTGGTTCGCTAGCTTTCCCTCTCCCTTCGGCTCTGCCAGGAGAGCCCCCAGGACCTGCAGGAGGGCTGGGTGTTTGCGGTGCCTGCCCTGGATTCACACCCAGAGCCTTGGCGCGAGGAATCGGGGCAGGGTGCAGGGTCTGGGATGGGGGAAGCTCCAGCTGGTCCCCAGGTCCCGATCACTGAGGCGTGGGGATGCTGTGATGTGTCCCCGCTGGGCACCACGAGAGTCAGCGTCCCCTTGGCACCACAGGGTGGGTGCACGCTGGTGACTTCGGAAGAACAACGGCGAAATTCATACCTGGAAATGCTGGCAGAAGGTCGCTGCAGAGATCCATCCCAGCCTGGCGTGGCTGCACATCTGCATTTTTTAAAGACATGCTTTCATGTTGGGAAGTGTTTAAAAATGCACATTTTGACCTAAAAAGGGCTGCAATGGCTCCATTGGTTGTGCATTCAAAAAATATTCATTGCTTGAGTCCAAAAGAGTCCTCTGCTTGCCTGGTGTTGCTGGGCAGGGGGCTTGCACCAGAGGTGGGGGGTTCTAGAGGAAAGCCACAGGAAAGCATGCAAAAAAGGAGAGGGGAAAGGGGGAAAAGGGAAGGGAAGGGAAGGGAAGGGAAGGGAAGGGAAAAAGGGAAGGGAAGGGAAAAAGGGAAGGGAAGGGAAGGCAAAGGGAAAGGGAAAAAAGAAAGGGAAAAGAGAAAGGGAAAAGAGAAAGGGAAAGGAAAAGGAAGATGGGAAAAAAAAAAAAAAAAAAAAAAAAAAAAAAAAAAAAAAAAAATGGGGGAAAAAAAAACAAAAAAAAAAAAAAAAAAAAAAAAAAGGAAAAGGAAAACATCCAGGCACTTTGGACTCCCAGAAAACAGGCAGTGAAAGGAGGCAGTGGATGCCCCAGGGCATAGCGGGAGCCATGCATCCCAAATCCCACCACAGGGCCCCGGGATCTCGGGATGTGCAGCTGGATCCCCACCGCCCGCGCCCCACTGCACAGCCCCTGCCCACAGAGCGTGCACGAAGCTCCCCCGAAGAGCTGGCAATGTAGGTCAGAGCCGTGCTGTAAGCGTCTTTCAATATTAAACAAAACTCCGGCGCTGCGAGCAGCACATCCGCAGGGCTTCCCGCTCCCCCCCGCTGGCTCGGCGTGGAAGGCAGCCTTGGAATACAAGGGCAAAAGTCTCCACGACTCCCAGCTGGAGGAGCGCAAAGCAGTAGCAACCTGCTCTGCAAATATCTGAAGGCATGCACAAGGTCCAGCGTCAGGCCTTACAGCCGTGTTTTTATGTGGATGCTGGAAAATCCCAGGGTTTCCCTTCTGCACGAGCTATTCCATCAGGCCAGGGGGTCTGCACCCTCCCCAGCGCCGCTGCTTTCCCACTAACCCAAGCGCGATGGGCCAAGCCTCCAGGCAGGATGCGTCCCTGGGGCCACAGGGCAGAGGGGGAGTGATGCTGGGACCCAGGCGTGGGTGGAACAGGACCCAGAGGCATCTGGGACACGAGCTCTCCGTGGCTCTCCAGGGGCTGCTCGGCGTCTCCTCGCTGCTCCCTGCCCGCCGTCCTCGGCTGGAATAGCTTGTCAGAAGGAGTTTCAGGCCAGATAAATCCAGGCTCAATTTAGTGCCTGTTACACTCTGCAGGGAGAAGGATGCCCCTGTCCAGAGAAATGCACTCGCTGGTTTTCATCCTTTTGATTTATGGAGCCTCTGGTTTAAGAGATGTTCCTCTCCTCTCCAAACGAAGCCGGCGCTGACAGCTCCATCCGTCACCCAGGCTGTCAGAGGCCCAGTGCTTTAAATAAGCTATTAAAGTGAGATCTAGCTGGTTAACAGTCATAACAGACCCGAAATCAGAGTTAGCCTCCTTCAGCGCCTGGCCAAATGAATTTCCTTTTAATGACCGGGGACCGCAGGGCACGATGGCTGCGGTCTGGCAACGGGAGATATTCCTGGCCCTGGCAGTACCCAGAGCATCACCTATAAACAGCCAGTCATGCTTAGGAATCCATCTTTGTTACTGATGGTAAAGCCTAATTAACGGGCCAATTAATGGGCTTCGACCCCTGCGGTGCTTGGCCTTGGGACCTCTCCATGGTGGTGGCCACGGGAGCAGCAGAGGAGGCCGCACCACAGCTCTCACTGGGCAGACATCGCTCTGGAGAGCATTTTTTTACAAAATAAAGTATTTGAGCTTGTTCCCCTCGCCTAGGACTCACCCATAAACCACTATTTTGGCTCTAGTGGCGGCTCCTGCTGTGCCACAGCCCAGCGAAACCCCCCCCCCCCCCCCCCCCCCCCCCCCCCCCACCCCAC
>VXAV01005650.1:0-44630 GCA_013399715.1 Alectura lathami | reverse complement strand
AAAAAAAAAAAAAAAAAAAAAAAAAGCGCACAGCCAACCCTGCTGCGGAACCCACAGCATTTGCACAAAGCCTACGAGCAGGGCTGTAGGGCTTGTGCCTCTGGTCTGGCAGCAGTGGCTGCCCTGCACCCGCGTGCTGCTCCTCCAGCAGCGGTGCCTCAGCCCTGTGCTGGTCCAGGCAGGCGGGCACACGGCACCCCAGAGCTCTGCCTCTCCCGTTCTCCCCAGAGCATCTTCCCTGGGAAGCATTTAATGCTCCCCAGCAACAGGGAAGCCTGATGGCCAGCTGGCAGATGATCACATGCAGGGGAAGGTGCAGAAAGCCTCACTCCCCTTTATTATGCTCATGCCAATGTTTATGTCCTGCTTACCAAAAAAGCAGACAACTCATTTTAGCTCACGGTAAAACACAAAAGCTTGTGTATTCACAGGGACCGCATGCAAAAAGGGACAAACGCGGAGGTAAAGGAAGCACTGGATTGCCCCTGTGGAAATTAATTTCAAGAGTCACAAAGCATATTATTCCTGGAAATTGCTTTTATTTAGCAATTACGTTAACACCGCAAGAAGGCAGCTGGCATTGAAGACAAACAGTTCCATTTAAAACCAGGGAGGTGAAATAACTGGAATTTCAGGGCATTCACACCTGAATTCACTCCATACCTTGAACCCTTCAGAATCCTCAGAGGTTTAGGTCTTTGTTTGTTGGGGAACAGAAGAAAGGGGTAAGAGTAGGATAAACTGCATTTTCTATTTTTTACATTATTTGTATGTTTTAGCAAATCAGGGTCAAACCCTGACAACCAACCAGGAGGGGAAAAAACTGGAGGAGTCGATGACAATACTGAGATAACACTTTAATTTCCTTTTCCCCACGTTTTTTTTCCCCTGTAAAATGGCTTGTACTTCCACAGGTACAACAGCAAAGAAATCACTCCAGTCCATTTCACACGGTGTGTAAAAGACCGATTTCACAAACATACCCAGAAGTTTAACAGCTGCTCGCGGCGTCTGAAGGCGAACACAGCTCCGCCGTCGCGCAGGGCTCGCGGTGAGGATGAGGCTTGTCCTGTGGCCGTGTGCCAGGGAGGAGCAGCTTCCAGGGGCTCTTCACCACGCATCTGATCCGGGAGGAAGGCAAAGCCCATGCCTAATCGCCAGGACAGAAACAAGGGCCTTCCAGGTGACGTCAGACTGGCTTCCACCGGTGGGCCCTGCTCGAAGGAAAGCTGACAGCCACCAGCCCCGTCTGCAGGTCGGTTGTCCAACCCTTGTTCTAGTGCTGCTGCCAACACACGGAAACTCTCGAAGTCGAGCTCTGCCTTCACGACTCGTTGAGGCCGACTGCTGTTCTGCCCGCTGCCATCGGTGGGACCTGGTTTGTACACTGCAACTTTTTGGCCTAGGAACCAGCCCTCCCCACCCCCCGCCCCCAAAATCAGCCTTACAGCCCAACTTTTTCCTTTTAATTCACAACACCAAGTGTGAAGACTTGTGAAGAGTGCCTGTGAAACAAGAATATTGAGGGGAAAAAAAAAGAGCTGTGAAAGACCTTTGTAACTTCACTTTGCTTTCCTTGAAGCAAGCCTGAAGGCATCCTGAAATTCTAATTTTCTTTTCCAGCTGTATTTACTTGTTCACCTGCAGCTACACAGGTAAGTGGAGACCGAGAGGAACAAAGAACTGAAAAGAGGCTGAAAACTGAGCAAGTGAGGAGGATTCATGGCCAGAACACTCCAGAAGCTGGGCTGCCTTCACCTACTCAGCTCAAAACACCCAAACTTCTGCTTCTCCACCTCCTCGGACCAAGGGTCCTGGGGGAGCCGCCCACCCACGCCTGGCACAGCAGCAGCCGCGGGGAGAACAACGCCTACCGCCCACTGCAGCACCACCCTTGACAAAGGGCGGACAGGCACAGCTCGTTTCAACGGGTGACTGCCAATGGTTCTCTCACCCCGTTAAAATGGGCTAGAAGAACAGAAATACGACCCTCCTGGGGTAAGCTCCTACTTCCAGAACAGCTAGTCAGCAGGAAAAAAAAAAAAAAAAAAAGTGAGCAGCAGAGGGAGAGCTACCACGGTTCAGACCAAGGCTCAGACCAAGAGCTTATTTCGGGTGGTGTGCAGAGTTGGAAGATTCTGCTCAGAGCTGCAGCTTCTCCCTGTGACTCTCAGTTCAGGGAAGCCCCCAGTCAGCGCCCACTCCCTGCTCAGGGAAGCAGAATCCCTGAATTCCAGGCACTGCCATTAGAACCCCAAGGAGCGTCTGTCCTGGGAAGATCACAGCCTTCCCAACTCACCCTGGGGCTTCCTAACAGAAGGGAGTGCTTTGCAGGGCACGAACCAGGTCTGAAAGCAGAACAGCTACAGGCAGTTCCTGGCACACCAGTGCATGGAAGCAGCCCGACAGCAGCTTCGTCTCCTTTGAGTCCCATTCCCACCCTCACGAAGAAACACAATCCTTTAATTGCTATGCCACTACAGTGCTACTACTGTACCCGAGGCACAAAGTGACCACACTTGGAAAAAAAAAAACAACCTTGATTAGAATGCAGTATCATGCTAACTCCTTTGTACAATTTGGACCACGATTCAAAAAAGAAGGCTCACCGCTGAGCCGCTTATTTAGACTTCAGCACTCTACCAAGGAGCTGCCAGGAAAAGAAAAGTGTTACAGCTCCAGCATGCATGGCTATGACAGACCTATTTATTTATTTATTTTTTAAAGATCAGACTAGGAAAATACTTTTAGCTGTAAGTTATGCAGTCAAAGCTGGTTTTGAAGCATTCGAATAGAATCAACAGTTAACAGGTGAAAAAAAAAACAAAAATCCTTACAGAACACACTGCCAGTGCTTGAAATGGTATGCAAGAAATGTAACACTGAAATCATGAAACGAGCTTTCAAAACAAAGTTTGAGCGCGGTTCTCAAGTTTAGTCACTCCAAACAATCAGTCTTGCTGATCTAGAAACTGCTTTCTCCAACTGCGTTAGCAGCCCAGGGAAGGCGCGTGGTTGTGGAGACGAGGGAAGGAGAAAGGAGGTAAGCAGCCAAATGGTCCCTCACTGAAATCAGAGCAGCACACATGGCACTGGTGTTTGAGAAAAAGAACGCTACAAGCTCCTCTGGCTGCCCAGCAAATCCAGCTCTGTGGGACTCGCCCCGATACTGGTTAACGGCAAAGTACCCGGGTTCACGTAAAGGAGCTGTTTGTCTCCCAGATAAAAGGGAACTTTTCCCTCCTGAAGTATTTTTCTGTTCCACAGAATTGCCAACAATGAAAGCAAACAAATGCTGCCTGGAACAGTCTTTCAAAAGGACGCTTCCCTCTGAGACAAGCCACCAGCCCACCCTTCACCCCACGCAAGCCAAGCACACCGCGGCCAGACGGCGTGCTGGCAGCCCCAGAGCGCTCCTCCAGCGCTGGGCATCCACTCTGCACCGGGTGCAGCTACACAGAGCCCCGGGGCAGCAATTCAGCTGCAACAGAAGGGAAGCAAGTGAAGAAGCCTGGTGACGGAGATGCCTCAGAACCTGTGCAGTGACATCCATTTGTGCTCACAAGGAGACTACACACGCACATCCTGGTCAGCTAAAGCTCAGCAAAATACAGCTGCTGTCAGACACGAAGCTCAAGACCTCTGGCCACCCCCGTGAACACGCAGCTCGTGGCCTTAATTCAACAGTCAACATTTCCTGAAAGTGTTTTCACAGCATCACTTGTGAGAAACAAAGTGAAGTATTTCGGAGTCCAAGAGGAACACGGCGGAGGTGAGACTGCCTCTCACGGATGAGGTATATGCTAAAGAGAAATAACGCTGCAGGATGCCTGTGGAACCTGAGGAGCCTGTGCTGAACACAAACAGGGAAGAGGCACCTTCACACTGGTGACAAACCACCAGAAGGAACTGAAGGCCAAAGGCATTTCCTTCCCGTCTGGTTGGGCTGCCCTTCTCGATGAGGATCAGCCACAAGATGTCTTGTGGGAGTAAGGACTCAGAACATGGAATCACAAGAGGATCTCATTGAAAAGGCACTAGGAAGAAGCATACAGTTTTCCGTTAACAGGATTCACCCTCTTTCCAATCACCGAGTGGAACAAAAACTGTACAGTCTGATTTTTAGAGAAAATGCTGCAGAACAAAACTTTTTAAAAACAACAGCAGAAGAGTGAAAAAAAAAGGTAAAGCTATTTTCAAATTATGAAAATGCTGAACATTTATACAGCAAAATTACACTAAAACCAGCAGCAGACAAAGTATGTCCATCACCATTGGCGAGAGACACGTAAAATGTTTATAAGGTTACCTATAAAATAATTTTACAACCAAAATATGAACAGGCCAATTCAAGTATATATACAGAATATATTAAAATCATAAATTATATTTATACAAAGGGCACAAATATAGCAAAAAGCTATAGTTGATTAAACAGAACTCAGTTCGAATGATCAATTTCATCCAAAGGTGTTGTAATTTTCTCCCATTTTTTTTTTTTTAAACCTGGATAGATTGATACCTCAGATACCAAGAGTACAGAAAGCAAAAGGAAAAAAAACCACACCAACCAGCGTTATCACTGTGTGAAATGAAGCTAGCAGTGGGCAGGGCACATCTCATGAAATTCTGATTTAATTATCTCCACAGTAAACACTGATCAGCTCCCTTAAAAAGTCAGGGATTTCAAGTGATCCACTTCAGATGTACCACCCTGATACATATATTTGATTACATTTGAATGTTGTTTGATTTGCAAACATTTTTGTTTTTTTAATGGATACAAACATCTCAATCTGCAAAAAAAAAAAAAAGGGTGACAGATGGCAGCAAGTTGAAAACTGAACAAAATCCTCACTTGGACTAGAAAGGATGTTCTCCTCACAGCATTTTGGCTCCTAAGTGAGCTTAAATAACAACTTATTTTTAATTGCTTTTTATTTCTAACCGTAACAGCATATAACCACAATCCATTGAAGCACTTAAGAATCTAACAGTCCCATCCATGGGCGTACATTTAAATAGCTCACTAAGTGCTCTCCTGAATTCAGGTCTATGTAAGTAAGTTCTGTGTCAGTTGTACCTAAACCTTGCAATTTGCTGGAGCACTACCCCTTCGTCGATGCCATTTTTCAGGGCTTGCTACATCTCAATTAACCCAATGGCTCTGGGCATGCAGGGAGCAGTTAGGGCAAGCTAAGTTAAGCAGAAATAAAATGGTCAGACTACACATATACAGAACACTGGCTTAAAAACCAGACCTATGTACGTAACGAAGGTAAAGCAGTTTCACCAGATGCAGGTTAAACAGGGAGAAAAACAACAAAAAAAATCAGCCATATATTACACATAATGAACAGTGGATATCTATTACACTGAAAGGAAATCAATGCAAACAGGATTTCCTCAGTTTCAAGTAATCCTTGACGCCTTTTTGGCCAGCTGTGTTACACCATAACAGATATTTTAATGGCATTTTCACTCTACAATTTAGGCAGCTAATTTTTCTCTTACATATCCAATTATCTCTAGTGAACATTCACCTATGGCTGTCCACACATTCTGTTTTAGCTCCTTGAGAAACTATTCAAGTTAAATTATACTGCAAATTAAAGACAGTTACATTCTGTATGTTCCTTCTAGATTTGAAAAATAGGTTTTAAAGGCTTGTCAAAGTTCAGAAGAAAAAACCTTTCCATTAAAAAATCTTAGCTTAAAAAAATCATTAAGACATCTTTTTCTGATCCAGGGTACTAATAAAAAGATTACAAATATACTACCATTTGACCAAGAAGACTTCATGAATATGCTGCTTTTGAGCATGCAACACCACCGACATCTGTCGAGTTCCAGGTATCAATGTATCCCATTCCACCACAGTCCCACACAATTTGTCAGCTCCCCATCCCCACCCTACCACCCTATTAATAACATTATAAAAAAAGGTAAAATCTAGAGTTAGTGGCAAAATCTTCACAGTAAATCGTTAAAGAAAATGTTATTGTGGTCATTGCAAAGTGATATCAGTCAATTGGACCCTGAAAAATAAGCTTGACGCAGTTGTGTTCCCCAGACAGTTGCGTTGCACAAAAAGGGCAGGCAGCGTGAAATGCGTGAGTACCATGAGGCAGCGGGATTTGAGACCAGTATTTTGCAGATTTCTCAGAGCACACGTGTCCACAAGGGGTGAAAGCATGAGTCGGAGGACCAGCATCCACATAAAAGCCTGCTTCACAGCCGAGCCAAAGAGGCACGTAGGGGCCAACGGTTCTGCACATGGGACATTCCCGCTCGTTGGCTTCCGTGTCGCTGCGATGTCCCCAGTTGTGATAGCCATGCACGTGGCCACAGCTGAGGTACGCCCAGGGCTGCTTCTCTTCCACCACGTCTTTACGGTTGATGCTGGGAAACGCCAGAGTGTTTAACCCCACGGGACACTGCGGCCTGGCAGCGTTGATCTCCTGCCGCAGAGCTTCAATGTGCTTCTGAGTGGGAGTGTGGAACAGTCCGTCGGCCGTCCTCCACAGCAGGGTGGCTCCGCACAGGTCAATGAGGGAGCCATCCTGTAGGACGTTGGTCTCGTTTTCTACCTAGTGGCAGAACACAAAGGTAAGTGGTCAGACCTGAGATGCCACGTCTAGGGGCAGAGGCGGTTCTGTAAACTTGCCCTTTCTCAAGGAGTAGTTCCTCTCCCCAGCACGCTCACTGATGTTGTCTTATTGTTCCCTGTCCTCCTTTTGTCTAAATTCATCTCTCAGCTCTTCTATATTTAAGATCATAATAAGCACAGCTCTTTTTTATTCTGTGCTTGTACACAAGACCCTAAACTCACAACTATGGCATGCTATGGGAGTACTAGTCACCATGCAGTCTTCCCTCCTGTGCTTCTCTGGAAGGTATCACATCACACTAAGTTCTCGGTAAGAGGACAGGACAAGGCATAACGGTTTTCAGCCAAAAAAGGGTACATTTAGAGTAGATACAAGCGAGAAATTCTTCATGATGAGGGTGGTAAGGTGCTGGCACAGGCTGCCCAGAGCAGCTGTGGATGCCCCATATCCCTGGCAGTGGCCAAGGCCAGGCTGGATGGGGCTTTGGCAACCTGCTCTGGTGGGAGGTGTCCCTGCCCACAGCAGGGGTTGCAACCAGATGGTCTGTAAGGTGTCTTCCAGCCCAAACCATCCTGTGAGTCTATAAATACCCTCACTTCCGAGCATGCTATTTTCTCTCTCTGGCATTGACTGTCTGTATGCCTCTCATGTTTAAGGGAAGTCACCAAAGATTACAGAGGAAACTTACCTCTGTAAGGGTTTTACCCTAAGGGCCCTCTCAGCAGGGCAGCCAGCTAGCTCCCCTCTAATTCTTTGCCCACATGGATTGGCAGAGGGCTGCTCACACACCAGAAGATCCTCTTTGGACCAAAACCAGCTACCCGGGACACACCAGCTGCCCTGCTACTCAGATACCACTTTTTGGCTTGTGCTAAGTGGAAAGCATTTTGCAGAAGCATGAACTCCCACAGCACACTTCAACAGTAAAACACTCTTCCACAGATACGTTGAGGGTAGATGACAAACAACACCAGCCCCACACACAGGTACTTCCACAGGTATCATTACAAAATGAATTACCAGTGGCAATTCTCAAGTGACAAGTTCGGCAACCTAAGCACAACACCTCAGCTTCTGCGCAATTAATTCCCCTACCCTCCAAACTAGTTAGCCCTTTATTCAGTGAGGTGTTCCCTGCAAATACAGCCCCAACAAGCACTGCCTAAGGGTTTCTCTTATCTGAAGAAAAGCAGGTACTTACGATACGTTTTCAAAGGATTATGCTGAACACATTGTACTTCAGTGAAATATGCTCTCATTTATTTTAATGTCATAAGCATATAGGCATTGCACATGCTATTGCTCCTGGTTAAGTAATGAGGGATATGTAGCAAACGGAATTTAAAAAGACAGACCTGCTGCCCAGGTTTATACATTGAAAGTAACATAAACGCCCTGGACATTAAGTAGGTCACATTAAGTCATCACGTCAGCCTAAGAATTCCATGAATGACAACCAATTTGGCATTTACATTTTAATCCAATTTAACTTCACAGATTAACTGTGGATCATCCTTGCACAGAACACCTAGATGGCACAATACAAACTACAGATGGAACGTCACCAGTAGAACACACACAGGAACTCAAGAGAATACTTGATTTGGTGCACTTCAGACAATTCCTTCACACACACACAAGAAAAGAGCTCTCCATGCAATGTGTTCGATTCATTACACGCTGTGCATTGGGTTTCATGAACCCAATCAACAAATACTGATCACATCAATACCAGTATGCCAGGTAATTTTATTTAAATGAGAATTCAAGTCATTTTGAATGCAGGAAAGGTAATTGATTTGTTTTAGCATTGCCTTTCTTTACTGGCACTAATAAGGTGTTTTGCTAGCCACGTATGAAGGGCAGAACTGCAACATCATCTGTCCCAGTCCCCAAGGCGATGTTGGCCTGCCACCACTACAATGGCAAAACAATTTATGTACTGCAGGCTGCCTTATGAAAGCAGAGCAAAACATTCAAATGCCATTTTCCTATCCCCTTTAAGCAGTCGGTTTTCAAAGCAAAAAATAAACTGGGAAGTCAGTTCAGTGTGCGCATGCGGGATATCCCTAACATCATCAAGCTAATGGGAACTCGAGATGGCAGCACAAAAGCAACTTTGGGTTGAAGAAGAGAGGGATAAAACACCCCCCAGCCCCCCTACCCTCAGTGTCTAAAGCCTAGCAGCTGGATGATGAAGTTACACAAGAGAAGGAGCATCTTGGTTTGCCATGAAGGCTCAGAACATTCTCTCACTCCTTAAATCCCAACAGAGTAGAGAGGGTGAACCACGACGATTCTTCCAGATCTGCAGTGAGGACAGTGCTTTAACCTCTGCAGAGAGGGAGGACTTCTGGTGAAGCTCATCTGCCCGAGCGGGAACACAGATGTCTGTGTATTTTGCTAGGCTACATCTGTGTATTTCCCTCCGCCTGAGGACAGGGCAAACAAAGGAAGGGTGAGGATAGCATTCTCCTTCCCAGGCCCTGCAGATCTTGGGATGGGGAAAGAGCGAGAGTGCTGTGGAACTCCCATCTTCTGTGGAGAAGTGGACACATGGTTTCATGGGCCCAGGTTTCTGGCAGCTGAAAGCCTCCACTGTTGGTAAAGGCAAAGCCATCCTGCTCCACAGGATAATACAGGAATACACATAGCAGGGTTTCTTTCATCCTCCTAGTAGCAGGAGAAACAAACAGAAGCTGCACTATTCAAACTTGTTTTGCACGCAAGCAGACTCTTTTAAGATTAAGTGCATAGGGAGCTGTCTTTTGCAGTACAAACTTCCAGATCTTCCCATGTCTCAGAAGGGCATTTAAGAGGTGAAGATTCAAGAGCAAAGTTTGTTTAGCTTTTAAGCTCTGTGCCGTTTCAGTTGGAAAACTGACATTAGCAGAAAACTAAAGAGTATTCTGTGTAAGAAGAAACAGAACAGCAACAAGAATGTACTGTAGTACACACCTCTCCATGAGCTCTGTGACCTCTACCCTTGCTTTGATTACCAGCCACTTTCCACTCACCAGTTTCCCCCTTTGCTGAGCAGATCTGGTTTCCCGGAGGGTGTACACATCACCACAGACAGAGATCTCCCGCCAGACGCCAGGTTTAGACTCCTCAGTGAACCCTCCTCTTGGATGCATGACCAACACCCCGTTAGTTGTTAATCCATCCATATGGCCATCGGGATTTTTCCATTTCGCTGCCTTTTCCTGCATGTGACAACCACCCCAGAAAACAAAGTTTGTCTGAAAGTTTATAAACTGAAGTTCCACACACTGAAGTTCACAAGTTTACAACAACTACAAGAGCAGCTTACTCACACTAAGCATCAAGAACAAAACAGACAAACCTAAAGAAAAACCCTCTAACAGCTCCTGAAGTAGAACTTCATCAATAAAGACAACCATCACTAAGAGCCCATGTTGGTAATAAATTTGGCACATAAAACTGCAGTTACTGCTTAATGTCGTGGCTGGTACACTGCAGTAATACGAGTCTAACAGGATAAGTTATCAACTAGAACGAGAGAATCTGGGGGCTTGAAAGTAAAAGGGACTAAAAATGGAGTTTGCTCGCATAGAACATGATTAGTAGTAGTACTTACACCAAGAAATATGTTTTTAGAAGAGTCAAATCCAGCTGCAAAAATCCTCGCTGTATACGGTGGGCTCCTGTCACAAACGATCCTGCATGCAAAACGGGATATGGTGCTTTGTGTAATCTGAGTTTCATCATTATTTTGGCTCCCAGAAATAGTATCTGTTACTACAAAGTCTATGGGGCTTTCTGTTGACCTCCCAACCTGCAAAATATCAAGACGGGGTATAATTAGAAAAAGACAGAAGCATCAAGCATTAAGGGCACAATTCTGTCACCTTAACATTGATGAATGGCATCAATAACCCACTGTGTACTGCATTTTTGGATGGCAAGATCCAACTAGGAATTAATTCATCTTTTCACGCATGTCCTAGGCACAAATACACCACTGAGATGGCAAGACAAATTTTCACTTACTGTAACTGATGTACATGCTTGCCCAAAACAGCTGCCATTAATTGTTTGATAGCATATTATCAAGGTGATAATACTTGCTGTCGACATTTCATAATCAAGCAAGTTAGCTACCATATAGCATACTATATTCTGTCAGCTAGGAAAGAGCTAGCTTGAGAATAGCAAGTTTCATTCACATTTCTAGCTCCAATTTAATCTGCCATGAAAATAAAGGCCTTGACTTAGATCTAGAACTTGGCTATTTTGATGCATCATAACAAAAAGCTACCCACCTTCATGCTTTCAGAATTTGTTGTTCTAGAACAGAAGAAGAGCTTTCAGTTAAAGCCTACAACATGACTAAGTTTATGCCTAATCATACATGAGCAAGAATAAAGCAGTTAGAAAAATATCTTTGTCTACTGATCATTTTTCTATTTCTTCTGAAAAGGATTTTTTGTTTAATATCTTGCCACCTACAGATTTTAACTCAAAGTGGAAGCATCTAGGCATGTGGAACAGAAAGTTTCATTACAGAAGGGTCACTGGGATCAGAGTGCCAACCCAATAGTGAGCCTGCGCCAGGCTTCAAGGCCAGTGTTACGGCAATTTGGAGTACCGCTGGGAAAGTATCTGAGGAATAAAGAATGGAAAAGAAGATTCGAAAAGAAGATTCTTTTTACAGACACCTTGTGATCACCCAAAACACAGAATTAAGCATATGCTTCACATGGAACTGCCTGTCAAGATTCCACAGTCACATGAAATACCCTCCTCGCTAAACATGAGCTCACTGTCCAACAAGTTGCATTCCGCTTTGCTTCTTGCTCCTCAAAGCCAGCTGAGGAGCACACATGTGGTCCCACCATGAACAATAACATTTCTGCAAACCAAATTCATTATATCTCCTTAAAAGAGTAAAGAAAAATTATTCAAGAGTTAAGGATTGTCACAACTGAATGACAGCAACAGTGCAGGATCTTCCCCACACTCCTGTTCTACCTGCAGTCCTATTTTGCGGTGTTACTCTCGAACACAAGCTGAAATTCATATCTCAAGTAACACATCCAGTTCTTTCCTCCCCAGTTCTTTCCTCCATATCACAGCTCTCAAGCATTAAGTGTGCTGAGCTCGCCACAGAAAAACCACCAAGGAAATACTAACAGAGACCTAATCAAAAGTATGCCCTTCAATTTTTCACAGAAGGCAAAGTGACTGCCAGAATATCCAAGAGACAGAGTTTGGAAAAACACTTTATGTGGGACTTCTGATTTATGAAACTTGACAGGTTCAAGCTAAAACCTATAAAGCTATATTGCCCTTCCTTTTACAACATTGCCACCACCAGGCTTCTACTTTCCACCCAGTGCAGCTCCTGACCAGCAGCAGGAAGCTTATTGGTAATTTCTGACTCTAAGCTGAGTGCAAAGTCCCTTAAAGGGTAATCAATAATGAACACCAAGTCATGCTGCTCCTAACAAGTTTCTGCCTGTTGCGGTCTCTCCACAGATCACTCTCAAAGCTCTTTAAGATCCAATTAGGGAAAAACTCTTAAAGGATGACAAAGCATGTGAAGTGTTCATGCCTACCCTTCCTCGCATCTTACTAACCTGTCAACCTGAAATCCACATATATGCTGATATCAGCATTAAAATACATATACAAATATTTGAGTTTTAAAATCTGAGATTAAAATTTTGAGCATCAAAATAATTCCTTTATTTAATCTCACTCTGTCAGAAGTCCATGCAACCTCAAATACTTTCCACAAAAAAGCCCTCCAGATGACCAGTCCCACGCAGTGTTACTGTGCCACCCTTCAACACCAGAAATAATTTTAAGAGAAGTCCTGGAAGTTGCCTTCAAAACACAACAAGTTTTCCATGTTCCGTATCAATCCAAAATTTCCCATTTTAACATAACAACAGAAGAAAGCCTTCAGACAAATGGTGAATTTGATGCTATCAGTGTTTAGCAATCAGAAAAACTCATCTGATGGCAGTCAGTCCCCAGTCACTACAGATCAAGTTTCATTACTCAAAGCTGCTCTTTACAGACCTCATTCTAGTATTTTAGAATTTATTTTTCTTCCAATTTCCTCTAGAGCACAGCAGACTTTTCAAAATTTTTAGGCTCAGTTTCGGGACTCTTTTTCTGAGCTGTGCCATGTTCTGTATTATTTCACTCAGCTACTCCAACAGCACCCTACGAGTCTTCCAGCTGAAGCAGGCTCCTGTTGCCTGCACCACAGGTTGCTGTTAGAGCTGGGAAGCAGGCAGGCGTCAGTTTTCTGTTATCTGCCGTCAGTCAGACAAGTGCTGTTACAGGCCCTCACTCCTGAGACAGGGCAGACCCAGACAACCTGCCAGCAGATCATGCAACTGCTGTGTGTTCTTGGACTCCACAGAATTTCACTCCGATAACAAGAAGTGGACCATGCATTTTCTAAAGGATTGTCCTTTTCTTAAAGAAATCCAATATTTACATGCAATATACTTGCTCCCTATATATATACCTGTAGTTATTTAGGGTATTAGCTACAACACTGTGATCCTTTCAGTGGCACTAACAGGTATAAGCAATCCATTCTTGTCCAAACAAACTACTAAGGAGCAGGCTCCACTCCAACTTGATGGATATCCAGCAGGCTGGTAGCAAAACTCCTCCAAAAGATCTTCACTAATTTATTTTTGCAACATACAACTTGCCGTCAGGAGATAGCTGTGAAGGCATTTTGTTGAAGGGATCCAGCAGGAGATGTCTGTCACCTAACTAAGCAGGACAGAGGCTGAGTGGGGAATTTAAAAGCACCCATTTTGGCAATGTTCCCGGTTTTCAAGAAGCAAGAACATTCCTGGTCAGCTCGTTAAGTAGTATTTTAAAATCCTCTTTCAAAAGTATGCTTAGTTGCAAATGAATCTTAATATTATCTTCAGAAAAAAAGTCTGGTAGAACAGGAGGAAAGACTCCTCCTGTATGAAACTCCATTACACATCCACTGAACACACATGTAACCTGCATGGCTAACAAAAGATGTGTGCATGGCGCTCGGTGCTGTAAGCCAGTTGTTAACTAACAGGTTACACTAATGAAGATATGGAAATTTTCATTTCATTACAGAAAGTACCAAGAAATTGGATGGTCTGACAGCCTGCACTGCTCTTCAATGCCTTCTGAATTGCTTCACTGCCCCTTGTACAGTTTCCTCACATTTTCCATATGTGCCTCACGTCTTGGTTGTATCTATTTACACTTCTTGGTTATAAGCTTGGAGAGAAACTATTCTGGGCTTGCATTCTTCAAAATTTTCCTGTTTCTGAAGAACGGCAGAATACAGGTCACCAACACTTCTCACGTTCTTCAGAAAGGACTGCCTACAGGCTCTCAAAGCAGAAAGACACGACAGCTTTTTGTGAACGCAGCAAGAACTGCCCTCTTTTCTCCATTTCAGGTCCTGCTGCTGTCACTAACACCCCCATTCCAGGCTTCTCACATTCCCAGAGTATGGTTGCTTACCTTTTTGAAGTTGTGCAGTGCGACTACCTCATTTTGAGAGGGCAAGATTGAGATGAAAGCTAAGCAACTTGCCCAAGATGTGATCAGGGGCCTGAGGAGGGGCCTCGAGATAGTCCTACACCTTGGCATTACCCTTCCTGTTTCATCTTCCGTATCCTTAGTGTTTTGCAAAGGTCAGGAAAACACACTTGAGAAGAAAACAGCAAACTCCACAAACTGCCCACCCAAGCAGTGATTGATCAGCTGTAAGATTTTATCCTGTGGATCAATACAGACAGCTTGGAATTTGCCACTGAGTATCACAAGGCAGCATAAAACCACCCTCAAGTAGCTACTCTGCCCACAGTCTAATTCTTGAGAACAATTAAAGCCTAGTGGCTTGCCAAAATAATGGAAGCTTCTTCAGCTGCTGTCTGAGCACAGCTTGAGCAGCAAAACGTTGTCCCACTCTACCAGACTGTTCCCTTCCCCATTTTCATGGCTTTAGGTCAATGCTTGCAGGGCGGTGAAAACAGCCACGGGCAGTGGAAAGGTGAACTGGGACGCAGTGCTCGAGGTGAAGCTGAGATCAGGTCACAGCATGACAGACTGCGCATCAAGAGAGATGAAACAGATCGCAGAGACAAGATGCACATTAACAATGCAGAAGCCTTAACCCTGACACTTGGCCAGCTGAGGGGGCACCAGAAGGACTGAGATACTCCACAGACACAAGACTCAGCTCAAGAAGTTTTGTTGTTGTTACGACGGGATGGTTTGGCTTGTGACAGGTCACGTAACTACAAGTCTATGACAGACAACAGCACGGACCGCAGGCAGCCTCTCAGAGGTGAGTGAACAAAGAGGCCAAAATGAGAGCTTTCGTGACATTCCACCAGGCAGCTGAGAGCTGATCTGGGCTTGGAAAGCAGCAGTAACACATGCTCTGCGGGGCCAGCCGGTGCAGCAGGACTCTGGGTCAGTTCAAGCTGTCTCAGCGTGTCACTCCATGCAAGTTCCTGCTCTGTTGAGCATCAGTGGATCCTGATAGCACCAGGGGAAGCAGGTGTGTTAGCCAGCCTGTCCTGCACTTAAGCAGACAATCCCTCTCTGAGCTAAAATCCTGGTTCAAGTCCAACGTACCCTTAATTAGCTCCCTCAACCTACTGCCTTAGACAAGGCTCACCTGAACCGCAGCCTGTAGAGCACTGCTCTACCTTCAGGCTGCTAGATTTCATTAGTGACAGCTAATCCCTCCAGCTAATTCTTTACTGATATCCTCCCCTCCTCCACAGTGAAAGCTATAACTACCATTATTATACAACCAAGAGCAGAGCTGTCTATACAACACAACCAGAAAAGCAGCTGCTCTGCAGCTCTTCTGTATTTGTGTTAGTGTATACAGGAAGTGGAAAAACTCCAGCTTTCAAAAATGCCATTTCAAAATTACTAACACATAGAAAAAATTTTACTGGAGCTACTTAAAGCACAAAAACCACCTCGCAGAGATAAACAGACACTAAACTAAAAGAATGAGCTTTATTTTCCTTTTACCAGACAAAGTTTTTCAGTTCACTGAATGATCATTTAACTATCCATTCAAGCAGCAGCACATGAACAACACTGCTCCTTCTCAGTCCCTGTTTGGACCTAATCATTCCCTAGAAACCGCGGCAATGTTACACAAAGAACAGGAGCCCCATGAGGTAAGAACCTTTTCATCTTGACAGAGCCATTTCCCTCTTCTGTCAACAGCACTCAGCTGCTGACCCTTCTGAACCTGAAGGGCTCAAGGAGGAGGGATAACAATCCATGATAAGATGCTCTAATTACAGAGGTCACTTACAAGACAGACCCAATTAGTCTAGATTGGAGAAGGTTATGCATCTTTGCTTTTCTAAAACCTTGAAGTTTAAGTTTCTACTAAATTTGATGTCTTATGTATAAAAATAAGTGCCACACAAAATAGCTTAGATTACCAGAACATTAGATGCATTTGTTTTTCTCCATCATATATGGGTAACTGAAAACATGCTGGATATTAAGGTAGCTTAGAGAAACTCCACACCGCTCCCTTCACCATCTGACACATCTGCATACCCATCAGAAACAGGTTTATTATCCTACCACCAGTTTGCCTCCTTCGGTGTGGAGCTCCCACATCCCCCTTCCTCCCTTTGTTTTTGCTTTCCTTCTTTCCCACCCCATGTTCTGCTCTTACCCACTTTCTTTTTACTCCAATCACTTGATTAAATGGAAGCTGGGGTGGGCAGGAGGGTACATAGTTGTGCTTATTCATGAAGTCAGACAGACAGCTCATCCCTTTCTGGTACTATCTGTACAATTGCCACACTGTCCTTGCAGAGAAGGTACAGTGAAAGCAGCAAGGCAGTGAAGATATTAACAGATGCTGGCACTGGTTTGACAAGAACAGACAATGCAAGATTTCAAAAAGCTCCCAAATTAGGGCAACTGGATTCAGCCACAAAAATTTCATAGAACAGACAAAATGCCCAGAAGAACATAATGCACAACTGTGGCTTCAGATGTTTATTACAAAAAGGAATTGGTTGCATAGAGTCTTACCTGAAACATGTCTGTATCTTTATCATGTGTATACTCCACTACAACCGTCTGGTTTCTGGATAAAGTGTAAGAGATGCTGTGCTGACCTTTACAGCTGATAGCCTGTTGAATTAAAAAATATATATAATATATACAGTTTCCACATAAATATTATAATCAAATTCATCTTTCTACATACGCGCCTTTGACAATGACCATAACATCTTAATACAAGGCTAGGTAAATAAATACAGCAGGATTTTTGTTTTCATAGAAAATCCCAAGCTGCACTTGTTCGTTTTTAGCTCAGGTCCCTGGCACCTACCATTTTCATAGTTTAGACTCCAAACACATCGTTTTACCTCAGACACTAAGTTCCTAAGCCTCGGAGGAACACAGCCCCAGCAAAGACTTGGGTTTTACAGTTCTTTGGTTGTGTTTTGTTTTTTAAGCAAAACAGCAATAAAACTGATTTCCAGGTAAAAGTGCCAGAATTCTGAAGGTAGGAATTCATTACAGTTGGGCAGATTTCTAGTTACAGTCTAACACTATGTAAATCATGATGAAAAGATTTTCTTCCTCACTCACTAAAGGGTATTTCTTACTACCTGCCAAAGGAAACTGATCTCCGCAGATACGAATGCAGCCAAGACTGAGAAGTATTTCAGTATTTAAAACAAGGCTATGAGAGGGCAACTCCTGTTATTCTGCTCTAGTTGGCTACAACTGAATTCTTTACTTGTTGAGCCTTCTTCAGTTCACATCCCTAGGTTGCCTTTCAGGAAAAAATAAAAATAAAAATCTACCAGTCCAACAACCGAGACATCTAACAGTCCAACAACAACAACAGGAGTACACTCAACTCTGAGAAGAAACAGTAAGAAACCCTTCTCCTGGACAAACAAGAGCATAGCGGTCACAGTGGAGAGCCACAAGAAGGGAGTGGGACCCAGCAATCTTTCCAGAACCTGAGACTCGCACAACTTCTCTGTGGCACTAATGATTGTTTCTCAAGCTTCATGATTAATGCTCATTTCAAATGATTAATGCAGCGCCAATGTGTAATTGCGCAATGTAATTGTACAATGTAAATGCATTAGTAAGAGCTTCAGGACGGAGGGAAACATGCTGAGAAACCAAGTCTATTGGCTAACAGGGGAATAGACGTAAATGTAAAGCCCGCGTGACGGCGTGTAATTAGGAAAGGTGGTGACTGTTACTGCTCAGAACACACTTGCAGATCCTTAAGTACTGAATCAGTAGGTAAAACAAAGCTTTCTCCAGATTCCTGCTGAAGGGGCTCACTTTCTAGAAGGGGTTCTCTCAGTAGCTTCATTCCTTCATGCTGCTCCTCACCTACAAGTCACGGCTCACAGCTAAGGGTGGGTGAACACAGCAATCAGGTACATCCTGCTTTCCTGCCTGTCGTCTCTCACAGAACTCTGAAAGATCCCAACGCGACAGATCAACTGTTAAACCATTAGAAGCGTTACTGGATGTTAGAGGTATTCAAAAACACCAATGTGCACACTAGAAGCCTAGTAAGAGTGAGCAAAAATATTGAGGCAAGTATTGAAAAAACACTGGAATAATTTTTTTTAATATATATAATCTGCAAGCATCTGCAGCAACAGATTAGAGACAGCTTTATAACATGCCTCTTGCTGGAAGCTCTTAGCAGCTTCAACACCTGCTACAGATTTGGGATTAGGTGATAATACCTGGAGACAAAGGGCTGGGCAAGATGACCTCTCCTGGTCCCCTCCAGTAATTTGTCTGTGAGCAAGCTTTGAACACTTCAGAGGTTATGTGACTTCAAGCAATAGAGTCTCATTTCCCTGGTTTTATGCCAACAGTTACAACTGCTTTAAAACCAGGTCAACATAGTACCACTGATCACAGAACAACAGATACCAAGTTTCTCACTTTAAATGGGAACAAACAGCAGCTGTAGGTGCAAGGCAAACAAAGTCACCACCACTCTGCGACCTGCCAGGAACAAACCATGCAGCAAGCATTTTTCCTCTTTGCATGGTTGACAACCACCAGTGGGATCTCAAGCCCCAGGCAAGCCTCAGGTGACTCTAGTCTAAGAATGAAATACTAAGAGCAATAAGAGACCCTCATACCTTGTGTTTTACTGTAATTATCAATTCATACCTGCATTATCAGACACCATTTCAGATATCAGATAGTCATATCTTTCAGACAAAAATTTTCCATTTGCTTCCAAAAAAAACTTGGGTGGTAGCTCAGAGCATACTGAGGGACAGGCCCACCAGGACCTGATGGTCCTGACTCTAGCCAGCCCACACGGCACTGACCACCAGCAGCAAGGTGAAATCCCCAGGCAGGGATGTGTGCCCTAAGCTCCAGAACCTCCAGAAGTACTGAAGCTCAGGGCCCTCATCTACAGGACATAGGGCTTAGATACACCAATAACTCCCATTAGGTTGCCCATGGCCAACATCTCCTCTGAACTATTAGGGTAGGACATAATCTGTGCTTTCTTTTCCCTCCCATCTTTTCTTCCTTATTTCCCCTCCTCTTTGCCTTCCACTGTTTAAACCCAGTTATTTCCAGTGTGAAAAGACATTTCCTGGAATTGTGCAATAGCTTTTTGAGAAAGCTAAGAGCATTACAAGAGATGTTCCAACTCGCATCCTTTCAGTCTACTCAGCACCAACAGTTGCCTCAATTCAAAAGGCGTTTTTCAGGTATTTTAACTGCTTGTATCAAAGCAATTGACCACTTCCAGCTAAAAAGTATCAGTACTTCAGGAACTACACAAAACCCAAGAGCAGACACAATGAATTACAAGAGCAGGGCAAATATCTCAATAAAGCAGTGTAAGTGGAACGCAGCCACAGGCAAAATCATGAGGGATTTTGACAGCTTGAGGAGCTACGGAACCACAAGTCCCAAAAGAAGCCTGGAGATGGATTGCTCCAACACCCTTATAATTCTCATTGGTCTGCAGCACTTAAACTAGTGAGGTTTCTTTTTTACTGCTTTTAGCATTGAGTTTCCAGACTTACTTCTATTAGTAGGATTTTTTTTTTTCCTCCTGAAAAACTGTGGGCTGTCACTAATTGCACTGCTCTGGTAAACTCTGAGAAAAGCCCCGACTCTCATGGCAGCATCACAACTTCTAACAGATTATTTCAGATGTTCAGGCTGGACGTCACCACCACCTCCACCCTCCAGGCAGGAACTAACACACACAAGAATAAAAACCAGGCAAAAAACATTACCTGTACTTCCCCACCACAGCAACAGTGCACATTTTCAAAGCTTACTCAAGAGGCCAGCAAGCTTTTGAGCCTGTGGGCTAAATTTGAGAGCACTTGTCTCCTAATCTTTCAGGTTCTTACAAGTTTACTGAAAATCAGCAGTTGAGCACAGAAGAACTAAATGAGTTCACAACAAATGCTGGGGGGGGGGGGGGGGGGGGGGCTGGGAAAAAAAAACCTTGCTGACACACATAGCCTGAGCTCACCAAACAAATCAGAAACATGTGGCTCCGGACTGGCCACAGCATATGCCACCTCCTGTCCAGCAGGAATGCTGTGGGGGAGATGCAGGCTAGATTAATTCAGCTCCCTACACAACAGCTTGTTTTATATGGTTAGCTGTCTCAAGCTGCTGAATTCAAGTAAACCCTTTGGAGGACACAGAGTGGGGACTGACAAAAGCCCTATGGAGGAAGAAAGGGAACAAGAAACTGCAGCAGACTTCCTAGAAAAATCCCACTGCCAGCAGCTCCATCTCCACGCTGGGGCTGAGGGATTTTAATACATCCAGCTGCCAAACGAAAGCAGAAGGAGATGACTGGGGTGCCATATTCCAGCTGGAATGAAGGGACAGGCTTCCCCAGCATCTTTCCAAGTTGGAGCTCATGTTTGCAGTAATCCACTCACGCCCACAGGACTTCCAGCTGCAGGACAGTGGCTCCAAGCATCTCTGCATGCTGAGGCAGTTCACCTGAAGAGGAAGGCTCCTCTCCTCCCCGTTGCTCAAAGCGAACCCCGCAGTTAGCTCAGCCATGCTGTGCTCCATTTGCATTCCAGTGATTTAGGGACATCAGAACTGCCACGTTATCAAAGACTGAAGAGAGGTGTGTATGTGAAGCCTCACTATCCCACCCTCACACTATATGATCCCAGCAAATCAAGTTAAAACCAGAACTAAATACTTTGCTAGTAGCTTAAGTTTTCAGTTGGCTGGAATTTGGCTTGGCCTTGTTTTTCCCCCTGCTGCTTCACCCATGCTCTTCAGTCTTGCTCCTTTCCTCTCCTCCAGTTTCAGAACCGAACCTCATCCACAGCACTCCGCACTCACAATCAAAGCAGCAGCCAAACACTACAGCTCACAAACCTGCCAGGCCTCAGAGGAACCAAGATTAAGCAGTGCTCCTTCCCAGCAACTCTGCCTGCCCCAAAACATCCCAGCACACCTGAATCCTTTGCCCTCCCTCTGTGTCCTCAGGTAGGTGGCTGCTACCAGTTTTATCACCATTCCGAGAACTAAAATGCCCTCACATACATCTGGCAGATATAGGGAGTAAGAACACACAAAGGTTTCATTGAAAAAGCAGTATTGCTTCAAACTCTCATTTCCTAGCAAAAATATAGGAAAAGGAGGGAAAACACCATTAAAACACCTTTAGCTGACAGAACATATGCCCAATTAACCAGCAGGCACGTACACCACCATACAAACACAGCATCAGTCAGAAACGTGACACCACTGCAAGCACCACCTCTCCCCTACGCACAGATAGGACAGGTGGCCTCTGGCCTGGCAATTAGGGAGGGCAGTACCTATGAAAACAAGCTGTAACCATTTCCTGTTATTGACAAGGATTTGTTGGTGCACAACTCCAGAAATGCTGGTATCAACCAACAGGACACAGCAAGGTAACGCCGCAAACTCACATTCTAGCTTAAGGATCAAACCCAAAGAAACACTTGCAAACTACAGCTGTATTTTTCCCCAAAAATTATACTAGTAAGAGATTCTAGGTTTATCTACAAACCCGCCCTAGAGGTGAAAAAATCCAGGGAATTCACACCCCCTGCCAGGCAGATGTTCCCTGGCTGGGAGCTGCTGGTGGGCCGCAGCTCTCCCAGCACTGACACTGCTGATTTGCTCCTTCCCCCCAGCCCTCCTCAGCCCAGCAGTTCAAGAACAGGGCAGGAGCTCACAGCATTAACACAGCCACAGAATGGGGTCAAACTTTCTGTGCAAGGAATGTGTCTGTGAATCAACTGGAGAAGCAGATCCTGAAATTCTCACAGCCTTTAGGCTGCTGCTTGCAGGCAGATCTAATCCACTTCCAGAAGTGGAGATTTTGCAGCTTGCTTTGGTCTGCTGATAGTACTTCTAGGGAAAAAAGTTACCTGCATTTGGCAATCGAAGCTTCACAGTTCACTTGTGCCTAGCCAGCTCCCCAAAGATCAGGAGAGGCAGAGCATTGTGATGGTTACCAACTCCTCCACACTACAGCAGAAGGGAAGGCTAAAACCCATTAAGACGGGGCAGGTGTCTCGCAGGAAGGGCTGCTCCATTACAATAGGAATCCTAGTTCACTAAATTAGGTTGGATTAGAACAATAAAATGATTTATGGGAACAATTTAAGGGAACACTTTGGTTTTCTTTGTTGGCAGTCAAGCTGACTGACAGCACAGTGACGCGTGTAAAATTAATGACAGCAGTGCCTTCTTGAGTTAAATGCTGTCTTACTTGGCTGCCCACCTCCAATTTCTTTTATAAAAGAACACAAACTCAGGGACATCAGATAAAACTTCTTGCAACTTCAGAGAAAAGGGAAGCTTTAGCTAGCAAGTAAGAAGTTCTGTTAAATTAGGAGCCCAGCACATTTCCAGTGGATTTCTGGACTGACCATCAGAGCCAGCAGGCACTAAGTTATCATGAAACACATTATAAACTCGTGATCCTGACACTGAAATTTTCACCACATCAGAGAATTGTGCCTACTTCAGAAGCTTTGCAGCAAATTATGACAGTTTTCAATCCATGCAACATTCACTAAAGACTGTCTGCAGTTTTATTCTGTCTCCACTTAAAACCACCAGTAATTGTCCTGAATTACTGCTTCTGTAGTGCTGTATTTCAATAACACTGAAAATTTACACTGACCTCTAGCTACTGATACAGCTATTTTATATAATTGTCCTCTAGCCTTTTGCAAAGAAAATAGAGACATTATCATGGAAATCTCATGGGCTCCATGTGCCTGCATCTGCTCCCTGCACAGCTTCACACAAATCCACCCGTCAATGCTCCTCCTTTCCTTGTGAGCATCACAACATCTGTGCCCACTCTGAATACCAATGCTAACATTGCCGTCCCTAATCAACATTGGACAGCCTCAGTAGCTACATGAGCGTTATGAAAGGGTTAAAAAACAGACCTCAAGAGTCAGCAAATGCAGGCAAAAAAAAGAATGTCACCACAGTGAAATGAACTGAGTTCTGTACACAACTCTTAGTGCTCATTGCCAATATTTTAAACACATACAGGTGCTGCAGCTACGTGGAAGAAAATTATTTCTTCTACAGTACGTGGTAAAGTGATCACAGAAATGCTTGTCTTCTGAAAAATACCAGTTTTAATGGTAAAAACATCAAATTACTCATCAGTTTCAGACAGTTCTGTTTGTTAAACGATCTCAGCATTAACAGTGATAAACACTCAAAACTAGCTGGGGAAGTTAAAACTGCACACCTAACAAGTAACTAGACAGCAGATTCTCGATAGCTAAAGAAAGTTTAAAACTCTGCATGTGTGGCACTGTCTGCAACCCGTCACAGCACAGGAGTTTACCCGCAACCTGCAGCCACCCCTTCTCAATCCACCAAGTACGCATCAGCCCCTCTGAAACTCTCCATACTGGAGCTCAGTGCCTATCAGGAAACAACTCCAGCAAACGCTCTGCTTGTTTATTTATACGTCACGCCGTCATGGCTTTCAAACATTCAGGTTTGTTTCCTACCAACCCTTTCATGCTGAGCTTGTACATTTGAGGGGGCTGGGGCAGGAGGGACAACACATTTGTCTCTCCCATACATCAAAGCCATCTGCTGCATGTGCACACACAGGTTGTGCTGCTGCTGATTTGCCATTTATCAGCTCAATAGGCAGAGTTAAACCATCTTCTCCATTTGCTGAATTCAGGCTTGCATACAATCTTGAAATGTTTAGATAACTACAGCTAATATAGGGCTAACTGACCTTTCTCCAGAAGCGACATCAAAACATCCCATCCCAGCAGTTCTCTAGTCTGAGTATTGCAGCAAGCAAGGCAACAATCTGACAGTATTTCCAGGTAGGTTCATTGTAAAGCTAGGTGGGAGCTGACAGACAGCTGACCGCGTGGACAGCAACATCGCTGTGCATGCTGATGTTCCAGAGAACAGCACTGGGTAGGCTACTCCCACAAAAGCAGGTATTCAAAATACATTGATTGAATATTCACATATTGAAGCCAGATGGCCAAAGCCATCGGTACTGCAGCCCCAAGTCCTTCCTCAACCCTTACGACTCCTGACCAGATCTGGTAAAGTCCTCTGGCTTCGTATTTCAGCGTATTAACAGCAGCCTGAAGATGGTGCAGGTTTATACTAACAGGCACAGCTACACAACATAGTGCCTCGGGATCTGTTTTGTACGTCACAAACTTCTGATGGTTGTGAATCAACACTTAGCCTCCCTCACCTGTGAACCATTTTCTTCCCAACCAGCCTTTCAGCTTTTTCTACCTCTTAGAGACCTTTATTTTCCCCTTTCATTTTCTTTTAATCCATGTTAAGTAACATTACATTGCAATGATCTTTCACACATCTTGAACTCACATCTGGGAGCTCTCTTCCCTTTGTAGGCTCGCTCCATTCCCTCCCCCGGCAAAGGGGAGCTGGAGACAGCTCAGACGCAACACAGTCAGCTGGGTAAAATGGTCAGATGCAGTAAAACAGCCTGGAAAAGCAGGACTAAAAAGCTGCACGTGTTTGTGTCAAGATAACATGAAAAAGGCCTTGTTCCAAAAGCACTGAGCATTCACGGTCCTCTATCTGCAGCAAACAGGGAATAAAGGAGTAGAAGCTGAGCTCTGTCAAGAACCACAGCTCCTGGTCATGCTTTAGGACTTCGGCAGAAATAAAGGTCACTAATGTAGTGTGATGGAGCTGGTCCTCATCTCCACAGCAAAAGAAGCCTAAGAAACCTTCTCATTTAAAAGCAAGAGAAGCTTTTCAGCCACTCTAGGTTGATTAAATGGCTGACTGGAAAAGAAGCCTACTATACTGAACACCACATTGAATACGCTCTTCATGGTACTAAGGCCACATGCTGAAGATCAGTAAGACATTCCCTGATACGTGTGGCCTACCATAGGTGGTAACACTGACCCCCAAAACAGTAGGATTTCTTCTGGAAGACTACAAGCCTATATATTTAAACCCAAAGGCATAAACACAATTTCGCCACAGCAGCTGGAGTACATCCCCCAAAACTCTTGATACACCCACAAAAGTGTCAGTAATTACAGAAGGATGCAACAGTGTTTGTAGCTGAACATTCTGGTGCCAGCAGTCTACGATTCATTTATATACATCAGGAACAAAAGCAGCAGATGCCTGGCTACACTTACGTATTTGGATATGCCAAGCACACACAATAGCCACAAATTAGAATCGTTAACTAAAAAACAAAAAATAGCGATAATCTCCACAAGGGCTTCTATCAACACATAGACTGAAAGATCTGTGCACGTAGCACATCAGCAGTGAATGCTTCTGTGAATCAAAGCATCCACAGCACCGATCTAAGCCTGTCTGCCAAAGCAGAGCATGTAATAGCAAGATGAGAGGCTGCATAGTATTCTGTAGCTTCCAGAAACCATAAATTCAATCTGACACAAATCAATTCTACATTAAGACTGCCAAAGACTCTCCAGACAGTTACCTTAACAGACCTGTTAAGCAGCTGCACGAAAATCTCTCAAGAGAAAAAAAAAAAAGATGTGAAGTTACTCTTGCCAAAAAGCCATTTCGTGCTTTAGAAGGCAGTTACAATTCACAGAGCCCAACAAGGGACAGAAGTTGCTTCCTAGACTTCACACTACAGCTTCATTATTGTGAGAGAAAGCACTCTTTGACAGAACAAACCTAAAAGTAGATTCTTTCCTATCAGTGTGAGATTCCTACAGAAACTGCAGTGAAGTAGACTTTGTACTGTTTTCTCTACCACCAAAAAATTCCTGCAGAACAGCTCAGCTGGTACTGACCCAAGCTGGACAAACTCCACTGACAGCAGCCCCCAGGACAAGCAGGCTAAGCCCACCTTCCAAGCAACGCAGCCTTGCTGCGGCACACTTTGGGGGCAGAAGGCACATAAGGGTTATGCCTGTAAGATGTCTCTTACCCAAATGAAGGAGATGAGCCTGACCAGCAGGCCCCTAGTGTGTGTTCAGATGCTAATGCCCAAGTAGAAGAAATAGCACACAAGTTAATGACATCCTGTATGGAGGAAATGGTCACGCTTGTCTAAAACCCTGAGCCTACACTAAGAAAAAGTAATTCTAACCTTTACAGTTATCATTATACATATTACCAAGCCTCTCCCTGTGTAAAGTTCAGAACTTGCATTCCTTATATGCAAGGGAGTATATTTAAAAAAAACACACATACACTGTTGCTTAAACTGTTTGAGCTACTGAGGTGATTTAAACCACACTGCACAACAGTGAAAATACAATCCTGACCTATGCTGCTGCACAGGAATTGAAAAACCGACTCACCAGCAAGTGGGAAGCAAGGAGCTTTCTTTGCTGTTTGTGCAGCTGCCAAGCTTGTTTCAACACACAACTGGCTGTAAGCCCCCTCCAGTGCTGTCCCTGGATCTGTACCGAACTGACAATGGCTGGCCCTGGTTCAGAATGTGTATTGAAAGAACAACAAAAAAAAAAGTTGCCCAGGGAAAGGAATGAAGCCCCTCACTTCTCCCAGTGTTGTCCCATCTCCTGTGTGGATGCAGTAGCCAGCACTGCCTCTGCAGCTGGTAACTGAGAAAGCAACAGGTGCTCAGTCCATCCTCAGGTACCCACCCCATCCTCAGCCATGCACCTGAACTCTGAAGCTGTTAACAAACAAACAGAACTCATTTATCAAAGTTTCATCACTAGCTGTCACTCCAAGTATGACATGGTCCAGGCTAACAGCTAGATTCACTAAATAAATTCACTGCTAGCGCAGGGAGGATCGGCTGAAAGCCGGTTCTTTAACTCAAAAACCTTTGCCTATTTATCAACCTCAGCATGAAATATTAAGCAGGGAAAAATTCAAGTATCAACAGTAAGCTACAGAGTAAAGCAAGTACAAAAGAACAATCTGAGAGCACTCGAGGCAAAATATGGGGAGTGTTTGCCATTAAATGGCTTCAATATCGGAGTGGAGCCAAAGGACTTTTCCAGGTCAGTCCAACACAAACACCTCCTGCCACCCAAATGCCACATCCTCAGCCCTCCAGAGCACAGCACCGCACCTAGCTGACCTTTCAGGTGAATTCCAGAAGCCAGGATGTGAAAGGCTGAGCACAGGGAATCCCAGGGAAAGTCAAGCCTGAAGACAGACATTCAACAGAGTAGTCACATCTGTTTCACTTCTGTCAGATAAAGACCACCACAGCCCATTACTATTCTGAGTTGGCAGCAAAATCCCTCCCTCTGTAGCTCTGGAAAGGAATAAATCCAGCTTACTCTAGGTTGTACTGAAGGATATTCTGCAGCACAATTCCCAGTGTTCACAGAAAGTAATTAGAGGATTAGTAGCCTCTATTGGTCTCAGCTCCTGTTATTTTCATTGTGTTCTCAAATTCAGATTTTCTATCATTTTCCAGTAAAATCGATTCAGATGAAGGTGGAGGAAAATTTATGCCCCATAAAATTTAAATACATCATTCCAGCTTAAAAACTGAAGCTGGAAAGATTTGAAGATTGTTAACACTGGAATCTGGTTTTACTCGGCTGTGCTGGGAGCACTCACACCCAGAAGTCACCACTTACCTCTTCCGCTAGTTATTAAAATTTAAAGCAGGCAGTACAGGCAGCTTGCTTTATATTCATATGTAACATTAGATAAGAGAATGTCTCATCAAAAGCCATGCAGTTCCCACAGCATGATTTCACCACTGAAATGACCTGTGTCCCTCCCTCCCCAAACAGCCTCCCTCAGGAACAAGTGAGGCACAATCCTGCCCCGTGTTAACACATTTTGCCATGTGTACGTTTAGTGATAGAGCTCAAATTATCTGAGCGTGGGGTCAAAATGACTTCTCAACCCCCTAGGGCTCAGAGTAATGAAACACTAAACACGTACGTAGAAGGTACAGCACAAGACTGAAGTTGCAGTAACCAAATTATGGGATAGCTCACAACTTCCATGAAAAACAGCAGCTGGATATACTGGATTTTGGGTTTTCTGTTGAATGAAACAAGTGCTGAGAAAAAAAATATTGAAATTACAACATAGTTCAGAGGCCCAAGATGAAAAGAAAAAAATAAAATCTATTCTAGAACTCTTATCATAAACTGTGCAAGTGCTTCTAAGGATAAAGCAGTCTGCTTTTATAGGGGGAATACAGAAGGCTTGGGAAACTACACGCAGCAGAAGGCGCTTCAAGTTCCCTTTCTCCCCTCCATGAGCATGCCTGGGTACAAGTTCTTTAGATAAAGGTTCATCACATCTCCCAGTGTTAACTGTTTAAAATCATGTTTTCCATTTGATGGCATTAGCTGCTTGATTTCCCAAATCAGTTTAAACTGTTGTGAGGAAATCTGAGAATGCCCACTGCAGTTCAACTCCTCTCCTGGCAGAGCTTCAAATCCCACTCGGTCTTCTGACAGACTATTTGGCACTCGATATTACCAGACTGCCCAAAAATAGAGAAGATAATGACCTAAAAATAATCTTTTACATATACGAACTTATAAACCTGAATATATAAGCTGCTGTCAAACAGTTTCGTTAGGAACATCTGACATTTCAGAGTTAAACCATGCCCTCATCCACATTCCAAGTTTACTGACAAGTAGAAAATTTTAAAAGCCACCAACAAATCGAAACATAACCTCACCCCAGCACTGCATTTCCTACCTTTGCCTACACCATAGCACAACAGACGCAGTGTGAGGAGCCCACAACACCTGAGCCTGTCCCCACTACACTACCTTAAAGCTGCAGCTCTGAACTTCCGGAAGACTTTGCTCCAAATGCAATGGGTTTGCCTGCTGCTAAGACACGAATCCTTTGCCCTTACGGGCAGCACACGACCTGGAGATTGCCAGCTACAGAGCACTGGTAGAGCCTCCTACACATTCTGCATTCAGGAGATGATACTGCTTAGTCACCAACGCCCAGCAGCCCATCAGCACAACCTGAGCCAGTGGGACAGCTTGTGCAGTTCCCTCACCTGTTTGCACCCGCCAGCCGAGCTGGCTGGTACCCAACACTTAGTGCATCTTAGACAAACTAAGGGCAACCAACTTTGAAGGGCAACTTACTCCATCTGCACAATCCGATCCAAACTGTCACCCTTTCACATTACACAGGCTTTCAAGCTTGTTTGGCACATGACATGAATGTGTGTTCAGTGGCTGTATGCTGCAGACCAACATTTGTAAGGCTCTGAGCTTCGATGACTCCAGCATGAAAACCAAAGCGTTCTGAATCACCCAATCAATGACTAAGGGTGTCTGCTGCAGATTAGAACAGAATCTTCCCTTCTGCATGTCCTCTGCCAGAAATCCACATCACTGCCTTCCGAAGAGCTGCTGCATTCTAAGCAGCGCCCAAGTTATCTGCACAGCCCCTTTCTTCGGCTTCCTCCTCCAGAAGTACCTGTCATTTTTGTGCTGTTGACCAACTACCTAGTGACACTGGTTGTGCGACTTGGAAAACAGAATATAAAGTTACATATATTAGCAATGCATAAAAAGCTAAAAACTATCGAAATCTCATGGCCTCAGATCAAATTTCAGCACACACTTGGAACATCTGGACGCTATCCAAAGGAATCCTCAAGGACACAGAATGCACAAATGGGAAGAGAAGCCAACTGAGTGAATTAGGAACCAGCTACGGGGACTCCTTGGTCCTACAAATAACTGACCACATTATCTGATGTGGAAAGCAGAAAAATAATGAACAGACTTGGTTTTGGTTTTCAAACCAGCAGTGACAGTGAAGATTAGATTGCAAAAACTGAACAGCCACCACTTAGCTGAGCTAGAAAAGTAATTCAGAAATAGAGAAATCTGCACTGGAACCAACCGATTATTTCGCAAAGTGTGAATGTAAAGCTACAAAAACCAGCAAGCTGACAGACAAAAAATTACAATCCAGACCAAATGCTGGGTAAGAAAATAAATGAGAACTTACATGTTTAGAGCAAACGTAATAGATGGAAATCCAAAGAAAAATATAATCTAAGCCAATATAACTGAGGAACACATTCAGATTTGCGCTTAATAAAAACTGTAACTGCAGATGGGCTACCAGTTTCCACAACAAGCACCCAACAAGCTAGCACAGATTCACTGATCCCTACAAACCACAGAACTTCGTAACACAATGTTGTTGGAAAAACACAGACCACACAGTGCAACACCAACTGATTCTTTTTATGTACAGATCGCACACAGGCAGGGAGCTGTACTTACAGGATTACTTCAGAACCACACAGTAACCCTGCTTGAGTTCACCTCCACAAACGTAAGGACGGATGTTGGTCTGACGCAGTACCTGAATGCACTCCCCACTCACACCACTGCTGTCCCAGTGCCTTGTCCAACAGATCCCTTATGGAAATAAGTCATGTACTGATTATCTTCTACTTCATCTGTGGTAACTGCATTCCACAACTGATTTTTTTTTTCCCCCCTCAACTACCTTAATTTATCTTCATGTATGAGCCTTAGTTATTATCTTATATATAAGATGAAGTTTATTACCTTATACATAATATGAAGTAATTAAGAACATTTTATCACAGTATCTCATTCTGCCCTCTTAGTTACTGTACATGACAACTGATCTAAAATTTCCTGCTCAGGAGATTGGCTCTGTTACGCAGGTGAGCCAGTATAGAAAACAGGGATTTAAAGCAATGGCAGATGCTACAGACAGACATTTATGGCAGATTACAAGCCACTTGTTTACACTACATACAATACTATTCCAACTTCACTCTTCCACAGATTAAAAGCAAACTTCAGGATGTTTTTAGCACTGGAAATTGTTAATGAGCCTCTACAACAGCAGCAGATAATCTCTTCAGTCTCTGCTTTGTTGCGGATGGACTGCATCTGCCTCGTCTAATGAAGCACCAGAAACAAAAAGACCCTGATAGCCGAATCTGTTTCTCCACATCCACAAAGACACAGGCTTCTGCCTCCTCCCCTGCAATATGATGCCTCCGCAGACAGAGCTGAGCTGACAAATCACACATGGGCCATAAAGCTGGTTTCTTCCTTTAATCTTCCAAGACTAATGCTTCCCAGGTTTTCCATCCACATTCTCTGCACAGACATTACTCTTTTTCTCTCTCCTCATAAGCACTATTACTTCCTACACCTGAAAAAGAAGATCCTCAGTTTTGGCACTCACTCACAGCCAGCCCTAATTTGTTTTTACAGCATCCATTGCCCTCCACATCCAATTCCACACACTGCAGACAGTGACTTCAACACAAAGCACCGTCCATCATTCAAGTCAACATTACCATTACCGCACTGCAGCTTATCCCCACTCCAACAGACTCTGTGGCAAACAGTGAACACCTGCTTCAGAGTAACCAAGCATCTTCGAGCATGTAAAGGGCTCTTTTGGAGAAACCAACACCCTCCTGTTCGAGCAGAATGCCCTTTAGCATCTCACGTGCTCGTGGCTGCAGGATGCGCACCAGCAGAGCTCAGTACTCTCTGACAAGCAAAGCAGACCGTGCTCCAGGGAGCTTCAGCTCTCAGGCAGCAGCAAGCTGCAATTGCCAGGCAGTTGCTGCAATTTAGAAGCAAATCTGTGAGCCACTTTCTGCCACGGAGATGGCAGTTTCTCCAGTAGCTGTGGTCAGCAACTTCAAGCAGCTGATTTAAGCTGCCAGTTTTCATTTGATGTTGTACAAGTCAGAGTCTCTATTCCCTCCCTCAAATCATTTTCGCAGCTCCTGTTTGCTTCCTCTCCAGTTTTTTGAGATCTTTTCAGAAAGCTGACATCAGAACTGATCCAGTCCTCTGTTTAGCAGCCTCAGACTGTACGATGCCGCCATTCCCTTACTCCTACTTCCCTTTCATCCAAGCCCAGAATTGTATCACTCCTTTTTATTGATTGCAGAAAACTCTAGTTTCCAAGATACAGTCCCTATAGCAATAGATACAGGTCCTACTGAAAGCCTCTACAGATTCAGCTCTGATAGCATTTGTGTTAGCATTTTGGTTAGAGTTGCATTACAACTCATATGCCTTCTTTTTCCCTATCTTTTTGAAAACCCACATCACTAATCCACTTAGAACGCTCTTTGCAGCCACCTTTATTATTTACCCTTCTGACTATTGAACTGCTACCAGTTTTGTCAAATTAGGTTGTTTGGTTTTTTTTCTTCAATTTCATGTGGCACATTTAAGGCAGCAAATTGCTTATCTCTATGGAATCCCATTAGTAACTAGCTCAGGAAATTAAGTTTCCCTAATAAAACCTTAAGACTTAAATGAATTAACAGTCAGCTGATAATGCTTTAGATATTAATACCACACAGTGCTCCTTCTTATTTCTCTCCTCTTGATTTCCCATACCAGAATATTATTAATCAAAAAAACCTGAAAGAAAAAGAAAAATAAAATACATAGGTCATCAATCAATTGTTCTATTAAGCTTGTGCACAACCCTCACTTCACAGCATCACACAGTACTGTGGGATATACCAGCAGTTATTTGTTTTCAGTGGAGGGGGGAAAAAAGATTCCTGGAAACACATCCATTTACAAGTGTTTTCTCTAATACTTGCTCAGTAGAGCAGGACTCATAACCCTCCCATGGTGTTCTGCTTTTTCCTCCCAAATACAAGCAACACCCACTTGTGAACAGGGACGGAAAGATGCTGAAGAATTGCCATGAAAGTTTATCACTCCCCACCTACATTTGGGAAGGAAACAGCCATGCTGTCACCTGTTCCCTAATGAACTTTTAAAGAAGGCCTCATTACCTTGAATGTAGGAAAATACACTCCCAGGGGCACAGCTAAATGGATGAAATGGATGAGGAACCAGACCACGGCATTTGTGCTATGCTCCTGCCCCCCCCCTTCCTCAATGAGGGGGCCACACCCCCACTTTCTATTTCCCCATGCCCTTCCTGAGAGCATCCTTTATTACACCAACATTGCATTTATGCAAATCCTCAGCAGGATGCAGAAACGCCACAGACTTTCTTCTCAAGTGATGATTTGCAGAGATTCCTTGCATTATTCTGTAGGCAAGCAAGGAATCTCTTTAGACTAGAGCCTGATGATCAGTTTTTCACATGCTACTTAACACACTCAGACTGTCCTCCTGGGTGCCTTAAAGCATCTTCAACCCAGATGACAATCCCATGTGCCAATAAGATTAGGGTCATCCTTCACACAGTCACATCTTCCATAGAAATGGAACAAAATAGTGCTCAGGACCACAACATTTAGTTCCCACCAGTCATGGCACATCTCTTCCCCTCCCTCCTTGCTAGGAGAGTCCGCAAAAACCAGGATTTGCATGCTACGAGATCCATATATTGATGTCTTCACTACAACACAAATCTTAAGGAAAAGATTTTGGACAGAGTTCCCTTAATCACCTCTACTTCTAGAAATATTGAAGAACAGTTAGCATTCACTTTCCAGGCACAGACAAAGCATTACCAACTGCAGACTGCTATTTCAGTACACTCTTTTGAAAAGCTCAGACATTCCTTTGCCAAGTTCCTACAAATGCATACATGAGCTAAGTATCTGTTTTCCTGACTTGCACTCAGCCCTTAATTGCTGGCGAAGACAGCACCATGCATACTGTGGGAAAAGCGCCACGAAAGTACATAAAGCAAAAAAGAGCATTTTGGAGTCATTAAGATCAAATTAAACTCTAGTATGAACTATATGCAGTTTAAGCATTTAAAGGGACTCAATATCAGGTGCTCAGTTGACTGATATTCTTATACAGTGGATAGTACAAGCATGAGACAGTTTTGGTGCCCATAATGCAATGCATTGTTATTAAAATCTTGTACTAAGACTCAGACTTTGCCAAACAGAAGAAGGTTTACCAAGTGGTAGAGACAGTGAGAACAGCTACACAGCTGTGATGCAAAGCTAACTGCCTGGAAGGGCTGAAGTAGTTAATACCTGCCCTTAGGATAACAGATTATCAAATCAAGCTTCAGGCAAGTCTGCTTAAAGACACACTATCCCATCATGAAGTTGCTTTTAAAACAAAGTTTTGAGGGTTAAATCATTAAGTAATACCAAATTGAATTAAGCAATTTCAGAAATACCCCAGTCTAAAGCCATTCCAGAGATGCGACTGGCCCCATCATTTCCTGGTGGTGAACTGATGCAGCAATACAGTTGATCCTTTTGCTACACTGCTGTCAAACAACTTGATTTAAAGACTAGAAAGCCAGTCAGAACTTGCAGATTCTCTGCTGCTGTAAGAACGACAAACAAGGTGGTTAGATGCTCAACCTGCAGGTATGAAACAACATTACTGCTGAGTCCTGAACTTCACAGTGCTGGGAAACAGAGGCAGCTAAAGAGCAGCCACTTTAATGACACCCCAGGGGAACACACAGACAGCAGTAATTGCAGCTTTGTATGGCTGCACATCAACCTGTTAGGAAGTTCAAACAACTTCTACAAATGAATGCAAGATTTTATTTATTTTGAGTTAAAAACAAACAAAAAAGCCCCCACAGCACTTAGGGAAAAAGCATTCATAGAAGAGCAATGTGTTTAAGCTGTAAGATCAAGATGACACATTCTTCCTGGAGGAAAAAAGCTAGGTTGTTACTAAGAAGCTTTTCCAGTCTAGATGCTACAGGAGAAACAAAAGTTTTGTCCAGATCTGGTAAGACTCGCTTGATCTGTGACACCAGGAAATCACTACTCCATGTTCTGCCACTAGAGACACGGATGACTGACACTTTCTGCTCAGCCTAGCTTCCAAGCAAAATAGTAGTTCTGAGAAAATGATAGCTATGACAGAACAGCATGCATCCTACATTTTTCCCTTCAGTAGCAACAGGCCCCAGTACCAAGCGAAACATAAAGACAGCAGAGGAGCTCGAAGTCAACTGTAGCATGTAATTTTTAACGCTTGCTCCCGTGCATCTCCCTTAGCGAAGCACATACAGTAGTGATTTTCACTATGAAATAGTCAAATGAAGAGATAACCTAGTGTAACTAATACTCTAATTACAGATGTAATTTCAGAAATATGGTTATGACTCCAAGATCCCCTTGGGCCCCCACAGACACATGAAGCAGCGACAATGCAATCAAATCACCTTAAAACCAGCAGCTCCTTGCTTTACAAATTTAAGACCTATTTATCTACAAAGAGTCAAAACCAGTCGTTTCGTGAAGGTTTTAATTTTAAGCCAGGACTGGCAGCATTCTGAACTACTTTCATGCACACAGGCATTGAAAACAAATGAGTAAGAAAACAACTTTCAGAAAAGCATCACTATGTTATAGATTATTTTTCTATGTAATACTGTACGCCACAACTCTGCCAACACACACTCCTCCCTTTCTGTTTCTGCGTTGCCACATTTTGTGTTAAGAGACAAGGGAAGAAACTTGCTACAGCAAAAACAAGTGTCTAGTTTTGCCAGTTCAAAAGGAAATTCAAGAATGAAATGCTAGCACCATGGAGTGACGGATCGACACAGTGCAAGCATCAGTGGTACGGCTGAAAACTGGGACACGTCAAGTCTCAGTTCCTAAGCACACGAGACTGTTTTTTACTTCATGTATTCCAGTAGGAAGAAGGCTCTAAAACAGCAGTGAGTGCTAAGTACAGTGTGTACATGTTTTATGTATTAAATGCAAAATGAGAAGGAAAATTCTCTAAGAACCCATGAGTGCAGTTTTAACATTTTTCTTTCCAACCAGAAAATTCTCAGCAGCATTTTCCTAAAAAGCTCAAAGGCACCTCACTGACGCCTACAACAGGCCGACAGTAAAAACTTCCTGAGGACTCCTGGTGTCCCTTCATCTGTGACAGCAGAGCACTGAGCAGAGGACCACAAGACGAGTAACTGGCTGGGGATGGGAATGGGGTGGTGGCAGGAGGGACAGTGACTGCAGAAGGGCTTTCGCTCATCCTTTCAAACCCATTCACTAAACCAGAGAGCCCTTGACCTACATGGTCCATTTATTTTCATGCAATGCACAGTAGATTACATATAATGTGAAATGACAAACTGCAAGCTTATTTTTCACTGTATTTCTACATCATATGTAATCTGATGTGGATTTTAAAATTAGTAGAGCTGTCACAGCCAGATTCTGCACGTCAGTCATTGAAGAGGTGAATGCAACACCCACCCCAAATTTTAAATGCTTTATAATCCTGGCAGCTTGGAACTCTCCCCCAGCCCAGTAACTTTGCAGCAGTTCACACAGAAGGCCACATCAGAAAGCCAGCCTTGGCTCTGGTAACACAGCCACCCTCACTGCAAACTAACAAGAGGACGACCTGCCCAGCCAGGTATCGGTCTCAGTTTCTGCCAGAAGCACTTTGACATACCCACATTCCCAGATTTCAAGGAAAGGGTTTCCTGTCCCCAGTAAAGAGTATAGCGTATAGTCGGTGTAAGAAACTACGAGCAGAAGGTCTGCAGCAAGGCACCAGCATAAGTCAGAGCAGTATCACGCTGACCACACCAAGGCCCTCAGCACACTTTCAGCCTTTCTGCTCAGCAGGCAGTTGTTTGCTGTTTATGCAGTTTTACATTAGCCAAGCAAAGAATCATCTCATTCCACTCCAAACCTTCCCGTCTGCATAGAAGAGCATTCCAAGACCACACTGGTTAGTTAGCTGACACTAAATTAGCAAATTTAAATGTATCAGAGATGCTTCATGAATTAAGGCTGCAACTACAAGTTGCTTGCTTCCTTGGCCCCCCAGGCTGTGAGCATCTATTTATTTAGCACCTATTGTGGGAACAAGGTGAATGTGGCAAGAACAAAAACCAAAACAGAGAAAGTTTCTCAGACGATTTGAGAAGTTACATAAATGAACCAGAAAATAAGTTACATACCTGTAAATAAGCATTAGTGCTTTCTCCTCTGTTAATCAAGCCTGAGAAACCCAAGGCTGAGGCAAACCCTGAAGCACCCAACAGATCAACCCAAGGCATCTGAGGCTTGTCAACTTTCACTACTGCTAATGACTCACTTCACAAATTACCAAAGAGCAGTGAAAGCCTTTCAAACAGAGCATGCAGGGCTAACAAAGCCAGCCCTAAATACCAGCTGAGCTATGCACAACCCACAGACAATTCTGCGTATGACATCTCCTTGCAGAAGGCTTCCTAGACTTTAAAACAAGGATTATGTGAATCATGGCAGGAGTATGGAAAAAAAAAAAAAAAAACAATGCTAATGTTCCTTGAGTGTTTGGCAGAAAAACCACTGCAGGACAACAGATTATGGGAGGCTCTCTAAAATGCCAAGCAGACACCGTACTCCAGAAGCAGCTGGAGCAAGTTGGAGTCACCTCCAGCTGGAGCAAAATCTGAGATGAAGACAGCTAAACTGACACAACCCACCTTACATGCCTGATGTCTGCACTGCTTCTGAGTCACTGGAGCCTCGGCCAAAGCACCTTCTTGTGCAACAGGCACACACTGCTCAGCTGAGCCACCTTCTACGTGTCACTGACACACCAACAACAGCTGCACGAACTTAGGCTCTGGCATCTCCACACACAGCGTGCCAGCCTCGGACAATCCCAGCCCTCCATTCCATCACCTCCACAAGCACGGGCTGCCGAGGCACACAGGTTGCCCAAGGGATGGATCATCCCCACTGCATCTCTCTCTGTTATAGTGCTTCGCTTTATCTAGGGCATGGTGGCTTATTCAGAGCAGTGCTAGGCAGGACTGTTACACTCACAGCTGGGAGCAAGACTCTTTGGCTGGCAGAGCATTTGTGTGAGATGACATCAACACTGCAGCACAAACTAAAAATCAGAAAAGATTACTGCCTCATGAAAGCTGAAACGTTTGCTTGTCGAGGCAAAACTACCATTTCTCAGCATTTGCATAGCCCACAATCCTACCTGAGGCAGATGTACTGTTTGCTGCATTCCAGAATCCTTTTTTTCCAGAAATTCGTTTGAAGCCATCCGAACCTTTGACCTAGGAAGCTGCCTCTGACTCGTGTTTCAAAGTATGTGTTTCAGTGCTTCTAAGGCTAAATACGGTGTGCTTCACTGTCACAAAATGAAACAAATTACTACTTCAATCTGAAAAACACACAGGACATTCACTCTGCCCTGCTATCTGATGATGGTACCTCTTGTCACCTGCATCTGGTATTCACATACACACATACCAACACACTCACCATATTATGCCTAAAGTTTAATCAGGCTATTTTCTACACTGAATTCATGGGTCTTTACTTAGCCAATGAGGAAAAAACAAAACAAAACAGGGCCCTATTTCTTCATCTCAGGAAGACAATATTTCACTCGAAGAAAGAACATGACTGCAGGAAGGAGAGGTTCTTTTTTAACATGATAGAATCAAGTGATGCAATGGTATTGCTTTACCACTATGCTGCAAATGTTGATTTTTCCAAAAGCATGGGACAGTGTTTCATATCAGAACTTTATAACCAGCGGGCAGAGCCACAAAATGAGGCAAACTGGAATTAAAGCAAGAACAGACTGGACAGCAGGAAGCAGACAGACACTGGTATAGAGAGTAATCCTAGAGCACTAAGGATTAGAAATAAAGCTTGAATGCTACAGAGCTTGTATGGGAGGGGCAGAGTGATCTGTGAGGATTTTGTGATGTGCCTCACACCCACTCTTTGAGAAAAAGCCTTCTGAACCTGAACATCTGGAATTAAACCCCCACAGCAAACAGGAAGAAAGGCATTGCCAAAGAATTTAACTGTTAGATTGTGAAGGAGTTTCATCCAACATCCAGCATTGGAACCAAATACACTGTAGTTCAAGAGTGTACACTCTGGTTTAAGGGACTATCAATCCAAATTTTAATATAGCAAGTTCTGTATCCATGGATTTAAAGCCACAAATCCATTCTGTAAAAAAAAAAAAAAAAATCCAATATTCTCTAAAAAAGATATTGAGATGTTTTCATTTATTTTTTTTCAAATCCCTAGAATATTTCCACAGCAAAAGCCATAAAAGAAGCTTACCTAAAAAGTATCTGTAAAACATACATCACATCATCTAAAAGTGGTACATTACATAGATATTTGACAAAAACACTTCTGGAAAAGTTTCCTCAACGAATGGGGCTACCATGACTTAAGACAGACTTTTCACCCCCTACCTGAGACCCTAAGTAAATGCACACACCCAAGCGAATTCAAGTATGCAACTTCTCTTCTATTAAATCCTTTTCTATTAATTACAGAAAAAAAAAGTTCCTTGGGAAGAGTCCTATGTTTTTAAATGCATCACAATGACACAGTACAACTCTCAAATCTGGCAATATGTGCCAGTATAGTACCAAGAGCCTAAAACATAACACTAAAAACACATATTTAACAAGGAAAATATACTTGGACCTCCTCAGTTACAGCCAAAACCATAACAGTGACATTTTAAGAGAACAGGGGTTGTCTCTAGCCATGAATTGCAAACACTGTTTTGACTTGCATTTTATTTATTGCACTACAATAGCAATAGAATCATTTTTGTAATTAAACACCAAAGAAGAGCATTTAAGAAAGCTTTGAGGGGGAGGAAGAAGTTAGAAAGAATATTAAGAGCCATTAGAAGTTTAGCAATTCAGCTTTCCAAAGCTGGTTTTCCATTTGGAACAAAATAAGAGCAGCTGTCCATGCTGAAGCCAGGTCAGCTTTGTTCTGGTCTGCCTCCCACCTGGACCACCAAGGCTCTGCCTTACTGCTGACCCTCAGCAGTGGAAGATTCTTTGGTGGGCTGAAGCAGAGAGAAAATAGGGTGGAAGACTAAATGCTAGCATACGAAAACAGGGAAGAAAGGAGGAAAATGTTTCTCTGCATCTTAGCCTGTTGTCTTAAGTTTATAATATAACATTTACTATGACAATCAGCATCAGAAGTAACCCAGAGAGTCCCCGTAAAGTTCATTTTGGCCACCCTGCAAGTTTTTATGGGTTTGCAGTCACTGTCCTATGCAGTATTTTACCCAAAATCGCTCCGGTAGAAAATTAACTGTAAGGTTTGCACATATGAAGTACAGCATCAAAAGGACAAACTAGAGAAATCTTATCTAGAGAAATCAACCCATTACTGCTGAAGATGTGTTGCCCATTCATGCACTACAGACAGAAGGACTTTTGGTTTAGTAACACTCTCAAAGCACTCCCAAACCGCAAGCTCAAAACCACACCTCCTCCTCACTTTCTCTCAACCACATCATCTCTTTAATTACCTGTTTCAGAATTCTGGACTCCGAAGGAGACTGCATGTTAAGCAGATGCATGGCCAATGCACTGTGAAGGAAAGAGCTTCGAAGAGCAGTCTGTTGTCTATCTGTGCGATCAGTTTACGTCCATCCATCCACCCAGTGAGAGACTCCAAGCAAAACTACCCAGAGACCCAGCTGGGGGAAAACACGTTTAAGCAGAGGACTGAAGGACAGCTTTCCCTCGGAACAGCATGAAGACAGGAACACAAACAGAGCATCTAGAACTGGACACGAGCTGCCTGCAGTGTGCCCCTGTGGCCAAGAAGGCCAATGGCACCTGGCCTGCAGGACTGGGAAAGTGATTGTCCCCTTGTACGTGGCACTGGTGAGACTGCACCTTGAACTGCACATTTGGTTTTGGGCCTCTCACTACAAGAAGGCCACCGACATGCGATGAGCGACAAAGTTGTTAAAGAAACCAGGAAACAAGAGTTAATAGGAGCAGCTGAGGGAACTGGGGCTGCTCAGCCTGGAGAAGAGGAGGCTGGGGAGGCCTCACCACTCTCCACAGCTACGTGGAAGGAGGCTGCAGGAAGGAGATGTTGGTCTCTTTTCTCAGGTGACACACAATGAGACATGAGGAAACAACCTCAAATTGTGCCGGGGAAAGTTTAGATTAGACATTAGGAAGAATTTCTTCACAGAGAAGGTGGCCAAGCACTGGAATGGGCTGCCCAGGGAAATTGTGGATTTCTCCATCCTCAGAGGTATTTGAGAGATGTGTGGACATGGGGCTTAGGGACATGGTATTTGCCAATATCAAAAAGCAGAGGGAGAGATCATTCATCACTCCCTGACTGTGGTGAACTCAGCGTAGGAGAGATCACTCAGAGCTCACAGTGGTGGTGGAGAAAAACTGAGTACTGCACAGCTGAGCAAGTTGGCAGTGTTGGGCCTATAATTAGCTTCCTCAAGTCAAAGCAACAAGCATCTGCTGTTAGAGAAGTAGAAGGCTAAAGTATGTATTACCGCATGCATTATCTCGCATGAGGCATCTGCGGTCCCGAACTTCCTGCAGTGCTGGCAGAATCACCATGGACAGGAGACGTGTACAGACCTGCCTTTAAATTCTGCATACAACACACTGTCTCGCATGGAAGTCGAAGTACAAGGTCTGACGTAGAGCCAATGGCTAGACAAGCTTGTTTTCATGGAAAGATAGCTCATGGGATGATCCCAAAAAGGCCATAATCTTGTGGCAACAAACCCTTAGTCCTAGAGAATTCTGAACTGCTCCCATGACTTCCAGACACGGATGACAGAGCTGGGAGCATCCAGTAAACAAGGCATTACCATAAGCACTTTGCTTCACTCTCTCCTTCAGGAGAGATTATCCAAATAAAGCACTCCCCATCTTCACCCTAAAATCTTTGTGAGGTCTTCAGTGTTGAGTAGAAGCAAAACTGCAGAATCCCCAAACAAAGCAGTCTTGCATCTAAAAGCATAAACACCTCCCAGAGACCTACAAACAGCAGAAACGGGAATCTTGTAATCTCACAGATCAGCCACCCCTCTAGTACTTAGTGAACAGATGAAATTAATTACTCCTTTTACATGCATCATAAAACAACCCCCCCAAAGAAATATTTAGGTTTTGTTCTTTCCATCAACAAATCTCAAAACATTCTGGAAAACAAGCATTTCCTAATTCGTAAAACAGGAATAACACTGCTTTGTTTCTTTCTGAAGTTTTTTGGCCCATGAGGCTGGAATTGCTTCCTGTGTTCTCAAAATAATTGCTCCTCTCAACAAACCCTTAAAACATAGGAGCCTCACCTACTGTTTGATGCAATTCCAGCTCCTCTGCTGCAGGACAGCTGTTCCATACTACTGTGACTGAGTACATGCTACTCGTTTTTCCAAACTGCAATGCTCCATCTATTTAAGACAATTTCACTTTGACATTACAGTCATGCACTTGCAAGACCAGACCCTTTTATTTGGGCTCCTAATAGCCTTGAGTAAGTATGTGACAAGACAGAGCTTCACCACTGCATGGAGATGGTCCAAACCTTCTACTCTAAACCTGGGGTGGGGGGACAGGACATGCAGAAACCAGCCAAACTGGGGGAAGAAGTTGCTTTCAAACAAGTCATGCTATGTGAAGCCAAAGTACCGAAGTGACCTTTCAGTAAAATCAGTGGCTCTGCTGCCTGTAGTGCAAATCCTACTCATAGCTTTCCCAGTGACTAGAGCAGCTGAAAACATTCCCTGACTGGCAGCTAAGGCATGCAGCATCTGACCTCACCCTACAGCCTTAAGCTCACCTGGGATACAGAGTCCCCAGTTTACCTAGCTATCCATTTCTACCAGGCTGAACTCCCCTAGGTTATTTCTGACAAGGTAAAGGAAGGTGCTAACTGGGATACACAGCCTGGCTCCCTGTGGGGAATGAAAAGGAAGGGTCTGGGAAAATGCAGTGCCCCAGGGTTTCTTAACACAAGCTCTGGTGCTCAGCACACCTTCCTCTGCTTCCAAAGGAGACTCAAATTCAAGAAGAATCTGCTGACAGTATTGATTTATTGCAGATGTAGTTTAAATAGTTTAAAAGGAAAACATTTTCTGATCTTTTGTCTACTCTCTGAAGAGAAAGCATGAAAACAAAAACAATGTTAAGTCAAAAAAGTAATTGTAGTCCTCAGCAGTTTTTAATTCCCCTTCCTTCACTAAACATCTGGTTTTTGCTAGAAAACATTGTAAAGTGATTTTCCAAAACCTTTGACAGACATTCCACTCAATAGGTCCCAAAAGCTTAGGAAGGAGAGCATCAAACCAAGTAACAGTTGTTATTTATTCAGCCATACAAACAAAATTGGTCTAACCACTTTCTTCTGTCCAACCATTCCCTACCATTTGTGAGAGCAAAGGGGCAGGGACTTAGCATGCAATAATGGTGCTCATTTAATAGAGGAGGATACTCTGCATCAAGCAAGTAATGGTTTTCCCTGTTGAGCCATGGAAAAACTGCTTCTGCACAGCTCTGAACTCTGAGGACACATTTGCAGCTAAGTTACTTCAGAAAAAGTTAGCGTTCCACAAACTGATTACACCATAAATAAGCCCAACAAGAAATAGAGAAGCCACTGACAGTCAGCACCCTCCTCCCAGCAGCCAAGCTCTGCAGTGCTCAATGCAGAAGGAAGGTAAAAAGCTGCAGCTTCCAAAAGGGTTCTTGGTCTTTTTGCTTAAAATTCACAAAGTACATCAAAGCAGATGCAATAATCTGCATTAGATAAGCAATCACAGGAATCCTACGCTTTCATTTTCTCTAGTCACTCAAAGCACAAATTGCAGCTCTCTCCCCTGACCTAATAATTACTTGTATGGGTGTATTTTGTTCTTTCCAGTAGCAGCATGAAACTTGATGTGAGCTGCAGGAACCCAGCCAGTGACTGCACAAGCTGCTGCTGTGATAACACAAGGCACAAGCCAGCTCGGCAGGTAATTGGACTTGAAGTCTGAAAGATCTTCCCTGGTCAACTTGAAACAGTAGTTTCACGGGGCGGGGGGGGGGGGGAAATGTTGTCTTCATCTACCACAGGTTAAGGTTGGATTTTTTTTATTTTATTTATTTACTCTACAGCAGTTCAAAAGGTATTTGCAATCTTCTATCAAATCAGCATTAATATCCCAAGAAAGCAAGCACCTAGTTATCAAACTACAACATCCACTTGTTAGAACGGAGTACCTCTAGCATGTGCTGGTTATATCCTCCTGCCCGCTGAGTGAAGTGCTTTGGCAGGTCTCACATAGCAAGTAAGCTGATTCCATAGCTTCCTCCTTACTGCTACAATAGAATTTATTCATGCCTTCAGGGTAATCGCAGGGAATCCTGGAGGGCTAACATCAACCCCTTAACACACATTCATGTTTCCAAATGGCATACTTCAAGTAACTCAAATGCACACAAAGCTTATTTCATTCTTCTAACCCACACACCCATGAAAGCAGTGCCAAAGCATCAGAAACCCATAAAGAAACCTAAATGCATACATTCCTACAGTCATGGGCAATTACATCATTAGTGCCCACTGCCAGCACCCCTTGTACAGGCAGGACTGGAGGAGTTCTTCCCCATGGCTCCCCCAAAGAACTCCAACTAGCACCATCTGACAAGGAGTTAGTGTTGGCTGTGATGAAGCATTAAACTTTTAGCAAAATGAAAGGTTAGTTGTAAGTACCTCTAAGAGCTTGAAAATAAAAAACA
>VXAV01005649.1:79470-110440 GCA_013399715.1 Alectura lathami | reverse complement strand
CATTTACACAGCAATTCTGTGGAAACACAAGGTGTTTCAAATAAGTATTGACAAATTTATTTGTTCTGTTCCAGACTTTTTTTCCATTTTTATTTTAAACACGTGAAAATATTTTTGCAAGTCAAGAAAATATTGTCAGATATTTTCCTTGTATTTTAAGTGTGTTCAGCTCTTGAAGAGAACAAACCCCTATCATTCAAGTTAATGTTCATGAAACTTCTATTCATATGCAAACCCATATCATATTACATGCTCTCAGTATTTCCCATAGATAGCAAGAAGAGTCTCAGGTTACATGTCCTATAAATTAGACCATTTTAATGAGCCTTCCCTATTTCATATTGGAGCTGTCAGGTAAGCTGAACATCTTTAAAGAGTTTTCTGTTTAAATTATGTTAAATTATCTTAAACTTTTCATTGCATTTCAGATTTTTTTCTCTATCAATATTTTAATTAAAATGTTAGCATACTGTGACAGAATAAACCACTCGAGGTGAATATATTTTAACAGATGGATGTTTCCCTCTTAAACCAAATGACAAAGACTGTATCCTGCTTCACTTTAACCTGTTTTTCTCTTATTAAAGCAGATGCATCTGTTGCTCCTCTGTAACATTAACACTGGAACTATAGATTTTCCCATGGAAAAAATTGCACACAACAGTATCTGCTGTATAAACATGGGACTGGAGGGAGGGGACTGCTCTGTAAACTCTTAAGTAACATAATTTTACAACTATCAATGACATTCATCACTGAGGGTAAAGCGTATGATACAAGAAACCTCAAACCCAGATAGGAAAATACAGAAAACCCTTTTTTTAGTTTATTTATTTACTTATCTTAAACAGGGCTCTACACTGAAGAGTAAAACAGTTTGTTTTATGTTTGACTTTAGATAATGTTGTCACCACAGTTTTTCCACAAAATCCTGGGAGTGGCTCTTCTTCTGCTCCCCTACTATGCTCAAAGCAAACTGGCACGAAGTCTTCCAGTGCCTTATTTCAGGCCTGAAAAAGGGATAGCTGAAGGCTATATACCAGGTACCTGCAGTTACTCGTGCTGTTTTTATCTACATGTACTGTTGTGTTCCATCTCTATGCTTCATAAACCCAGTGCTACGCTGTTTGATCGGATGTGGGTTCTGCTTGGTAGAAAATAATCAGATCTTTGTAAATTTCCTGTACGATGTAAGATCTTTAAATCTCTCCTACTTAATGACTCAACGGCTCAGCTCACATGAAGAAAAGGGTGTCATTTTGCACAACACAAGGCACAGGAAACTTGTTGCTAGATGTTAGGTGGGAGCTGTGAGGAAGTGCTGGAAGAGCCTGAAGTCTCAAAACACCATTAAAAATCAATTAAACCCACCATGCAATTGCTGCCCTTTTGCTTAAACTGTCCCAAAACTTGCAGATTAAAGATGAACCGAGTCCATTAATTTAAGTATTCTGTGAACATCACTGCTCTGCAAGTAGTTTCTACAAATTTCTTCCTTATCCTTACAAAGACCAATGGGTGAAAAGATCCCTAGCTTACAACCGTAAACTAACATAAGTCAAGCAAGATTTGAAAGTTTGTATTAATTTCACACAATTACCCCTGCTTCACCTTAAAAGCCAAGATTTAAAGTGCAACCTAAAGTGCATAATAGCTGGTTTTGTTTATAGGCCTACCATCACTTGCTGGTAATGAAATGGAAGACATAATCCTTCAATTAGAAGATCGGATTTCCAAACTTGAAGGAGGTAATTAATCTACCTTTACATTCTACTGTACATAGCTGGATTAGGGAGCATAAAAAAGATGAGCAACAGAATCGCTTCTCAGGAAAAGGCAGATTTTTCAGTTTTCGTTGCAATCCTTTTATGTTGCTTACCGGTAGGTAGAAGAGTTACAACTTAGGAATTGGAGGAAGAGGGGCATGTTTGTATCTGTAACAAGTGGGAGATGCCTAGGTAACAGCTCTGAAGTATGGGTGCAAACAAGCCTAAAATCCCTGCCTATGCAAGAGTGCTCCACGGGCATTTCTCATGCCCTTAACAGACAAAACTGAATATTACAAACACACTGAAACATTCACAATCAGATCATATCTAAGTTCCTAACTCACTTAAGGACTGACTAAGTCCTAACTTAAGGACTGACAAATATCCATATATTCTACAAGCCATCCCAAAAAGCTTATACAGTACAGATAGACTCAAAGGCATTAACACTGTATTTTATTTAAATGTAAAGTTCTTCATTTCATTCCCTGCTCCAACCTCTTGTGCTTCTCCTATTTCATTGCCAGCGTAATTGTGTAAATTTCTTTCCCCTTTTCCCCCTCCCCTCATCTTTTCATTTTAATTCCAGCTTTTGGAAGTTCTCTCTTTTCTGTATTTTTAATCTTTCATTTTAAGCTTTCATCTCCTTTAATGGTTTGTGGGTTTAATCTAACCTTATGGAGCAAAATAGTGGGAATTACAATTGGCAGCAAAGTGACTACAAAACAATGTGTAAAAGATTAACAACTTCCACCTGATCTTGCAGTCCTTCACTTGCAAGGGAAGATCAAGGTATCTGGAGGAAAAGTATTTGCTACTAATGAGAAAACAGGTGATTTCCAAGCTACAGTGAAAAAATGTGAAGAGGCCGGAGGGTGCATTGCTGCTCCAAGGAACGCAGATGAGAACGATGCCATTTTGTACTTTTTGAAGAAGTTTAATAATTATGCCTACCTGGGGATAAAGGAATCCCCAGTTCCAGGCAAATTCCTGTTCCTGAATGGTGCTGAGCTGAGCTATACCAACTGGTATTCAGGTGAGCCTGCTGGCAAAGGGCAAGAGCAGTGTGTGGAGATGTACACTGATGGCACTTGGAATGACAGAAGCTGTGGCTATAATCGCCTTATTGTCTGCCAGTTTTAGTGCTTCCTCCTGCTGCTGTGTGGCAGAGTCCCTGGAATAGCCTTCTGTATCCCGTTTCTTCATTTGTAGCTAGTGAACTCAATGTAGCATGAAAAAATAAAAATCACTTTCCAGCCTGATTTTGATTTTGAGCAAATATCAGCCATAAAGAGATCATTCATAGCGAGAGCAGTAACCATTTTGTCTGGTCTGTTATTGATTGTCCCCTGACTTTCTTGATAGGACTGCCTGTGGGTTCCTCTGTTCTCTTAACCTGATGACTTTTTACAAGAGAAAAGAGTAGATTTCTTGAGCACATATCTAGTGACTTGCAGCCAGGAAAGCTTCTGATATCCCTGTAACCAGGAGCCTTAAAGCTATATTTTGATCGCCTTAGTTCCCTAATTTCCCTCACCAAACCTACCCATACAGACACCACTGCTACCACAGACATTGCTTAGCCTACATTTCTCCAGCTTTCTTCCCCTATAACAGATTCCCTGAAAGAATAAATGAGCAGTGCTGCTAGGCTGTCAGATCTAGGAGCACAAAGGGGTCCCTCTCACCTTAACATTTCCCATGGGAAAGCTTTAGAGCCAGCAGATCTTGAACCCTCAAATATTCTGAAGAGTGGTGGTCAGAAGCCACCTGGTCTGAGCACCTCTAGCAACTCCTAATCCCTTTTCAGACTCAAAATATTACTGGGACAAGAACCCCAAAGTGCCACACACAGGAACTGAGATGATACACTGCCCGCACGGTTTGGTGAGATCAGTAGAGACATGGCAAGGTCTATTTATTTCAGCCAAAGGGTAGAGGGGTTCAGATAACCACAGCTGATTTCTAGGTACCACTGGCAATTTCCAAGTTGCATGTACCTTTGTCAAGGTTTCCCTAGGACTAAGCTTGGTGGACACCTACCCATTGGAAACAGCCTGTATTCTGTGCTGATTGCAGAAGCCACTGGGAGCTTGTCCCCTCTAGACCAAGCTAAAAGATTATTTAAGACAGAGCCTTCTAAATCGCCTTGTTAATGGGGTCCAATCACCTACCAAAGCTGGGTATTTCCAAGACCAGATGCAGAGCTGTGCAGTGCAACAGTCAGACCCAGAGATGTCTATAAATTCTTTTCCTTCCTACTGAGCAGATGACTCCAGCATAGCTTAGACAATGTAGGCTCTGCACAAGCTCCACAAATGCATGGGACAAAGGCTGGCTGACCATTTAGGCATGCCTCCACACACACCGGACCACATGCCTTGCTCATCAGCTGCACCCACTCACATGAGCCTTGTTACTCCCTGCTTGGCCTAGGGAGGTGAGCAAGGAAACATTCAGACCCGGAGCCAGACCAGCTCCTCATACCCTCAGGGAGATGGGGAGACCAAACAGACAACATAAAGGTAAGCAGGGGAGGGAAGGCAAGCCCACAGCTGGTGCAAGCACAGGGGCCAGAGAGGGGGCTGTTTGCAGCCTCTTAGCTCTGCATGTCTCTGTAATTCCAGAGCAGCAACTGGCTGTGCATGACATTCCTGAGCTGGCTTAAATTCAATTACTCAAATATTTTCAGTACACAATCTCACCACCTGCTGTACGGAAAGGCATAGATGTCCCTGGCCTCCGTTCAGCCCCTTGCTTGTTATCATGGCCTGTGAATCACTCTTGCTGCTATTCTCTGCAAAGTAAGCAATTTATCTTACAGGTGTTTACTTAAGATGAGAAATGCTTCAGGACTCATGTCAGACCCACACACTTCTCTGCTTGAACGATTTTGTACCTCCACAAGGTACCCAATTATTCACTCTGGTAATATTAAGATTCTTCATCACAACAATGCATATAAAATAGGACTGTTTCCCTGATCCCGGAATGGTAAAGTTATCCAAACACATAAAAAGAAAAGTTTGTAAACAAAGTCCTCTGTTTGCAAAATGCACCTGTTTAGCTTGTGATGAGACCCACAAGCTGTTGACTAGTGCCTTGCTTCTGGACATCACAGCCAGTGTCAAGTACAGAACCCTATCGTTAAAGGTCTAGGTAGAACATTATGTTGCTACATTAACCCAGCTTGAAACAAGCATGCAGAGGGCAAATGGGGAATCAAGAATCCGCAGGCAGTCTTTCACTTTCTGTTTTCTTAGTCTTACAAATGTCTTACAGCTCTTCATTATCTGCCTGCGCTCATCAGCTCACCCGCCCACAGTTTTCAGCCTTGCATACCTCCTGTTGTGAAACTACCTCTGCCACCAGCACAAGGAAGCGGGAACACAGGCATTGCCTCGTGCAGTAGTTTTCCACTCGCTCATACTTCACTACAGTTTAGAAGCTTACAATGATTAGCATCAGCCTGAGAATGAAGCTGGACCCCCCCAAACATTTAAAGCCATGGTAAGTTTTTATTTTTTGTTGCCTATGTTGGAAACTCAAGCTTCAGTATCAGAACATAGCCCTGCTCATCTCTGGGGGTTGGTTACAGAATCATCTCAAAATCAGAACAAACTGCAAACATGTGAAAGAAATTGGGTGTCTTCAGCACAGGTCTACAAACACATGCCATAACAGAAATGCTTGCAGAAAATGCCGCCCAAAGTTTGGGCATTTTTCCTGTGGACTCCCAGGGAGGGGGATAAAGGACTTCATGTGTTACTCCGCACCTGGGGTTGCTAATCATGCCTGATCACTAACTAATTGTGTTAGTAGATGAGGACCCAAATCCTCAAGCAAAATATTTCTCAGCCTGCCTGAATTTGCTCTCTCTGACAACTCTGCTGTAAGTAGATGTGTCTGGAAACAGCAACACTGGCCTGAAAAACAGATCAGTCAGGCACATTTGGACATCTGTTTTATTTCCAAAATCTGAATGAGAGGGTAGCACAGCATCACATGACTTGTAGAAAGACAGGAGTATCCAAGGCTGGCAACAGTGTCATTAATAACTGGTTCTATGTTTATTTTTGAAACCTTTGTGAACTTATTTTAAAGGCCTAATCAACTTGACTCTAACCTTGAACACCAGCTGTGCCTTCTGTGATTGTAGCAGTGCCTGTGGGAGGACATGAATGCCAGCTCACTTGCCAACAAGCCAAGCTCTCTCACGCAGTTCAAGTTTTTCAGCCAAGAAAAAGCATAATTTCCAAAGGTGATACTAATGGCACCACCAGGCCAATGTCAATTAAAATCATACTAATCTTAAGAGCTATTGAAAAACAGCTTATGCAGATTTCATGAGAAGAAATGAAGGAACTTGTTTTTTTGCAAGGTTAATGAAGTAGTACCAAATACTGAGAGGCAAGTTCTCAGTTTGGGGGAAAAATTGTTGTTGATTTACTCTCATTGTGCAGCAAAAAGCAAGTATTTTCTCACACCTCTCCTTCAGCCTCAAATAAAAAAAATGCTCAAAATAGTTTTTACCTCTGTAAAAACATCCATGACATGAAAAATTCTTAACACTCATTTCCTGTAAGAAAAGCATAGTTTGCATTGTTTGTTTGGTAAGATTTAAAAAAAAATCCTGTTGTCATTTAGGTGGCTTTGAGGTCTGAAGGGACATACTTAAGTCTGAATTTTGGTCTCAACATTTAGGTGCAAACATGTGCCCTTTTGGTCAGACTTGAATGCTCCCACCAAAGCATTCATAACCCAGGCTGCAGTTTGGCCATCATATCTTCCATTGTTGCAAGACAAGCACCAGCCAGAGTACTGTGCGCGAGTGGGAGGGCCAGTTTGTAGGGGCTGTGCAGTGCCACCTCCACCACAGCATGCAGTGAAGCCAGAACTGCTTAGCAGAAACTCTGAAAGGGTGAAAGGGTTTGTCTGCTTTCCCCTCCCCATAGCAGATACTGCAACCCCAATCTTCCAAATACTTAAAGATAAGCTTTTAAGCAGAAAGTGTTGAACAAAACTGCATTGCTGGGAGTCAGTGTGTGAACCCCTTGTGTCTGCAATAACCTTAGGTGTATCAGCCTCCATACTCCGAACACTGCATGTGATCCTCAGGTAATGACCCAGCTTTTATCTGGTTGTGAGAACACTGATTTTTGAGTAATTTTTTTTATTTTTTTTTTTAGACAGAGAAAGCCCCAGTGATTTCTTGGCAAAACAGAGCTCATTTATCACCTCCCAGCAACTGTGTCCTAAAGCTGTTTGAGCACATGTGAAGAGCAGACTTGTTTTATTGGTCTTGAGCAAATGGTGGTCAAGGCAGAGCTGCTTCAGCCTCGGTTTGAAAAGGATTGTGCCACTTTAAGAAGCAGTAAGTGGGAGGTGGTGCAGGCATGCTGTACAAACAAGTACCTGGGCACACCACTGCACTCACCTCCAAGCCTTGCACAGCTGAGGGGACCTCAGCCTCACACTCCTTGCTCTGCCTGGCATCTTCGACCCCACCTTCTCCAGCACATGCCCTGGCTACTGGACAAAGGATGGACACCCAGACAGAGCCGCTTGAGTTAATCTGTGAGATTTGCAGCACACCTTGAGGACACTAAGAAGGTAAGGGTGGGTGGAAAATTGGAATTCCAACAGCACCGCTCAAATTGGTTGCTTCACCTGCATCATGCTTTAGATGAAGTGAGAACTTATTTCTCATCATTAAAAATTAGAAGTTGTTATTCATGCAGTTTTTGTTTAGCTCATTAAGAGTCAATTCACTGAAGTTGTGCATCCGCACTGAATAAAGCAGCCCTGCATTTTCCTTTTCAAATTAGCAGACCTTCAGGTTTCACAAGTCTGAGTTCAGAACAGGAAAGGTCTGTTGGGCTTACGGGTGTGTAAGCCCCTCTGCTATACATTGAGGGGTCACAACACTGACAGACATCCAAGGGAACACAAAACAGCTTTTTAGATGAAATAAAAATTTCTATGACTGAAGTGATTGCTGCTTATTTGAAATGGAAGAGAGTCTTGTTACATTTTCACTTGCATTTTAGTTACCTGCTTACTCAGAAAAGCCAGGGCAGATAAAATGCAGCTAAAGGCACCATCAGCCAAACCCCGGCAGTGCTCTGTGCTGCTTTTACATTGTTTAAGATGTCCTGACTGCATCCCGATTTTCCTTCCAACTTCTCACTGATTTTGTTAGATCACATTTTGGCAGCCAAACTCTGTATTGTGTTTTTAGGAAAAATCAGCTCAACTTGCATTTAGAGACTTTACTCCCAATGCTAAGTAGACAGGTTTTACTTGGATTTAATCAGGCTAAAATATAACATACTTGAGAAAGGTTGAAATCCTTTCAAAAATGCTTTTTGTTATAATTAACACTTCATCCAGTTGTTCTTTGTAGAGGCAGATATCTAAGAAAATTCATGGACATTTTTGTGATTCAGAACATTTTCAGAACACTCTTGGTTTGAAAGTTTTGGTGTTTTAGGGATCAGTACAGTGTGATCTGAGGTTTCATATAGTTGAAATATGGCCTTTTCTCTAAGGTACTAAACCAACCAGTTTGATTTCTGGATTTTACAGGAGCTTTAGGTGACATTCGACTTGCAGTAATAGTTCTTTTGACCGTCACCCTCACTGCTAGCTGAACACTGTGCAATAATCTCAGGTTTCAAAGCTTTTCCCCACTGGCTACCACAGTCAGAAAAGTGGCATAGGGAGCCACCTGTGCAGCTGCACACTGTTACAACGCACACTAGGGACACTGCAGCAGTGATGACCTCCAGAAAACTGGCCTACACATGTCTAATTATATTTAAATGTTGACAGGAAGTTGGCAGTTACAATCACGTACCAGCACACAATAACCCTTGTTTGCCCCACTGAAATTCTAAAGATTTCAGACAGCGAGCAGAAAGCAAAGCAAGTTCATTGTTGCTTTTGACCTGTTCTTCCATGCAAAGTACACAGCTAAAAGAGATGTTCAATCTGCAAAACAGGAAGAATTATGCAGCATTCAGCTGTGCTCAAGCAGCATTCAGACAGTGCAGCTAACTAGGTAGCTCTCACATCTAGGTCATAAAACTTTGCCCCACAAAGAGCCACAAGCCCTGCTCATATGAAACCTGAAATGCAATACTACATACCTGGTTTTACCTGATATCCTGAATTAGCATATTCTGTAAATACTATGTTTTACTATTCTTAGTACAATCTTATTTATTAATCCCACCAGAATATTTTTTCCCTACCAGGAATACAGACTAGGGATTGAGCACTGCAGAAGTAAGGCTTGTCCCACTTATTTACAAGAAGTGGGTTGTGACCAAGGTATTCCCAAAAGTTACTACTACGTTACACAGAGGCTTTTAGACTGTCTGATCTAGCTTTAGTCTGTTTCATTAACAGTGAAAATCCATAGTCAGTAGGACTACGCTTGTAATGATGGAAAGGAAAAAAATGATTGATTTTCAGATATTACTGAGTAGTACAATGGGTGGCCTCAAAACTTCATAGAATACTTATTCTGGCTGATGGGTGTGTCTTAAAGACATACTTTGATGCAGGAATAGTTCATCTCTTCTCTCCTCCCCCACCAGTGGGGAAAAGGCCAGGAAAATGCAGGTTAACTAAGACCCATGTGAAACACCAGGACCCTGCTATCTGCTCCAGGGACATCCAGCCTCCCAGTAGCAGTTCCCAGCCAGGTCTTCATAGGTGACACTTACTCCCAGGATCCATATGCCTACCTTTGTCACTGTTTTCTTGCCTAGGAGGATATATGGGTTAAAGTCCCAATGCTGCTGCCAAGAGTTTCCAGTAACATTAGGAAACAAAAATCTTAGAGCAGGCCATCCAGAACAAAATTAAACACTGAATTCACCTGTTTGGATATTAGTCATGGGTCTAATTTCCTTGATGTGCTTCCGTAAATACTCACAGAAGTCTATAAGCTAGTGTCAGCTTGAGGCATCTTTGTATGTTTGCTTTACAAATATTTAGCAACAATATTTTTCTTCAGTAGAAGGAGCAGAGTAGCTCACCAGTTGGGATTTATACTGCTGTTGCAAGCACTCATGTTCCCCCTTGCCTGAGGTTATTTGTCTCCAGAAATCAAGTAACAGTAGTAGTTGGATTTAGAGGGAATCAGTTCTTTCTAAAACCATCTAAATGTGTTTAAACATCAAATACTGTGTTAGAGAAGAATTGCAGCTTTCATGCTGGAATTGAAGGTAAGGTAAACAGCCTTTGCCCACATTCTTGTTTGTCGCCCAGTCTTTTTCTCCCAGGAATTTTTTGATTGATATTAAAAGCTGTCATTTTCCTGAAAAACAAGAGAACTAATTCAATCTGCTGATATGAAACAGGCTTTGCAGACTTCAATCCATTCTGCATTTTTGTGGCTGTGCTTACAAGTTTGAGACTCCCAAAGACTTCTTTAAAGCTTGTTTTCTCTGTTCCCAGAGGTAGTCAAGCTGTACTGTATTTTCGACCTTTCCAAGCAGAGAGAAAAAAACAAAATATTTAAGTATTCTGAAGTTTGGAGGAGGACAAGTTATATAAATAGATATTTCTGATTCCAGTTTAGATACCAGATCATCTTTCTGCCCCATGCAAAGTAGAGGGCCCACAACTGAGAGCAAGTTACAGACTGGGAGGCCACCACCTCCCACAGGCATCTCACTCAGGGATCTTCTCACATTGCAATGACCCCAGGAGCTTAGGAAGGTTATGTAAAACTTTACACTACTTTTGTAGATAGTAAATCCATCTTTTTCTTTTAAGTGTTATGTGCTTGATACCCAGCATTTGGCCTCATCACACTGAGGAAGAACAACTTCCCACCCCGCCCCGGTTGTGTTAGGCAGATAAATACACCTGGATTTTCATAAGGTTTTTCCTCCAAAAAAAAATTCCTCCATTGTAAATGACATGGAAAAAAATGCAAGATTAGCAGAGGAAAATAGCAGTCTAACACAGCTTCACTACAGATGGAATCAAAGATAACATTCAACACAGCAGTGCTTGCAGCAGGCAGGACAAACACTCAAGTAGTTTCAGCTGAAAGGGAAAGACTGCAGATTCCTTGCAGGGCAGAAGTCACCAAGCAGCTGTGTCAGCCACACCCCACCCATCCACCTCACTGGGGGAAAGCAGCCTATGTCAGATTAAGTCAGTCTTCAGCTTACATGGATTTTTCCACAGTAATCAAAAGTGATAGCTTCAAATCAAATGACCAAGCAGTATTTTGTCTTCTTTATATTGTTGAATTCATATTGGCACCTAAATATGCTCTAATGCAAGTCTTAATCTCTTGGTCATGTAGTTACCTGCAACTGTTTTATGCCATGATCTTGAAGACACCTTTCATAAAGAAATCTGTGTTAAGATAAGGGCAACAGCAAAGCAATCCACAACCTAACACATTTTACAAGGCCTACTTGAGATTGCATTAAACACAGTTTATGAAGCATATCAGCTTCACTTTCAGACCTGTGTCAAGATTATAGGTTTTTTTTTCCTATGGAGAGTGTAAGAATAGAATTGTATTTTTCTGTTGAAGAAGTTCTAAGAAAGTCTGTCAAATGTGCTGAGGAAACCCCTTTAGTGTCCAGAGAGGTCTCCCATCAATTGTATTTCAGAAGGAATACCTGGTACTTTAGAGACCGGATTTGATATGCTAACATACTGGTGAGGATTTTCAGTTGCAATAAGGAACTTGCAAAGTTCCAGTGGCTGAATATTTATTCTGAAAGAAGCACACCACTGCTTTTATATTTCTACAGCGATGCTTTGGTTGACCACAGCTTTGATTTTTTCAACTCTTGCCCTCCCATAATCAAGCCTAAGAGGTTTACAAAGATCTAACCACACAGCTTGCATAAATCAAGAACCTTTAATGTAAAAAACATCATTATCAGAGCAGGAGCTACAGATCTTACACAACTGTACTGAATGAACAGGCTGGCTGACACAGGTAGGCAAAATGCACAAGGGTCATTGCCTCCAGCCCCAACAGGCACTAATTGCTCAGCACTGCAGTTTAGCAGACTCAGTGCACCTCTATACATTGGAGATGTATTCCAGTTATGAATTTCTTATTTATAAGGCATCTTACTGATATGTATGTAGCCTAGTGATACTAATATATGTCAGGAGTATGTCAGAACATGTTAGTAAAATTCCTGGCTTAATCTGTTCCCAAAGACCAAACCAAGCTGTATGTGCAGCCCTCACTCACAAGCTAAGCACCCAAAGTCTTAAAATACAGGAAAACAAGAAACAAGAGTGCAGGAAACACAGAATAGGCAGGTGAAGCACAAATTAATAGTGCAGGGACCTTCTATAAGACTTACCAGGGTTATTAGTCATCAGTAGCATTTCTACCTAAAGAAGATGTAGTTGACAGCTCCTGATAGGCAAAACAAAGCCCTGAACAAATGATCTGCTGCTTTTTACAGCCTTTACTACACAACTTTGACTCCTTGAAGCTACCTCCATGCTACCACAGATGTTCCCATCACTTATCAGTTGCCTCTCCAATATCACCCTCACCACTGTTTTCTGACTGCAGAGCAGTTGACTTCCTCATAAGGACCAAGGCTCACCAAAACCCAGAGATGCCTCCGACAGACTCACACAGGGTTTTATCCAACATTTGTTTCACTGCCAAGAGCACTACTGCCCCACAGCAACCCCTTATCCAAGCATAAGGACATGCCTTCTTCACCAGGGGACCAAGCACAGGAGTGCCTTCCCCAATACCTAGTGGGTGTGTGTCTGAGCACATCTCACCCCCATATAAGACATAGTCCAACAGAAGACCACTGAGAGTTGGTTTTACACAAGTTGAACTGATGTAAACTTCCCTCACAGCCAGCATTTAAGGGGCAAGAGCATTCTGTGCACTTGTCACCACAAACCTGATGTGCGAGGCCCAGTGGGTGCTCTGACCAATTGTCTTCCCTTAGCCATTTGCTGATGACAGATCAGCACTACACAAAGTGTGGAAACAGGGGATTCCCCATGCAAACAACAGCTGAGTAACAGCCTGTCTGAACAGGAGAACTGAACAAGGGGAATGAGGAAGAGAATGAAATAAACAGCAAGGGTTAAAATGAAAGCAGGAGAAGGAAGCAGAAGCAAGATATTGACAGAAAACATGTGAAGGAGAAAGACAGGAGCAAGACCATGAAGCAGGTCAAATTATATTTAAAGGAATTAATCAATGCACAGGAACAATTGGGGCAGAGGAGAAGAAACCCACCTGATACGCCCCTGCAGATTTGAGGCAGCAACAAAGCAGCACAAGTCAGCTCCCCAGTCACCCCTTTTTCCACAGCTGCCTTCCCTGAAGTAAATGGCCTTACACTTGCACACTTACCTTCACACACCCACAGAAGGGGGAGGAATTAATAACCTAGTGCACTGTCACACAGCGACGAGCCTTGTGGGCAGCATTCCAGAGCCGTCCTGCTGCAGATATGCACTTGGCTGGTGGAGAGGCAGCCACCCTGCACACCCCAGGCTCTGAGCTGGGGGAGTTACGCTCACACCCTCCATAGCATTCCATGGTTTGTACGAGAGTTGATGTTCATTTGAACTGTAAAGCCTGACATAAGCTTGCAAGGGCTGACTTTTCTGGAAAGGTCTCAGTACTGCTGCAAGGCAGATACAGACCTTGCACAGCTGAGTCTAGAGGGAAAATTGGATTTGAAGTAAGCCTCTCCCTTTCTCTCAAAGAAATCTGATCCTGTACCTTAAGAGGTAAGCCATAGGTTGAAAAAAAAAAAAAAAAGTCAATACTAAAGTACCAAAACTTGACTCCAAGTAACTGAGTCCTGCTTATTTAGCAGCCCAGCAAAGCTCCAACCAGAGTCTGCCTAACAGGCTGCCAGCCATCATTAAGGAATATCATCACCCAAACCCTCCAGGACTTGGTATCAGACATCTGTTGCTTTTCCTCACAGGCCACAGCAAAAAGCTCTTAGGTGAGAGTCACTTTAACACTCTTAAGCTGGATACAAAGCTGTTAGCAACTTACTAGTTTTCCAAGTACACTGATTTTTCTATTTCTTCCAAATAAACCAATTTCATCAGCCTTGTTGCAGCCTTCTTCTTGTAAGGAAAAAGATTCAATGACAGAAACCCCTTCAACACCCCCTCCCCACCCCAGTCTGAACAGCCCTGGACAAACCTTGGATGTCTTCTGCAGAGGCCTCAGCCAGGTTCCTGGGCTGAGGGCAGCATTGTCCCATCCCTCATGAACCCTTCTTCCAGACCAGAGTAAGAGCAAGGAGCTGTAGGAAAGCCATACTTACCCCCGCGCACCACTTTTATATGCAGCCCATCATGGCCTTCAGGCGGGTGGTCCTGCGCTGAGCAGCAGCATCTGGCCCTTGATGAGCTGGGTCACACCTGTGTGCAGTCCTTCCTCCTTGCCTCAAACCCAATGTAATTGAACTCCTTCCTAACTGTTTAATTAAAGTATTTCAAATAGAAATATTCTTACACAGTTTTAATGGTTTCATTAAAATGTATCTGTAGTAGTTCTCAAAGCACATAATTCCTTACTGAACATCTGTTGCAGTTCTCTGGTGAGCACAAAGTTTCTAAAGCCTAACTTGTAAGAGAGAAAATGAAAACAAAGAACCTGTTCTGGTGGCAGATGATTCTCAGATCACCCTTCCTTCTGTCATACCCTCTTACACTCAGCTTTAGCTTTGCTCAATGTCATTGTGACCCTGATTTGTGCACCAGTTTTCCAGGTGTGAGGAGGCCTCACTGGTTGCCATCTGACTGGGCTGCTGGTGAGTTTGCACCATGGTCAGGTCTGGCCCTGCGGGATGCAATTTGTTGATAATGTCTTACACCAAGCACAGCCACTGCTGCTGAGCCACAGGACAAAGGCAGGCTGATGCTCTGCAGAGGCTCTTGAGGGGACAGAGTCTGATGGAAAAGAGAGGGAGCACCCTTCTGGGGCCTGCAGTGGGGGAAAGCGGGCCTCTTCCTCAGGTGTCAGAGGCTGCATATCTGCGGGAAGTGAAACCCCCGCTTCGCAGGACCGAGACCATTTTGCTTAGCAGGTCAGTTCTGCGTTACCCTGCCTGATGTGAGAAAACATGGGGTGCAGCTAGCCCACTGGGTTTTGTCTAAAACTGGACTAAGGTAAACCAGGAAACCAAAGCTTAAATGCTGCAAAGCTGTTTGAAATTATCTTTCCAGAAAACACTTTGCTGGGCAGTTGGCTGGCAAAATGCATGTCCTGAGGAATGGTTTCTAGAAAAGTACTCCCTGGTGGTGTCTCACCTCAGTGTCAGCTGGAAACAATCCTGATGTGATCTAGGCTTTAATAACAGAACAACACATTTAGCCTCCCTCATCCTCTCCCTCTCCTTGTCCCCAAACACTTTTTCATCTCTACTCACTATCATCATGTTTATTTACCTGCTTGGTAGATACTTTTTTGCCTGTACCTGATGGATAAATGTTAAAAAGTTATTGGCAATATTCATTTATTAAACATTTTATTTAATCTGGTAACTGTGGACGATGACCACCAGTGACACACTTCAAGTTTCCATATCATATGCTGATAAAAACACCTACAAGAGCAAAGTCAGTGCCCCACTCTGAGAAATGAAATTAAACACTAGATCGAAAAGTGTTAGATTTGACATTTCATAGTGCCAGCTAACGATGACCCAGCACAGTCATTGTTTGACAGCTCAATGTAACTCCTCTGTTACACAGCCCTTTTCTAGGTAAAACAAACATGTCTAAACAGTTGTAACACCGATTTACAAAAAAGTAATGCAGTCTATTGTCTACTTTACAGCTTCAAAATCTTGGCATGGAGGAAACGGTGGTAAAAACCATCCTGGCACCATGGGAAATACTGCTGGTCATTTTTGCTGCGGTGCTGATCATGAGCTTCCTTATGTTCCTGCCTCCCGCGGCGGTTGTGATCTGGAGAATGAAGCGTGTGCCTCAGATCTCACTGCATGGCTCTGTGTGAGCCAGCCACACACCCCTTCAAAGGATGCTTCAAAACAATGAAATCTCTCAGGATCACTGTTACTGCTTAGGATCCATCACACAGTGACATTTTTTCCCACTCTATTGTTACTAATTCCATTTAAAAAGAGGATGTGAGGAATTGTGTCTTCATTTACTACAGTTTTCAGCACTTTGCTTTCTGTTTTTTGGCTACAATGTAATTACTACTGGTCACTTAGTTCCTACACTGACTTACTCTCTTTCATTATAATAGGCTGAAAATGAGACTGAAGAGAAACAAGCACAGAAGAGTATTGTATTCCCTTAACCAATGCCAGTAAATCCTGCCTCTCTGTAGTTACACTGCAAGTATTACCAAAGCTTTTGAGATGAGTGACAAGCCGTGGATGTATCAAAAGCAAGGAGTATAGTCTGGGGAGCTGTTGGTTTAGTCTTGTTGTGCTGTGAAACCTAAAATTCAGAGAATGGTGCAATAAATAAGCATCTTTTGCTTCTTTTGTCTGATCTGAAATTGTTGGCCTACAATATTTTTTTGTTTCTCTCGTATACGAGTTTCCTTCTCTTTGCTAAATCCTGAGTGACAGAACACAAGGCGCTTTTGGAAAGTCACTAGATTAGCTCAGTTTAACTCAGAGAAAAATATTTTTAATACCAGTAGAATAACGATAACGGAAAGTGTGCAGTGCTTCAGACAGGTATTGCATTTTGCATCAGCTGGTAACGAATTGGCTGTAAATGAAAAACTCAAGGACATTATAATTTCATTTGATAGATACAGTTTGTTGGTCAAAAATAAACACTCACCTATCGCTGAAAAACATTTGCTTTTCTGTAAGACTACAACATTTTTCTCACCAACACAGGGACTTAAGCTACTGCCTTACAGTTCATATGCAGCCACGGCAACCAACTCAACCAACGGCTTGGCTGGTGTAATTGTTTGCTGTGCTAGTGAATAGCCATATGACTGGCAGATTCTGGAACCAAAAGCAGCTGATGGGTGCTTGCTTGTAATGACTGGATTCTTAACCTGAAAGGCAGTGTGTAATTTTTCCTGAATAATATTATATATCTGAATCATTTAACTGATTAATGAGGTGAAGGTCAATTATGCATCATGTACAGGGTAATTGCTGTCTGTATCTGAGAGATTCACAAAAACAGGGAGTAGGTAAAGAAGAGAAAGGAAACACAAACAAATGTCTTGGCTGTCGTCAGACCCATGGCTTCAATGTTTGCTCAACAGAAGAAAAGTAAAACAAAACCCGAAGCTCAGATTCCACTGAAAAACCAGCAAACTACAACTAAGCTTTCTGTTTAGATTTCATCATAATTCACATAAATGTCTGTTCTGCAGCAACAGCTCCACAAATAAACTGGATTCCAGTGCTACGTTGTCTCTGGTCTTCACTCGTGTTACATGTGAGGTGGCCAACAACCAAAGTTTTCTGCTCTGTATGTTTCATACACTCTATGGCTATGGTTTTCAGGGTACTCAGGGGCACAGAAGGTGTGAAGAGGGAGTTCACAAAAGTAAAGGGGATGGGAGCAGGANTTTGTATTTCATTAAAAGAATCAATGACAAAAAAAAAAAATCACTTGGTTCTTTGTTCACTTTTAAGTTGCCTCAAATTTGGATGATTCGTTAAATTTTTGCTAATGGTGCTCACAGACAAATCTGCCCCAGCGTAGACTGGGTTTTGAAATACAATGAAGAGGGGGAAAAAGAGGGAGGGCAACTAGCCAGGAGCCATGGAAATCTTGGGCTAGGCCCAGGAGCTGTTCCAGCACTACTGTGCTGACATCAAATCATTTCAGCCAGTCAGACCTGTGCTCAGTCCAAAACCCTAGAGCTTCCCCCTAACACAGCCTGTCCCAACCATATTATCAACCAGACCTCAGCTGCTTTTGTATTCCTCCTCTGAAGCTAAACCACAGCTGCACTAACCACAACCTCTGCCTAAGAAGACATGATGGAAATATGTGATAGTTTAGGGTGATCCCATTTCTCACATCTTGTGCTGGCTCGAAATGCTTTTCCTGCTATTTTACCTAGCTAAAATAAGTATAAAGGGCACTGTTAGAGCACTAGAAGGACACTGAACTATGCCTAAAGATAGTTACTAAAGGTATGTACTTCTGTGAGACAGCCACAAGATGATAAATACAAATGGAGAGACATTTGAGCCGTCCCCCAACAAACTGCAGAGGTTCAAGCCCTTAGCTGACATGAGCCACAGCACCATGAACACCTGTGTGCACCGTCTGATTTCACCCCCAAGCACACAGGCACATGAATAGAGTTATTTACTACAGCCATAGCTGTTGTGATCTGCATTGTTTTAGCGGTCACCAGAGCAACAACAGTGATTAACTGGCAACTGTGAAAGCAACTAGAAATACAGAACTTTCTCTATAAAGGTGATCCTTGACAGATGACTTTGAAAGAATTATTGCATTTAATGAACGACCACATCAATTAAGCAACAGCAATTCTTTTGTAATTCCAGTTAGACAAATTTAAATCATAAAAAAAGTGATCTGCTTTCTTTGAAATGCCCTAGTTACAATCTATGCAACTAGTCTTAGTTTTAGCCTGTGTCTGTATCCAAGAGCTGAGGTCAAATGGTGACTATGATCTCTAATCTTTCAACCAAATACAAGCTGTATGTTTACAGGTCTTAGCAGGGATTTCACTGCTCCACTTCACTTGGTCAGACGCACAAACTTGTTGGGCCTGTCAGTCAGGGGTGCTAGTAACCGCATATTAGACAGTCTGCCTGCTTGTCGTGGTTGGAGGTGTCTACGCCTTGCTCAGATAGCTCTTTGAGGAAGATGTTCAGCTGCTCAGGCTCATTGTAGGCTAACGTGTGCAGGCAGCTGCTGTTGGTGGGGAAATAGGCAGAATCGGCTCCGCTCACGGCCTTCTCCGAGGCTGGAAAGATCAAAGTCAAAACAAAAGAAGCAGCTGAATTACATAGCTAAACACATGCATATTTGTCTTGAACTTTAAACAAGCACCAGCATTCCCATTTTCCAGACTAAGGGCAACAACTTGGAATAAAACTGACTGTATGTTTTTTCATTACGTCCTGGGAAACACAACTGCGCTAACAACAACACACAGTCAACAGTAAGGTACTTTCCATTACCCATAGGAGAGAGGTTGGTCCTTTTGTGTATGTATGTGCACGCACATTTGTTTCTAAATTATGGCAATAGCAGATTCTGACAGCCTGTTTCAGACCACAGGCTGCTTGCTGGAAACATTCTTACAACGCTTGGGCTGCCACATGACATGGTAATGCTGCTGGCTGTGGAAAAGGTGCTGGGTTTTATTGTATACACACTCAGTGCAGGTGCTGGCCAGTTCTGCTGAGGCTCCTTGGGTACAGTGGCAAGAGAAACTACAATTGTGTGCTGCTGCTGCCAGCCCAGCTGGTCACAGAGCCACAGTGCAGTGTAGGGTTTGTGTCCACACGATCACTACTTACTCTTAAAAAAAAATGCACCGACTCACAAATGTAGTGCGTGCAAGTCCTCTTCGCCAGTCCAAGCTGAAATAGCAGTGCTCACCAGTGCAGGCTTTTGTGGTGATCTTAAAACTAATGGTCAGTAGATCCAGGTGATGCCAGCCCAGCGTCACAGACTCACATGTGCCAAGGCTGTTTTTCTCTTTCTTGCCTCCCTTTTTTTTTTTTTTACCTCCCTGAGCCTGCCATCCCCATGCTCAGATGTTAGAGAACTACTCACTCTCACAGACAGCCAGTGTCTGCCCCCCAACCAGCTGCGTTGTCCAGGTAAACCCAGTAATATCGCCACAGGTTTCATACAGCCTGCTTCTTCTGAGGAACTGGAAGTCGTAACCCTTGGGGAACAAGGATGGGAAAAACGCTTGTCTCAGCCTGCATCGGAGCAACCACAAATGAAGAAACATTCAGCCAGTGAAGGTCAATACAAACACCACAACCCCGCCCTGTCCTAAGGGGGCAAAAAGCATAACAAGGAGATCATGCACTACCCAGTGAGCACGTGTAAACCAATGAATAAAGCCAGCAAGCTGGTAGCATTGAACTGTGTTCATTACCTTGTTGCACATGGGTTTGCAGTACTCAACACTGCCGATGGTGACACACACCACCCCGCCGTTCCTGGGGGCGAGAGGCTGTGGGCACTGAGGTAAGTGCTTACAGACTTTCATGTGCGTTTATAAAAATAAGAAAGAAAGAAAACAACACATCCAAGTGAAAACGTGTGTAAAAGTCTCTTCTTTTATGCATACCATTCATTCTTTTATGCAAACCATATGCATGGTCATTGACTTGGGTATAGATTATACCGTCCCCAATACCTGACTTTGGCAAAGCAAACGTTTGTGTTTGTTTAAAGGCTTTTTATTTTTTTTTTAATCAACATCCATTTTTACCATCACTTGTCACTGTGAGAGCGAAGTGCCTGACAGACCCAGTAATGTTTTAAAAGTAGATCAGAGTGGCCTTTGCCTTCACAGCACCAACATTCAGCACTGTTGTGATTAAACCTACCCAAGCATTTCCTTGGCCAACACACCCAAAGTGTCCGATCCCAGGCCCAGCACCGCTGCGGGGCTGCTCGGGGGCCAAGCTGGGCCATGGGGACGACAGGGCCCGGCACTGATGCTGCCTTGCATGACAGCTGCCTGTCAGATCACAGCAAGCACCCTTGCTCTCTGGCTTCTTGCTGAGATTTCTTTCTTTGTTATTTTACTTTTCTTTTCCCTCAAGAAGTACAGACACTTAGCTCATTTCAACTGCAGTTAAACCAAATTTCTTGTAGCTTCCCTACTGCTACTTCGTTCAACACCCGAAAAGAGAAACGTGCCTGCAGTAGGGGCCTCACCTTTGTCTTGAATAGGTCGCAGATGATTGAGGCTTTCTTGCAGTGCCCAGACAAGGCGATTGAGTGAAGTTTGTCCATCCTTTCTGGTCATTTCAGGAAAGCAGTTTGAATACTTCTATGGAATAAGAGGGGGAAAAATGGATAAGCTGAAGCAGAAAAGCCTTGGAATTAATTTAGGAAGAGAGGGTTTTTCTATTATACTGGGACTGGGGGAAGGGCTGGTAAGGGTGCTTTCTCTCTTATATATGAAAATATGTCTTTGTAAGCAGCTGTATCTATTTTCTTTCTACATAATACATTGGTTTGCTTGTTGTTCTTGTTTCTGAATGCTGGTGTCTCACAGACTTCCTTTGTGTGCGTATGTAAATGCAGATATTTGTGAATGTGTTTAACAAAGAAGTTTATGTAATTTTATCTAGTTGTTGCTCTATGTAAGCATGAATGTACCTTTCTCTTCATATATATATGGCTATGTACATGTGTGGAAAGTGAAAAACTTCCACATCCAAAGCTCAAGTACCTGCCATCACTATAACAGATACCAGTTAGTTTGTACTTAGACAGCAGAGCAAGTCGAGCCCTCAGTACTGTATGCTGAGACACTCATCAACAATGAGTAACTCTCATTCTCGCTCTTGATGTTTTCAGAGACATTGGTGATGGACATCATTCATGCATGAGGTAAAGAAATACTCTTTCTACCATTTTAAAGGTTAACTGACTGGTCACTCCCTTGTGGCATACCTAGCCCACAGAAGATAGGGGCACAAAGTCATAAAGAACAGGCTTTCAGTTAAGTGGCTTTACTTGCATTTAAACTATTTAGCACCTTATATTTGAAGTTGGGGGTCAAAAACATTACACATGTGAGATAAAAGAGACAGCTGTTTATGTGCAAGCTCCTTTGTACATGTGGAGCAAAGTAAAACTGGAAAATACATCTATAAGGCCTTTTTGACTAGAAGTAATAGGGTCAAAGACATGGCAGGTCAATGCTTCTAACCTTACTTTGCTCTTCTGTCTCTCAGAAGGGCTGCACAGAACTGCCCTTGTCTGGCCAGAACGGCCAGCCTCTTACCTCAAGGCTTTGGGTCACCTCATCTATGGTTGCACTGTCGCAGTCACTCTTACTGGCAAAAGCTCCGGTTTCAGAAAAATCTAAAAGATAAACACAGAAGCATATATGTAGGTGGTTAGCGATCCATAAAGGCATACACACAAACCCCAAAGCTCATATAACGGTACTTGTTTATGGGGATTGTGCCACTGAGCTGCAATTCTGGTGCTGGCTTGTATAACCGAGGCAACTGGAGCTCAAGTGTGAATAAACTGCAAATATTGATTTATCCTAAACAGTTAGCAGTTTAATTGTTTAATTCCCGGGATCCCAAGAGGAACGGTTCCTTTCTCTAAGTCATTTTATAAGTAACTGCAATTCATATTCAAAAATGACATTATCTTACCTTTAAGAAATCCTGCTAAACTTACAAAAAACAGTGTTCTCCAGAGCAGGCAGAAGCCAAATAGCATTTTTGCTGTGGGAGATCCGGCACTGTCTACCTGTTGCTGGAGGAGCCTAGAAGCTGAAGTGCTGGAGGCAGGCACACCGCTGTGCGTTGGTGGGCAGATGGTTGTTTGCACAGCACCTGGCACCAGCACAGCACTGGGACGGGGGTATTGCCCAACCTGCCTGGAAGCTGCAGGGCAGGCTGCAGAGTGCTTTGGGGAGGGCAGGGAAGGTTCCTGTTACAATGCTGGTGTGGGCTGGTGTTCAACACGTGTAGAGTCCTTCACCTGGGGAGGAACAACCGCGTGCATCAGCACAGGTTGGTGCCTGACCTGCTGGAAGGGAGCTCTGCAGAGAAGGACCTCAGTGTCCTGGTGTACAACAGGTTGGCCATGAGCCAGCAGTGTGTCTTGTGCCCAAGAAGGCCAAGAGTATTTTGAGGTGTATTAAAAAGTGCATGGCCAGCAGGGCGAGGGAGGTGATCCTCCCCCTCTACTCTGCCCTGGTGAGGCCACATCTGGAGCACTGTGTCCAGTTCTGGGCTCCCCAGTTCAGGAAAGACAGGGAACTACTAGACAGAGCCCAGTGGGGGGCTACAAAGATGACTGGGGGCCTGGAGAATCTCCCATACAGGGAAACACTGAGAGAATTGGAACTCTCCAGCCAAGAGAAGAGGAGGGGATCTTATCAATGTTTTTAAATATTTGAAGTGCAGGAGCCAAACAGATGGGTCTGCGCTCTTTTCAGTGGTGCTTAGTGACAAGGGACAATGGGCAAAAGCCGGACCACCAGAAGTTCCATACAAATCCAGTGCTGGAGCACTGGAACAGGCTGCCCCGAGAGGCTGTGAATTCTCCTACTCTGGAGATACTCAAAACTCACCTGGATGCTTTCCTGTGTGACCTACTGTAGGGAACATACTTTGCAGGGGGGTTGGACAAGATGATCTCCTGAGGTCCCTTCCAGCCCCTGTGATTCTGTGATCATGGGGAATGCACATGCAGTTCAAGGAACAGCTCCCCACATACCCAAAATTCCTTAATGATTTTTCTTGTTGTTGTTAGAGGGAACTGTTGTTTTAATTGAGACAGGGATATTCTGCTTTCATGCCATGTTATACAACACATTTGTTTACACAGCAGTCTTTCAGGTGTCTTTTTGTTTATTTTGTTTGCTTGTTTGCTTCTGCTAGTTGCAGTATAACCCATTATGAGCAGTGAAGCCAACGGCAGGGCCTCCACTACACTGACAAACACGTGGTTTCGGGTGCTGTCTTAGGGAGGTCTCGATAAAGGGTTGCAGGTAGAACCAGAACACACTTCCACAAAATAGTTCTGTGCCAGCATGAATGCTGACATCCTAGTAAATTGTAAAAAGCCCTGGTAAACATTACTGCTAGTTAAAAGTTCGTTAGCAAAAAACCCCAACTTTTTAATACCGGAGGCAAAAGTTTACATTTCTAGGTAGACCAATAGGTCCTGGCCCCAAACAGTTTACATTTTTGAGGCAGACACACACAACAATCTTCTTCCTTGCATGATGAACAATACACAGCTGGGAAATTGTCCCTGGAACATTTCTGTTAATTATTTAAGGTGCAGCTATACATTAAGACATTTTTTTGCCAAAATGTGTCCAGGAGTCTGATGAGGACCATTGATTAATGCTCTAAGTCCTGCGGAGATCAGATGCTACACACAATCACAGTTCATATAGCACATTTGTATAATAAAGTGGAAAAGCTACTGGCTTGGACAAAGTTATGTTTGTGACAGACTGAAAGAAGAGAAAAAACGACAGCTTTTCTTTAACAATGACCACAGTCAGGCACTCTCCATTTCAACATCTGTTTGGGAGACACTGTACAAAGAAAGTCAATCTGGAGAGGAACAAGGGGTGGCAGGACTTCTCCAGCACAGAATATCTAACAGGCTGCTGCTTAAACCATAAAGCTAGAGCTAAGTGACTCTTGGGGCCATACACAGGTGAACTTTGTATTGCAGCATTAAGTTCACCCTCTCTGCCTATTGGCAAACAAAACTTGTCACAGAGGATAAAAGAGATCCCACGTCCTCCTGAATTAAACAAACCTGGGATTACTTTGCTGACACTTACTCTGTCAGTTTATAGGACAACATAGTGCAAGAACACAGCAACAACCTCCTTGTTATCAATCTAGATCATAACTAACCTGCCATACTCACCAGGTAACCAGAGCAGGGATGAGGCAAGGCAGCCACCATCTCCAGCAGGAGTGAGGGTGCTGGTACCCAGATTTAGCAGCTGAGCACAAGTGGGGACATGCTTTCTGCACAGGTTTGCTCCCTCAGCTGTGGAGGGACATACAGCCATCTAGTGGCTAGTTCTTTGGTGAAAGACTGCTGGACAGGTCAGTGGTCCAAATTTTAACTTGCGAGATTTGTATTTTTTTTTTTTTTGCAGTTATTTCTATGCACTTCATTTTATTTCAGATTTAGATAAAACCTAATATGCTGTGCAATAAACTTAACATATAGGAGAAAAATTACAGTAGAGAATACTGTCAACTGCAAAATTAAGAGTTAAAAATCAAATACATTTTCATAATTTCTATTAATCAAAAGGACTAAACAATAATCACACATGTAGCGAAAGATGCCTTTGTATCACAATTCCAAAAGCTGCTAAAATTCAATTATCTTAATAAACTAAAATCCTACTGGAGTATTAGAGGCTAAGTGAAGACAACCAACATACCGTAACATTAAAAAAAAAAAAAAAAAAAGAAAGAAAGAAAGAAAAAAGGCTCCCTTACATACATGGTAGGAAAAAGCTTTTTATTGTATGATTGTTTTATAGGAGAACACGTTTCAAAACCACAGGTAATTGAAACACAACAGTAACAGCACATACCCCCTGAAGAAGATTTAAATACTATGTATATGTTAACAAAAGAGGCCAAGATACAGTTATGTGATATCCAGCCTTCTCCCATCAAAGCAAGCCCCAGCTGTATGCAATGCTAACTCCAGTAAGGAAATTGGACCCCAGAATTTCCCATTGTCTAATTAGAAGCAAGAGATCTGCTGATCCTTAGTCAGAGTTGGGAACGTCGTCCATTCCTTTGCCCATGAAAGGTCTGAGGTTCAGCCATTGGTTTGAGCACCTGAGTCATATTTTGCCTTTATCAAAGGAATCAACGGAGCAGCAATAAAAAGTAAACTGTGTTTTGTTGTCTTGTGTTGATTAAAAGAAAGACTCTGTCTTTTATATCTTAGATAATAAAAGACACAGAGTTTTTTAAAAAATCAATTTCCAAAAAAAATATCCTTTTCTTTCTTTCCATTTAAAATCTAAAATTCCTTTTGTAGAATACAGAGCTGTCAGTTTTGATTTTTGGAAGCATCCTCAGCTTAGTGAAATTCTCTTCCTTTCTGTTTTCAAAGGTAGACTGCTCGTGTCAAAATACAAGTTTTTTAGGCACCTCCCACGAGAATTCATTTCTTCCAAAGTGACCATAACATGCAGTCTTCTGGTAAATGGGCTTTTTTAGATCCAGATCCCTGTGTGTACAATAAAAAGAAGAGAAAATTCTTGACATAATATTCATATCAATATTCATATCAATAAAATCCTGATGCTGATATTCATTTCACACCCTCAGTCTAGGAAGCACATTCTGAAGATGCAAACATACCAGAGAATGTGTCCAAATGTGAACCATAAAACTGACAACAAAACTTAAATGTGAACTCCTTTTCAGCTACAGAGAAAGTCCTTATTATTGAGAATTATGAATGTTAATGGAAAAGAAGTACCACCTCCATTTCATTTTGTAAAATAAAACACATTTCTTTTTCATAGCAAAAGAAGCTAAAATCACTGGAACAAAAAAATGACTTTATATCAGTTCCGTATAGTGTAAGGTCAAATGCTGAAAATATATGAAACTTGAAAACAACATCTGTCCTCTGGAAAGATATGGCACACTGGTGGATCTATCAGCTGTGAAGTCTGACAAAAGGTCTCTTCTGCAGTGCACAGAACAATTCCGCACTAGCTTAACAGAACCATTATTACATTACAACATCTAACAGTTTTGCAAGAAATCAGTTCCAGGATGTGATCACCTAGATATTTCCATATCTGTGTATTTCCATACCTGACAATGACTCCAGGTCGAAGATCAAAGTTTTTATGCACAATGTCCAGCAGCTCTTTCTCTGTTTTTTGGGAGGTTCCATAAGTGAATAGTGAAATGGACAGTGGACGAGCTACGCCAATGGCATAAGAAACCTATGGCAAATACACCACAGTTAGCAAATAAGCATGGCACTTCAGTGGGCAAGAGTACACAAGGACTAAAGCGCTCATTCATGACCCTTCTTGCGAAAATTACATCCTGTATTTGCACAGCTGTATTTGCAGGAAAAAAAAAAAAAAGAGAAAAAAAAAAATCTCTGAAAATGCTGAGGTCTCTGGATAATTTTCATCCCCATTATCCAGTCATACCATGCTCATTCCCATGACATAAGTGTCAGAGGGTCAAGGGCTCAGTAAATGTCTGGAAAAATAGCCAATAAAAGGAAAGCTGAGCGAAAAGTTCCAGCTTCAAGAAGCTAATGGGCTATTAGCCGCAATACAGTCTTGAACCAAGTACATCAAAGTCTTCCTTTCTTCAGCCTCTATCCATCATCACGACAGCTTCCAGTACAGTGTCTTGTATGAAGTTTATTCAAGGTAAAGTTGAAAAGGAACAATCTTCTTGAGAAAAGCAACATTCAAAAGAAACCATACCTGAACCAGAACACGGCGACAGAGCCCAGCCTTCACCAGAGACTTGGCCACCCAACGGGCCGCGTATGCAGCTGACCGGTCCACCTTTGTATAGTCTTTGCCAGAGAAGGCTCCACCTCCATGGGCTCCCCAGCCACCATATGTATCCACGATGATCTTTCGACCAGTAACACCAGCATCGCCCTGAATCAGTGAAAGAATTGGGCCGTTTTACAATCCATTTTATTATAACTCTCAAACAAGGCTATGCAGCCTTCAGCAGACTATAAGGCGTTAGGAAATTCGCCTCTTATGGATTGTTGTGTGATAGCTGAAGGGATGAACTCATCTCACTGAGCTGCAACAATGGCTACAGATGTTCTTTAAAGCCAGATCACCTTTAAGTCACACCTAGACAGCAAGAGCATTCGGTGCCTGTTTCAAAAATATGGGAACAATATGGGAACCTTGGTTTTAAAGTGACCTATCTGCCACATCAAAACTGAATACAGAATATTGCTAACAAACTATTTGAGCCACTGAGAGATTTTATGCTAGGTTAAATAAAAATAAATAGATCAGGTTTTCATATCTTTTGGCTAAAATCTGAAATTGTGTGAATAATATGTGACAGATTTATTACGGAGGCTGGCACTCAGCACTTCTGGTGCAGTATCATTACAGAGACTGTCATACAAGTATGTGCTAAAAAAAAAAATATTCCATCTTCAAAATATTGATATTCTTATTTAAACCATTCACAACAGATATGGAGTAATAGGCAGTTAAAGGCACTTGAGAAGGAAAGATTAGAACAGATACTTATATACCAATATTCTAAGACATTAAATAAGGAAACACAGAGAACCTTCTAGCTTCCACACAGCTATCTTGATCATATCCTTACAAGTACTTGATATTTTCATTTGATCTCAGTTAACTGATCAGTACCTAAATAATTGTCTGACTCCCAATGTAATAAACACTTAAGCATTTGACATTCAGCCTCCACCTGTGCAGGCAGGTTTAAAATTTTTCTACAGAATGTCATGCCAGTAAAATTCATCAGCTGGAATGTTTGTATAGCATACGCAAGTGGAAGGTGAAAGTTTTTCTTGGAAAGACTAAGCATATACACAGAAGAAAACATTAGGCATTGTTTGTCCTGTTCTGCTAAGAAAACAGATGTAAATCTGAACTGAGGATAAAGGAGTCTGTGCTCCTGGGGTTCGTTCAGTTTGACTCAAACCTTACTTTCTGACGGCACAGACAGGTGCAGCGTGCGCCTTGTGTGCCATGATGACTTCACTGCAGAACTGAGTGATAGGAAGAGGAATGGACAAGTAAAAGGGTAAAACAAAACAAAACAAACTTCTTTTCAAAGAGGCTGAAAGACTGAAACGAAGTTTGTGGAGGTCACGTTACAGCGAGCTGTAATGCCCTCACACTACCAGGAGGTGTTGCTGCTGGGAAAATGGTGACGGCAACAAAAGGAGCACAGCCAGAGTTCAAGGTACCACTGGGCATGGAAACAAGGTACAAATCCAAAGTGAGATATGGGTGCTTTTCTTAGATGAACTGAGATGCAATTTAAGATAGCTGTCCATAGCTAGCTTTGTTAAAAACAAAACACAGTGTACTCAGAAAGTTCAAAAAATAACAGATGAGGAAAGAGTTATCTTATGATTGCCACACCACCAGTGTAAATTGCACAAGTCCAGAGATGACAGCACCTGTAAGGCCATGAACACACAAGCAGACTGACCCATACTAGGTAAACTTATCCCAGGTTTAAAAAGCGGCAAACAAACACTGCAACATGCCTGTGTTTGTATGTGCAGGCATAAGCAACACCGTTCCAGAACAGGAGTAGGAAAGGTGCTGCCGGTTGGCTTACAGGTGAATTACGCTACATTTCTAAATGGGTGCAGTTCAGTGCACACCTAAAAAAATGTCATATGTGTAGCCTTCTTCTTAGCGTGCAGCTATGATTGCTACACAGGTTGATTTTCTCCAAGTTACATCTCAAGTTCGGCTACCCATCTGCCCATAGTCTACAATATCAATGATACACAAAATTACAGTTATATAACCAATCCAACTACACCAGAGTACATTTTTAGTGTAATAATGATTAACTTCAACACTTTCCTACCTGTTCGATGGCACTAACATAAAGACACAGAACCACAGAAATATTTCTGGCAAATTCCAATAAATGAATGATTTTGAACAACAACAACAAGTCTATTTGGAATTGTTTCAAAATTGGATCTAATTTCAGGAAGGAGCTTTGAAATTTTGCTGTGACAGTTCTGGGGGGAACTGTACACAAAAACATAGAGAACGGTGAATTTGTTTTCAAAAACTAAATCTCAAAAGTCCTGATACTACAGGCAATAGAAGTTCTGTCTGACTTGTGCAAATGCAGGATCAAGTTATTAATCCTAGTTCCCATGTTGCCCGGGTAAAGCAAAAGTAACATTAATTTACTCATCAGGACAGACTATGAGGGGCTGATTTTGAGAATAGCTGAGCATCTCAGCTCTCACTGGTATCAGACTGAACTGTGCAAGCTACATAGATCTGAAAATCAGGCTCACTGTAAGAGAAGTAAACCTTCTGCTGTCCATCTCTGTGTAAAGTGTGCTTTCCATGAGAATGGTCTGTGTGTCTCATTCAGTGCTGGACTCAAGAAGTTCTAAGGAAACCCAGAGCTGGGCTGTACATTCCACATACATGATTAAATTTGGCTCATGTTGTCTGCCTAAGTCACAACACAGGTTTTGATGCAACCATGCCCTCAAAGTTTACTTTGCTATACAGCACATGAGAGTCTGGGTGCTTCTCCTGTCTACAGCTGGGGTTAGAACTTCCACTAGCCAGCTTGCTTCTCGCAGCTTAGAGAAGACGTGCAAGACCAGCTGAGCATCTCTGTTAAGGCACACACCCACTGGCAATAACAAGCTGACAGGAGTATCAAAATAATAATATAATAAGAAGAATAATACAAACCTGAGGCCCTCCAATAACAAAACGTCCACTAGGCTGGAGGTGATAAATAGTTTTCTCATCCAAGTATTTTGCAGGGACAACAGCTTGAATCACACAGTCCTTCAGGGTTTTGCGCATATTCTCCAGTGAAATGGTTTCATCATGCTGTACCGATATCACAATGGTATGAACACGCACTGGGATGACTGCTCCATTCTCTTGGATGTACTGAACAGTGACCTGAATAGAGGAGGGAGAGGGGAGAAGGGAAAAAAGAAAAAAAAAAGTTGCTGTAAAATGTATTTACATCTACATCCTACCTCAAGCTACGTTATTCTAAGAGAAAAACAGTAGCAAAGTGTCAATGCTTACATTCTAATTATCACCGCTCACCTTGTTGCCACTGTAGGAGAGACAAACTCCCTCACTTAAGCAGTAAGGAAAAAAGACCAAATACTGACAATTTGGTTTTCTATCCAATCATCCAATAAATCCTTCAGAATTCCTGTCACTTTTTCAACCAGCACTGACAGTTGAGGTCTGAAGGGTTAAATGTTTCTTCATTTGTGACTATCTATAAGTGATTGGATTGCTACTTTGTCAGTAAAAGAAACCAGAACCCCAGCAACATCTACCTGTGTCTTAGAGTCAGGCCTCAGCCAAGGAAGCTCCCCATTGCGCCTCAGCTCTGCTAGCCTGGCATTCAGTTTATGGGCAAGAATAATTGTTAGAGGCATACATTCCTCTGTCTCATCCGTTGCGTAACCAAACATCAAACCCTACAGGAGGAGAAGAGAGACTTCAATCACTGTTAAAACGCACCACAACCAAAGGCAATGAGATTTCATTTGAAATGGAAAGTAAATAGCATCCTCAGGTTTACTTTTCACTATTTCACATTACAGTCCATGAAGCCTAAACTCAGATCAAGCTGCAACATAATAAAATAATAAAAAACAAACCACATTCCAAGAATTTTTCACTGGGAGCCTGAAGGCTTGCATGTTGAGCCGGAAACCCTGACAAGTTTCTCCGTGAAAAA
>VXAV01005649.1:0-13380 GCA_013399715.1 Alectura lathami | reverse complement strand
AAAAAAAAAACCCCGCTTGGGTGGAGTATGGTAAAATGTGGGCTTCGGACACAAGACAAAGGGAGACACTTATGCCTGGCTCACTTGTGATTCAAGAATGTCTTTACTTGTGGGCTTTTTGTGCCATGCTGCTTTGCACTGTGGCTTCTTGGGTCAAACTTTCCATTTCTGGTAGAAGGGGCCTCTGTACTTCTGTTCTTTTGCATCTCTGGTATATTTTCAAGGCTACAAACAGCCTGTAATTCACAAAATCTGTGAACTTACTGTGGTTCTTGTAACCCTTTGTTAAGCTTTTCCACTGAAGTACCTGCAAGAAAATGAACACACAAACAGAAATTTTCATTATTTTGGAGTGGATGTTGCAGAATATTGCTGTGGGAACAACAGCTGAAGGAACTGAGAAGCATGTCTTTTCCAGGTGACTTCTGATTGCATCTCCAGAAGAAGGTGACTTGCTTGCTAGTATTACGCAGCCTTAAAGTCTAGGGCTCTTCTAGAGCTGTGGTGTTGTTAGCTTGCTTGAGGAGGCTGCCGCAGCCTTCCAGCCTGCAGGTCTGGAACTACATCTTTCTCCTTGACCCTTTGGCTTGTGCTCAGCCAGAAGCATCCAGTAAAGAAGAGGTTAAGAACAATGTTGGAGAGCTTCAGAGTAGAGTGATCAAGGTTTGCTGTGTGTGAGTTTTCAAGTCTGGTAGTTTGGGTCTCTGAAAGTGACTGAAATCTGATTTTAATCTTAGAAAAGGGAGGGGGAAAAAAGCGTTCTGGGTTCACAGAGCTTCATTTTGAAACAGCTGTGGTTTTAATTAAATATAATGGAAGGTCTCATTTTAATATTTTTGTGTTGTAAAACAGCTTCTCTGGATGACTGAACAATGTCTGTCTTCAGTGTGGTCAGTGAGCTGAAAAGCTGTTGCACTAATTCTGCTTTTTAAGTGTGGCACAGGTGAGGATTACAGCAAAGGATTTAACCTGTAGAAAACAGTGATCCTCAAATATTGAAGGGATAAGGGGTTCCACTGCTTGCAGTTAAAACTGGTGACTTGAATGGCCAGGCTTTTGCTGGCCTTGCTTACCAGTCTGACCCAAATCTTGGAAATGAAGCCCGCCTATGAGAGAAGATAGGTATTGTTCTGTCCAATTTTTCCAGACTTAAGTTATCGCATAATGCAAAAAACTTAAAGCAAAGGAATATAAAATATGATGACCACATGAGGAAATATATCTGAACCCGTGTCTGTTAGTGGGGTATAAAAGATACAGTTTGTTTTCCTGTGTGGTTCAAATTGGGCCTCAGCATCTGTTTGGAAGCAGCACTAGCACTTGTTTTGCTTCAGCGTTTCCTGTCTCTGGTCCTTTTTTGGAGCAAAGAAACAGTAGGTTTTCCCTTTCCTTGTAGCATGCCTCGTGTGATGTGTGGATTTCCGCTCTTACCCAGAGTGTTTGCTTACATATTTTTCTTCCTGAGAACTGTTTCTGCATCCTTGTCTTTACTGAAGTCTGTGCAAAAGCTGAAAGTCTTAGGGCTGCCTTCACCTGCATGTCAAAGGCAAGGGTGTAAGAACTGTAGTGCCTTGCTACCTCGTACCGCACAGCAGGTGTGGTTGAACACTGTCTTGGTATTACCAGGAGCTGTATGCTCTCAGCCTAGAGTGCAGGCATTTCTGACAAATTGAGCAAGTGGCCTTGCTTGTGAAGACCTCTGCTTAAGCCAGCCAAAGGAGCTGGAACTCTTCCTTGGGTCGTTACACTTCAGACACTTGCTGAATATGTGTGCAGGTGAGCGTTTGGCTGTTTTATGGGTTGATCTTTTTTATTTCGTTGTTTCAGACGGGCTGGTAGTGTACAAAACAAAATTTGTTTCTGTGGCCCCAAATCCTTTTTGAGTAATCTTTTCCTTGTTTTAAAGGTTTTTGTTTTGTTGCTTAAAGACTAAATGTTTGATATTTCATTTTCTCTGGAAAGATGTTACCTCTACGTGCGGTAGCATCTACAGGAGGCAGGGTGAAGCGCAGTGCTCAGAGGCAGCTGAATGCAGTGAATTTTAATATTTCCAAAAGAGCATGTTTTGTGCTTAGCAGGAGCTGTCTGCTCTTGCTTTGGGGCATCAAATTGGTGCTGCAGCGTGTATTCTGACATCTGGGAACCCCTGGAATAGAGGATGAAAGGAGTAGCCTCAAGTAACTTGCTTCTGAGGAAAGACATCAGAGATGTTGGATTTTGGTCTCTTACATGACAGCAGGCTTCTGATTGCCAGGATATGGAGGTGAGTCTCTTGACACTTATTTTTCCCCTCAACCATTTGTTACTAAATGGTACTCAGGGAAGCGCCTAGTGTTATGTGGAAGGGAGTGCAGGAATAAAGCTATATAAAATAACGAATACAAAACAAAAAAGCTTTCTGCCCTGTATGGTAAGTTATTCCAGTATGTCTGTGTGGCCAACCTGCAGAGGAAGAAGGTTCACTTGAAAGCCATCTGATTTGAAACGATGGATAAGGGAGTTAGTGAGGGGACTCTCAGAAGACAGCGCAGTGCCTTTGTGACGTGTACAGCACTCTGAGCTGAGAGGGGTATTTGGGCAAAGTGGTTGTAGTAGCGATCTGCTTCTGCAGAGAGTTCAGCTGTAGGACTTGTCCAGCTGAGACAAACGAGCAGGGAAGGTGCCTGTGCCTTTCAGCTCTGTTTTCTTTGCTTTTTTCCCCTCTAGGCTGTGCTGCTTGTATAACCAGTAATGCTGTCAGCTTGTTAAGATGGCAATTTCCTGTGTTGTTACAATTTTTTTGTTTCCCCAGAGGTATTTGTTTCCTCCTCTGATTAAAGACGCAGGTGGGACAGTTTGTGTACCACCTCTGTGCCTGCGAATTCTGCTGCTTTGCCGTTGGCTGCTGCAGAGCCCTCCGTCTGCACGTGAAGGAGCGTGACAGCGTCGCTGCGTGGCCTGCACTGCCGCGATCTGCTGCACCATGTTGTTCTTTGCGTGCCCCGTGCGAGGTGGACAGCTTGTTTTTCTTCATTCCCCTGGGGAGGACGTGAGTCTTCCAGTGAAACAATTGAGGGTTTCTCACGACCCTGTGTGAGTGCTGGCTGCTGGGGGAAGGGCACGAGCATTTCAAGCCCTGCCTCAGCAGCCTGGAGCAGCTTTTTCTTTCTCCTTGCCTTGTGGTAGCATGGGCAGGGTGCTGTGCAAACCTACCTGCCACATCTCCTGAAGCCTTTGCTTGTTTCAGTCTTTCAGCCGAGACACGTAGTCGCCTGAAGAGCTGCCAGTGGATAGGCTCAGAAGGTGTTTGGTGAATGCTGTTTTGTCACTTCTGTAATGTTTTACAGTATTGTGTGTTAGAGGTTTACGCGCTATTTTGAAAGCCACACAAGTGCCTTTCTTTACCAGAAAGTTTGTTGGTAGGCAGAGCGATTCTCGTTCTGTGGCTGAGCTGTCTGCGTGGCTGTAGAGAGCTGCTTTCTCTTGTGGCATGCAGTCGTTCTTGTCGGCACGTAAAGCGAGGTGCCCCTGGGTGTGGGCTGGGCACAGCTGGTGTGCGGTGCGGGAGGGCAGCAGCAGGAAGCACGCTTTGCATGAAGTCTCCAAACTCAATGCTACTTCTATGTGTATGTATAACACCCCCCTATGTGGATCCTGTGGTGCTGGAGTGGCTGTGTTTTAGGAATTAGTGTTCCTCCTGGATTTGAAAGCGAGTGCTTTGTTACTTAAGAGGGGGAGATGGGGCGTAGAATCAAATGTCTTACGGATTTGGCTTCACATCATGTTTCTGTGATGTGGACACAGCAATGTTAAATCAGAACAAATGGTGACCCTAACTGGTGTTGCATTCACTTCTCAGCATGCTGATTGCTTTTAACTGAGATACTTTGATCCTGTTGAAATAGATAAAATATATACAAACGCTCAGTGTGAAGGCTAAGAAATACAGTGCAGATATGAACAGGCTGCATGTTATACCCAAAGCAAGGGATCCTTTTAAGAAAAAAAAAAAAAATTATATGCTAGTTGTTCCTTTAGTGTGTATTACTATAATCAGTCTCCTGTTTTTCTCTGTGAAAAAAAGAAAATGAAGGGATATCCTTTTTGGCTGAAATGTAACTGGAGACTGGAACAAGTGGCATTCCGGGAAGTGGAAGAAAGCCACAGTATGTATAAAAGGTTAGGATGTTGTCCTCTGAAGGAGGAGTAGATGTGGCAGCACAGAAAGTTGGCGGCTTCCTGTCTTTTTCTAAGTTGTGACTTAGTGTTAAGGTATGAACTGGTATGGCAAGCGGAGGAACTGTTTAGTTCTTGAAACGTTTTGGCCTGTATGGAGGTATGGGAGGGAGTGGACTGCGTATGGGGTACGTTCTGCTGCTGCTGCTGGATGGCAAAGAATAAAGGAAATTAGTCCCCAAACTGGAAGTTCAGGCTTCTCAAATTAAATGCTTACTTTGCAGGAGTTCCAAAACCTTCTATTGCAAGGGGGAAAAAAAATCAAATTATACACTTGCTTTAATTTGAGACCAGGAATTTTGCCCCACTGGTGTTAAGGTTGTAGTGAGTGGGTATGTCTGCTCTCAGGAGAGGCAGTGGAAAGCAGCCGAGGAGTCTTGGTCAGCTGCTTGTTCTAACAGGCTTTGCCCCCTGAAGTGAATAAACTCCTGGTCAGAATGACTGACACACTTCTGTGTTTCCCAATATCTAAGCTTTCTGCGAAGTGAAAAAGGCAAACATAACTTGTGGTACGTTTCTGTAATAAATGAGATATAACACACAGGCAAGTTTCTATTCAGGTGAAACTGTGTAATAGCTGTATTAAAGATTTTTCTTAGGCATGAAAGATTCTTCCAGACATTTGAGGGGTTAAGGAGCCATTCGCTGAGCTGTATAGTGTCTAGTGCCGATTTCATTTCTACCAGTGTAATCAGTCTGAGTTTTAATTTGCGGGGACATGGATTATTCTGCAGTGCTTTAAAAGATGAGGTCAGTGAAGGCCCTGAATCTTGTACTTCTGCTGTTTGCAGTCCCCGAATATTAATGTAGAGCCTGACAGCTTATGAACAGATCCTTCTCTTTTCAGTTGTCTTTCACTTTTTCCTGCCCATGTTCAGAAAATCACTGGCTTTTGGACTCAGTTTACTTATGACATTTCTATGAAAAATCATGAAGGGTGATTGTTGCAACTGCTGGTGTACTCCATCGGTGGTCTTGGATTGCTGTGACAGTGACAGCTAATTTGGCTTGCCCTTTTCAAGTCTTCCTCTTGTGCATTTGTTACGTTACGAAGTTAAGTAGAGCTAATAATGCCCAGTGAGTGATAGCTTGAATAGTTCCTTGAACCGCAGTTGTGCGATGTAGAGCTTTTATGCCAAAGCCTTAGTCAAGTGGGCAGTCCAGAACAGGTTAAAAGGTAATGATCCTCAATGCTTATGTATATTAGTTTTCAGAATTTCAAGTGTCTACATTCTGAATGTTGCTCTAAGTTCAGGTTACCTTCACGTGGTGTTTCAGATACAGCTTGTCCACATAGAAGTGACTTTGCAAAAAGCACATGCGTAATGTCAGCGTGAGCTGACTGCAGAATTTGAGTGGAGCTCTTCTGAATCTCTACTTCCTTATCTCAGGTTTGGGAACACTAGTACCTGTTCCTTAAAAGTTTTAAGTTGTGGTTTGTGCTGCAGTGAATGAAGCTTGGTCACTGAAACCTGAAGCTCTTCCCATTTTGTAGGGGGTTGGGTCTGCTCTGAGGATTGTGTTGTACAGTTTGTGTTGGAGTATCTTGTGCTAGAAATATTCTTCAAACAACTTTTGAGGGCTTTGCATTTTCAGCATGCCAGGGAAGTAAGAGTCCCCAAAGATAATGTTTTAAGAGATGTCTGGCTTTTGTCATGTTTTCTGTTGACTTCAGAGAGTTGTTACCGGCCATTATTTCTCTAGCAAGATAAGGATAACTTATTAGCAATGTCTGTCTCTCATCATGAGTCTTTCAGGTTAAAAAATAAAAGCAACGGTTCTGTTGAATAAGCTTCATCTTTCCCCTAACAACGAGAAGATGTTACGCTGTACTTCTGGATTGCAGCTGAAGAAAAGTACTATACTCTTCATAAAAGAAACCTGTGTTTCTTTAGAGGCCCCTGTAAGAGTTCCTTGGATACAAAATTACGAAAATAAATATGACACATCCTTACAGAGAGTTTCTGAATCATCAAGTGTCTCCAGTTCCAGAAACAGATTAGCCTGCTAAGAGCTGTAAGTCCTGTCAGTTTTTCTTCTCCTTGTCCTCCTGACTCAGTCCTTACACATGAAGATTTGATGCCCGGCACCCAGACGTTGCACGGAACGTTGGCTCTGTAGTCAGCTTCTCTCTGGTGTGTGGAAAGAGCAGATTAAAGGTGCCTCTTAGCTGCTCCCTTTTCAGAATGCCCTAATAAGATTTGAGCTAGCCCAGGTCAGGGATATGTCTTTCTTTCAATTTCACACACAAAACAAATAAACAAAAAAGTCCTGAACAGTACTGAGTACCAGCAAAAAAATGACACTTACTTTTAATGACAGTGTCCTGAGTGAGTTACCTGGCTTCGTTGATAAGGAGTTGAGTAAGCACACCCAAACAAGCAATAGACCTAAGTGCCTTTCGTTGTATTGAAAAGTTATTCTTGCTCCTTTGTGCTCTGTTGTTGTGGCTTTGTTCATTTGCTCCACCAACTTCATGCAGAGTTAATGCTCTGTATGGATGAATGCTGGGGGAAGAAGCCACCAGCTTACAAAGAGATTGTTTTTGTCTTGGTGTTCCTGCCCCCCAGCTTCATCTATTTCAGCGTCTTAGCATTCTGTCACCAGTGCTGGTGCAGATGGGCGTTGAAGAGGCACCAAGTTTCCCTGAGCACACCTGGTAAGCTGGTGCTACTTCTGGCCTCCCAGCTCATCTTCCTGCTGCCGCTTGGCTGCATGCACTGCTGGCACTCGTGTGCCTCTGGCAAGGTGGATGGGAAGACTTAACCCTGCTTTCTTAGCATGTTTCACAGGATTGCAGGTTTGAAGGTTTACTGCATGGTTCTCTGTGTTCTGACTGTTCCCATCTGCTGAGTGGGATGATGAATGGCTGTGGATTTTAGGAGGGGATGGGGAAGGGGGATTGGACTTAGTGTGGTGGCATTACTCGTTTAAACTGTGGAACATGAGCGTGACTTAAGTCTACCCATTAAAGCCAATGCTGCCTGAGGTTCAGAAGTTTGTGGGCCTGGATTCAGAAGAGTGTGTTAGTGTTCCAGTTTTTCCTGTTTTAGTGATGGCTTATCTCTGAGGATTTTCCTGCATATCCAAATCTGATGAATAAATCACAACTTGTGTTTTACAAGAGTTAAATCTAAAGGGTTAATCTACAGACTGAGTACCGCTGCATTTGGAAGGTAAAAGTGTAATGAGCTGATGGGTGTAGAAATGCCCTTTTTTTTTTTTTTTTTTTTTTTTTTCCCCACTCTGCACTGGTGAGACCCCACCTGGAGTACCGCATCCAGATGTGGAGTCATCAGTAGAGGAGAGACATGGACCTGTTGGAGCACATCCAGAGGAAGGCCACAAAAATGATCCAAGGGATGGAACACCTCCCTGTGAGGACAGGCTGAGAGAGTTGGGGCTATTCAGCCTGGAGGAGGCTCTGGGGAGACGTGATAGTGGCCTTTCAATATCTTAAGAGGGGCTACAAGAAAGAAGGGGACGGACTCTTTAGCAGGGCCTGTTGTGATAGGACTGGGGGAAATGGTTTAAAATTGAGAGTGGGGAGATTTCCCCTGGATATAAGGAAGAAGTATTTTACCATAAGGGTAGTGCAGCATTGGAACAGGTTGCCCAGGGAGGTGGTAGATGCCTCGTCCTTGGAGACCTTCAAGGTCTCCAAGGCTGGACAGGGCTCTGAGCAACCTGCTCCAGCTGTAGGAGTCTCTGTGCACTGCAGGGGTGTTGGACTAGATGGCCTTTAAATGTCCCTTCCAACTCAGACAATTCTGTGAAATGGCAGCAGTCTCTTGAACAACACTTTTTCATCATGAAAGCTGTAAACACAAAGTAATAAATTCTACCAAAGCAGCTGTGCTCTATATTTAATTTTTAGAAACTGCTGTTGCTGTGAGTGGGTGATAACTGTCTGCTGAGATGATGTGACTTGGTTTGTCAGAAATGCGGTAGAGAAAGTTACTAGTCAATGCTGGCTACATGGTACTATAAGCCTCTAAGTGTTTTGTAGTATTGCCTAACCCTAGTTAGGTAGTCTGTGATGTAAAGTACATGGAGTACTGATGTAGCAGATTTTTAGGCTGATAACAGATGCCTCCTATGTTAGGAAACAAGATTGCTTTGAGTATAAACATGGGGAAGGTGGCAGGGCGGCTTTGAGTGGGTTGCCTGGTCTGTTTATTTGTAGGGTTGGGGAAAAAACAGCCAGACATACCTATACTTGAGATTTAGTATGTCAGAATGTCACTCCCACATCAGTAGTGACTTTACTGCTCCATATGGCATTTGGTGGTCTGTTGAGAAGAGCCAAAAGGGTCCTGATGAGGATAAAGGCAGCAGGGCAAATTTGCTCTCAACACAGGCAGATGTTTCAGAAGGTAACATCTGTCTCAGGAGCCGCGTGCTGTTGTTGTAGGACAGCTTCTTGCTGCAGAGAACCAGTGCTGGTAGTACTGGACCCTGTGCCATTTCCAAGCATTAAAAATAAGCCAAACCAAGAGTATATTTAAAAAAAAAAAAAAAAACAAAAAAAACCGTTGCTTTCTCATCCTGCAGCTGTCCTGTGTATCAGCTGGGTCATTTTGCCGCTTATTTGGGGAAGTGAGGAGAGGTTTGTTGCAAGCTGTTGGTTAAAATGATGACTGAGGCTGGCAACAGTGCATATCAGTAAGGACACTTGTGATGCTGTTATTCCTGAGTAGTTCCTCTGAAATTGGCAATTGAATAATTAGATGCAAGTCTTGAGGTGGGAGAGGGCAACCTAGCAAAAAATAAGGTTTCAGAATCTGCTTGTATTTTGGTTACTGAAACTGTTTGCTTTCCTTTCTGTCTCAGATGGTATTTTAAGGCTCTTTGTCTAGCAGAACCCAGCTTTTATGGGATGAATGCCACCTGCTGCCACCTCCTGTAGTAGCAGCAGCAGAAGCAATGTTTCTGATTTGTAATATGAGCAGTTTAAAGCTGCAGTTTCTGTCTCTTGCAGAATTCTAATTTTGTTGGGGAAGGGAGGAAAAACAGCAATGGAGGCCTCAAGGTGTCTGCAACAGAACTTGTTCGCACTGGCAACCACTGTATTGCTGCAGTACAGACGTGCCGGTGCCTGTGGAGTCTTGGACTTTGCTCAGTGAGGTGCTGCTTTTGTCTCCTAGAGTCTTTTTGCTCTCTTCCCCAGATGCAGCAGACTTGCTGACTTGTACAGTTGTATGAACCTCGGTTAATGAAATATGAATTGCCATTTGGAGTTAGAGACTTAGCTCTATACCGCAAGTGAATGAAGCTGGGAAAATCCATGTTTGTTTCTTCTCTAGTTGCAGGCTTAGGAAAGCATGTCAGGAAAGTGGTGGTCAAGCCAGTTTTCTTTACTGTGTCTCATAGCAGTAAGATTCCTAAATATCGTCTGTGCAGCTGGTTGGGTTGAAACTGTCTGTTACTAAAGCTGAAGCAGGGCATGAGGAAACAGAACTGTCTGCATCTTAGGAACATGTCTTGCAAAACTCAGCTTACGTGTATGACTGAATTACAACTGGAGAAGTTGCTATCAGTAACTGCCCATTATGCCATAAAGTAGAACTTCCATTGCTGAAACAAAGAGTTTGTGTGTGCTTGGTATGTGGTGGTGTTGGTGTGTGTGTTTTTGTTGTTGTTGTTTGTTTTTGTCGTAGATGCAGTACTAGCATTAAAACTAGTTATAGGATGAGCATTTGGAACGCAAAACTTGTTTTTGTTATTCAGTTAAAACTAAATGGGATTTTAACTGCTGTGCTGTGGAAATACCAAGCTCAGGTGTTAATTTTCACACTCTAGTCTGAGAAATTTTGCATTTTTTCTTTCTGTAAAGATGTGCAATATATCCCTTAATCTTTATGCTGGCTATGCTATTTCTCTGGAACCAGCTCAATAGTTCATTGTGTGCATTTGGTGTCTTTTCTGGAGCTATTGAGGGGGGAAAAATGTTTTAGCTCTGACTTCACCTCAATTTTACTCCTCATGTGGAATTTTCTCAGTTTCTCATTGTATCTTTTAAGCAAGCTGTCTGCATGCATGCTCCAAGTTAAAAGGCTGCATCAAGTAGTCTTGTACATAGCAAAAATGCCCTTCTTTTGTGTTTGTGCCTCTAACTTTTTACTAGCAGTAGCAAAACTGATAGCAGGCTTTTGAAGATGTGGCTGTTAATTATCCTGAGGAGTTCATGGAGGCTCTGGGTGAGATAATAAGTGGAAAACAGACACCTGTTTCCTTACATCCTGTGCAGCTGATAGAATGAGAGGGCTGACTGATACTGTGCATGTGGCATCGATTTAGGGAGAGGTAGGAACTGGGATTCAGTTTTATTTTAAGGAAAGAGAAAAGGTACTGACACAGAACGACTGTAGCTGTCTCAGGACAGCACTCTTGTCATGGCAGTAGGATTTTAAGTCTGTAAGCATCACTTACCTGTATGGTAGCACATGCTGGTTGTGTGTGCTCCCGCTTCTCTGGTGAGCTTGTGGGAGGACGAAGGCACTGTCCTGTCTGAGCCAGAGCCACGGCATCTGCGCTTTTGTAGTGTTGCACTTCATCCCTGGTTTGGTCTTTCGGACCACTGGCATGTAGGATAAAATAACTTAAAAATGTCAGTAAGATCTGAAAAATCCTTTTATGTATGTACCACCTGTATTTGCTGGGAAAAAGCAGAAATTGTAAGCCTTTCAATCTTACTTGGTGCACCAAGTCACATGACTTTCCAGTTTGTTTTTCCGTAACTTCCTAAAGCTATGGACTGTTCTATTAAAATGTTCTGTTTAGATCTCCTGCCCTGTTTCTGCATTTCTGGAAATTATCTTCACTTGGTTAGGTTGCAGAGAAACTTCCTTGTTGGGTTTGGAGAGGAGGTCAGTGTGTCTGGACCTTGGAGGGACTTGGTCTGCCTCCAGGTGTGAGCCAAGCCTGGTGCAGAGAGACCTCTGGAAGGGAAATTGAACCCTGAGATTTCTGACCATAATCTCTTGGACTGAAGATGTCTGTCCTGTGTGCTGTTTGTGTGTATGGTTTTACCTTCAGGGGACAAAGAGATTTGGAATACCTGCAGACAGGTGTTTGGTTCTGTCCCTCCTCTTTCAGTGGGGTTTTACACACCCAACTACAGATTGCCTTCTAAAGGAAATTTATTTCCCTTCTCACCGCTATGGATGCGGTGGTGATCTTCAGCTACCCATGGCACTTTTTCAGTCTTAGCCAGTTAGGCTTAGTTTTTGTGTGCAGTCTGTGAATGCCCAGGTCAACATAGTCCTTGAAATCTGTTCCTTAGTTAGAGGTGCTGGGAAAATTCTCTGCCTGTTTCTGTTGCAAGCACTTACAAACATCTTATGGGAAGAGAATGTTTATCTCAGTAAAAGGAGGTTTGAAATCTGGAGCTGCTGCTTGATGTCTGTGGTAGGCAGTGCTTGTTGTACAGCCAGTCCTCTGAAACTTGGGTGGGTGGGTGCAAGCTTTGTTTTTCTAGCTCCAGCTTTCATTTTAAGAGCTTGTCCTCTGTCTGTTTTTCTATGCATGGCATATCCGCAGAGGTGGGTTAGTTACAATGCTCTGAAAAGTTTTTGTTCTCTGAAATGTTTGAGCAACAACTGCCATTGAACCTTATCTCTCCAGCATACGTTAGGAAGCATGAAAACAGAACTCTGCGGAGCAGATCAGCTGTTTGATTGTGTGTCTTTTGTTCTTAAAGATAAAACCTGTTACAGTGTACTTGGTTTTTTTTTTTTTTTTAAAGAAACATTTAAATAGAGAAAACACAGAGTACAACTGCTTGTTGCATTTAGCAATATAGACACTGAAATTTTCCAGGTAACCACTTCTAAAATCTTGCTAGCTGGGTTGTTGGATGGAAAATCCACGGGGTGTGTGTTCAGTGAAAGTCCGAGCAGCTGAATGTATAAATATAATGGCTCTGAGGGAGTGAGAAAGCTGATGAATGTCAAATTGCTGATGCAGATCTTAGGCTAGTTGTATAGCCAGTTTCCTTTTTGGGTGCCTCTTCCTGTAACTATGTTAGTGTGCTTAAAGATAAGGTTATTAAGCAACAAATGATTAGGGGGAGCTTGAGGGCAGCAGAAATTTGTCAGTTTCTGAACAACATGTGGTACAGGCTACCATAGTCCTTTCTTAACAGAGTGAAAGATCTGGAAAAAGTCTTGTATTCTTAAACATCTTTCANTTCTTCTCTGTAGACACTGTGTTATAGAAGATGCACTATTACCGATATTCTAATGCAGAAGTCAGCTGTTGGTACAAATACCTGCTCTTCAGCTACAACATAGTCTTCTGGGTGAGTACAAAATGTAGAAATTGAAATAGTTTGACACTATTCAGTTGCATTAACATCCTGCACATTCATTCAAGAGAGCAGTCTAAAATCTTTGTTTTAAACCAGGAAACTGTGCTGTAGTGTATGTCCTGGGTGTTCTGTAATTGCAAAAGTCTGTTCCATATAAGAAAGTAATCATTACTGAAAATGATTTAGATGGTAATGTTCCTCAGTCTTTCCCTTCCCTGCCTCTTCCTCCTATCCTGCCTTCTGGAGGAATGTAAATGAGTAAAGCAGAAAAATCTATTAGTTTTTAAATGCAGAAGGGAAAGATCTGCTTTAAGTATTTGTCAAAATATAGTAGCACGGTCTCTGCTGATGCTGACAGGGCGTCTCTCTTTTGGATGATGGAGACCATTAGATACTAGTTGTGCGTGGGTAGAGGTTACATTTGCCTTTAAGTGCACTTAAGTGCTATGTTAGGTTGCTTCCCTTTTGCAATAGGTCTCTGTCTGCGAGTATATCCTTCCAGATCTTTTGTGTTAGAGCAGTGCTGCTCTGTGTACCATGTGCAGGAGAGAGAGAAGAAATTGCCCCAGAAATGTGTCAACAGCTGACATTACAGTGTAGTTGAGATCTTGAAGGTTATGCTCCAAGGGCAACAAAATTGTCTTGCAATAGTGATTAGTCTGCCTGTAATGCTTCTTTACTTCTGTTAATTTGAAGCGAATGCAAAATCATGTGTGTGGATTTAGATGTATGTGATGGTCAAGATGACTGAAGCACCTAACTTGAAAAAGGTGGCTATTGGAACATCAGTGCATGGCCTTGATATTAGAAATAATTAACGTGTGTGAGGGGAGGGGAAGGCAAAGGTGCTCAAC
>VXAV01005648.1:30266-69166 GCA_013399715.1 Alectura lathami | reverse complement strand
GTGAAAGCCACATCATTTTTTAGGCATCCCAATAAAAGTCAGTATCATAACAACGAAACACAAACCTACGCATATATTAAATATCTGTTCCAGTTATACATACACAATTTCACCATTTCCACACTGTACGCTATGTATATCAAAAAGGACACAGAGATATATGAAGATAAGTATATGCAGAAACACACTGTTGGAGAATACTTGTCTTTCATTATATCTTCAATATAAAAATATTCAGTAATTCTATTATATCTTCATGACCATGACATATTTACAGTTCAAATTAAAATAAAACCAAAAGAACATGAACTCATCATCATGCCATAGTTCTCAGCTTTTGTGCAACACAACTCATGGTTGTTTACACAAAGCATAAATTTTCACAAACTCACAAATTTAAAACAACCTTATAGTGAGATTGTACATTCTGCTACCTCTAAGCATAAGATAGCAATTTTCAGAAACTCACAGTTTATAGAAGTTTCAGATCTTTATCCATCAGCATTCTTTGCTGTACAGAGTGTATAACTTGTGAATCAATGATAGCCAGACAGGAAGGAAGACTTTAGCTAGTTCCTTAATATATATCAAAACAGTTGTTAGAGAGACTGACAAGTTTGTGCCCTTCCATTTACAGTGTAGCCACCTGGGAGAACTGAACTAGGTGATGTATAAATGCTATTTCATGAATTAATGTTATTTGCATAAAGGTAAATGGCACATCTTAGTTTCTTCAGGGAAAAAAAATGAAAGTATGTTTCAGTAGAGTTAATATGAATATTGATATGAATAATATATTCAAACATTTATGAAATGTAACTATGCTTAGAAGAAACACAAATACATACACAAACAAGCAACCTTTGAAACCTCAGAAAATTCAGATTTCAAAGTATTTAACACAATGAAGTATGAAACTTAATTACAGGAATCCAAGAAAACTTTGATCCTTTTTTTTCTGTAGTGGCATCATGAAACTCAACTTTAATGAAAACATTTTAGTATTCTGTTTACAAGTCAGCTTAAACAAATTTCATGTCTCTCTATATTATTTTTAACCAGAATTAGTTAAATTAAATTTTACTAATTAAATTAAATTAACTAGAATTATTTACCCAAATAGGAATTTTCCCTTCAGACTGAAAAAGCAGTCACTTGCAATGTTAAAGGACAGAATCTGAGACTGAAAATGTATTTAATTCTTGTAGTCCACTCTTGAATTATAATGTGAATATACAGAAAAGCTAAGTATTCCATAAAGAATTAAAATTGATCTCAACCCCATAAAAATTTAATAACACTCATCTTGTCCTCTAGCTGGTCAATAAATTTGTTTCTATATAATAAACAAGCTATAAAGCCTTTCATAGCAGCTGAAAATTCATTCTGTTGTGTTCTAATTCTGCCATAAAGATTCAAACTCTTCATCATAGACACAGCAAACTCCATGGAATGCATGGTGTATATTATTACTTGGAAACTTTGCAATTACAGGCAGACATGATCAGTAAATTCACTCTCTCAGAAACATTTTTTTCTACTTTTTCCATCAATTTAATCTTCAGTGGAAGTTATGTACATACAGAAATATCATTATAGCACAGGTAGATTTAATACAATAGGGCTACTGTTGAACATGGATAGCCTTGAACATGGAACAGGATTAAACTAAGGCTTCTTTACAGATGATACAGTATCTTACTGATCTACACAGGGAGCATTCAAAAAAAAAATCTTAAGGCTTTTTCAGTAGCCTAACAATCTTTCCATAATAAGATTAGTCAGCTCTAGGGGCATCTCTCTCATAGTTTCAGATTGGACTGGCAAATAGATAGAATGTGGAGGAGAAAAACTAACTCTCTGAACTACTTCAGCGATAAATGCTGCCATGTGATATTTATGCCCACAACAGTTGCGTTTTGCAACAGGCCTAACCTGGAGTTCCCCAAGGTAGGGGTAATATGGGCAGCATTTCCATAGGTGTGATAATGAACTGAAACATCAGCTTGTGTTGCAAAAACACCACGACATGCTCTCCCACCATTAGATATTTTTGTGTAGGTAAAAAAATGGGCGCACATTTTCCATTCCAATGAAGCAAGTAAATGAATTCTTTCCAATTCTTTTTCTCATCTTAAATTCTTATTTCTTTTCCACATGCTTTATTTCTTCCTTTATCTATATTTAGCTATCTACTTATTTATTTCATTTTCTTTATATTCTTTTATTATGCTTCTCTCTTCCTCTTGTTCCCCAGAATTGTTTCCTTTTCCTTTATCCGTTAAATTTTACACTTCAGTCACAGCATAGGTGTGATCACTTGTAGCAGCATCTTGACAATGAGCCCAGTAATTTGTTTTTCTGTTTTCTGACAGGGATGAATTTGTTGTTGTTGCACATATTTTGCACTTCCTATCAGCTGGGAACAGAAGGAAACATCACATCTGCTTGTGAAAGAAAGCAAGAGATAAGAAGGAAGCTCTGGGCTGTCTGCTAATACAAGCCACTACATGAGGACAGTGTAGGATTGTCCCTCTCTGCTCTTATGCATGCTGAGACTCCATGCCAGGAGATCAAAACGTTTTAAAATTTCTCAGTAAAGTCTCCCAAAAGCCAGATGCAAATATATAGTTGACTATACTAGAAGAAAAAAAGTTAAGCTTCCGTACCAAAATTTACATATATGCTTCCGGCCACTGTGAATTTCAATGTATTAAATTCAGAATTCTAGTGCTTCTACACAAAGACAGAAGGTAGGTAATACAGGAATGACTTGAAAGGAGAATTAATAACTGTCTTTATATCATTCATAGAACTGGAAAATGATGAAGTGGTACTAGAATAAAAATCCTTGTTCAGGTGAAAAGAATATATGGAAGAATAATTCAGTTATGCTAGATATCACATGTGACACTGACATTAGAACTTGTATGTCTGCCTCACCTCTGTGCCCGGGAAGATCATTGAACAGATCCTCCTGAAAGATATGCTAAGGCAAATGGAAGTCAGGGAGGTGATGCAGAACTTAGAATTATAGAATCATAGAATCATAGAATCATAGAATCATAGAATCAGAGGATGGATTGGGTTGGAAGGGACCTCAAAGATCATCTAGTTCCAACACCCCTGCCGTGGACAGAGCTGCCAGCCACTAGCTCACTAGATCAAACTGCCCAGGAACCCATCCAGCCTGGCCTTGAACACAGCCAGGGATGGGGCATCCACAACTACACTGGGCAGCCTGTTCCAGTGCCTCAACACTCTTTCAGTGAAGAATTTCTTTGTAACATCCAACCTAAACTTTCCCTCTTTCAGTTTTAGCCCATTCCCCCTTGTCCTACCATTATCCATCTGTTATGCATATGATGCAAACACATCAGCCAACTCCTTCAAGACCCTGGGATGCATCCCATCTGGCCCCATAGACTTGTAAATGTTCAGTCCCATAAGGTGGTCTCAGACTTCCTCCGCTCTTACACAGGGAAGGATTTTGCTACCCATGTCCACTTGGATTTTCAGGGGCACGAGACACCTGGGCAGCCTGACTGGCAGTTAAGACTGAGGCAAAGATCTCATTATGTACCTCAGCCTTCTCCACATCGCAGGAGGCCAGTTCTGCCTTTCCATTCATCAGAAGGGGAACACACTCCTTCATCTGTCTCTTCTGAGCTATGTAGCTAAAGAAACCCTTCTTGTTGTTTATTACATCCCTCGCCAAACTTAATTCTACCCGCGCCTTGGCCTTCGTGATCCCATCCCTACATATCCTGAGAGCATCTCTGTAATCCTTCCAGGCCACCCATCCCTGCTTCCACTGCCTGTATTTTTGCTTCTTTTCCCTCAACTTGACCAGCAGGTCCTTGCTCAGCCATGCTGGTTTCCTGCCTCCCCTGCCTGATTTCTTATTCCGGGAGATGGATAGTTCTTGTGCTCTCAGAAAAATGTTCTTCAAGTGCTGCCAGCTCCGCTCCAATCCCTTGTCCCTAAGAACTGTTTCCCAGGAGATGTCTTCCAACAACTCCTTAAACAGCCTGAAGTTTGCTTTCCTGAAGTTCAGTGTCCTGACTCCACTCCTTGCCAGGCCCGCGGTCCTCAGGATCACAAACTCCACCAGGGCATGGTCACTGCAGCCCAGGCTGCCTCCAATCTTACCCTCTTTGACCATCTCCTCTCCATTAGTGACCACTAGGTCCAGCAATGCATCACCTCTGGTCGGTCTGTCCAAGACCTGAATCAGAAAGTTATCGTCGATGGACTCCAGCAGCTTCTTGGATCAGTTGCGTCTTGCCGTGTTGTTGTCCCAGCAGATATCTGGGTGGCTGAAATCCCCCATGAGGATAACGTGCCTGCAATGCCTCCTTCAACTGAAGCAAAAAGGCCTCATCAACAAGCTCCCCTTGATCAGGTGGCCTGTAGTAGGCCCCGAACACCAGCTGCCATTTATTGGTCCCATCCTTAATTTTCACCCACAGGCTCTCAACCAGTTCCTGACTGTCACTCAGGGGCAGCTCCTCACAGTCTATGCACTTCTTAACATAGAGGGCAACTCCCCCACCCCTCCTACCTTGCCTATCCCTTCTAAAAAGCTTGTAGCCCTCCATGGTGGTATTCCAGTCATGTGAACGGGACTTGATAGAAGGAAAAAAAAAATTATGATAAAGTTTGTGAAGCACTGGAACAAGTTGTCCAGAGAGGTGGTGGATGTCTCGCTCCTTGAGATGTTTAAGATCAGGCTGGACGGAGCTCTGAGCAACCTGATACAGTTGTAGACGTCCTTGTTCATTGTTGAGGAGTTGGACTAGATTATCTTTAAATGTCCCTACAACTCAAATGATTGTATGATTCTACAATTCAGTGAAAAATACTTACTAGAAGAGAAAATCCTAAATCTTGCTACAAGTGAAATTAATTTTTTGCTTGCTACAAATGATTTTTTTGCATGATACTCATGTGATTTTGAAAATGGGAAAATATAGCCCAAGTTCTTCTTTGAATTATAAATTCTTACATTCTTATTCTTTGGACCTGGACTGGTCCTTAAAGATTACCTAGTTCTACCCCACTCTCATGGACCATGATACCTTTCACTAGATCAGGTTGCTGAAAGACCCATCCAACCTGTCCTTGAACATTTTCATGGAGGGGGCATCAATGACTTCTCTGGGCAATGTCTTCCAGTGCTACACCACAATCATTATAAAGAATTATTCCAAATACCTAATCTAAGTTATTTTAGTTTAAAACTGTTGCTCCTTGTACTATCACTACACTAGCTGCTAAAGAGTACTTCACCTTTTCTGTAGGTCCTTCTGATATACTGGAAGGCTGCTGTAAGGGATCCCTAAAGCCTTCTCTTTTCTAGGCTAAGCAAACCTCTTTTTGTTGTCAGCCATTGTGCCTGTATATATGTTTATGTATATCAGTAGAAAGTTGTATGTCATTTTCTCTTTTGTTTTTCTAGAAAAAAGAAAACAAAACAAAACAAAACAAAAAAAAACATAACAAAGCTCCTAGAGTGAGCACAGACGATAAGCAATCTCTTTGCCTGTAAAATGTCCTCAACAGAGTATGACATTTTAAACGTGCTTCTGCCCCCAAAGATGTAAGCTGTATATGCTACTGCCTGTTTTACTGACCTATCAAGGCATGTTCTCCTAACATTCTTGATATAACAGGAAGGTTTTCATCAACTGCAATAGGTTTTAGTTAAGATTGTAAGTCCTCATCCCACAGGAAATGTTGTTCCTGAAATTGGAAAAAAAACTCGAAAAAAATGGTAAGATTTCAGCCAGGGCAATATAGATGGACCAAATCTCTCACACATCTTCACAGACTGCAAGAAGTTTATAAATTTATCAGTCCTTGTTTTCAGAGCCAAAAGCAACTGGGATTCCCACATTCTGCTTTTTTATGTGGGAAATAATAACTTTCTTGTGTAAGAAATAATAGTACAACCATCTTCTAAAGCACTTGATGAAACTGTAAAAGCTGTTTTCCACTCACAGTTTCTTATTTCCCTGCCCCTTCCCAAATTTTAATGGTTTGTTTATGCTCAAAATTCAAACTAACTTTGATTTTAGAATGATGTTGATCATGTTTCTCCACATTTTTGTCACAATAACGCAAATAGTCATAACTATAAAATTTTCCCAACCTGCTTTATTTTATAAGGTCCTAGTTGCATAATTCATTTCATTGCTTCCACGTTTTGTTAGAGTGACTTTAATTTGGATATAATCCATCTAATCAAAATTTGTTCTCTTTTTTATGAGTTTTTTTCTCTCTCTTTTTTTTTTTTTTTAAGTGGATGGTATTGCATTAAAAGTATTAATACCTACTACAGTGCTGCATGACTGGCTTCGTTCGAATGGGCTCTCACAACCAACCTCAGGGAATCTGGCTGCACCCAAACAGAACTCTCCATGCCGTATCTCTTAGAGCCAGTACACCAAACACCCCTGGTGCTGCTAACTATCTAAGGTTTGCAGCTCTTCTGTTGCTTAGGGAATTATCACAGAAGAGGATCCTTATGTATTTTCTGCATTCTACCAAATCCATTCAAATCAGCCACTACAGGACACAGCTGAACTCGGCTGGTGGTTCCTCTGGGAAGAGGTTTTTGGACAGATATGAAAATAATAGACAGGAAGAAAAGGAGAGATAAAATGAGTGAAAACCAGCAGAGGGAACACCAAAGTCAGAAAGGGAGGGGAGGGTGTTTCTCAGGGCACTGGAGCAGATATTTTCACATGTAGACCATGGGGAACCACAGCAGGGGAGATATCCACACTGCAGCCTGTGAAGGACTCCACACAGGTAAACACACTGTGAGGTAAGCTGTAGCCCATGTAGGGCACCTGCTGGAGCAGTCATTGAATGACAGCAGCCTGTGAAGAGGATCTCCACTGGAGCAAGAGAAAAATGTGAGAAGGGAGAGGCAAAAAGGAGCAGTTAAGGACCACATTCTACATGGTTCCTGCACTGTGTAGGGTGGGAAGCAGTTAGAAAGTGAAAGAGTGAAGTTGAGCCTGGGAAAAAGGGATGAGGTGTGGGAAAGTGTTTTAGATTTCACATTTGTTTCTCATTCTTCAAATATATTTTTATTGTCTATAAATTAAATTATCTGCCCCCAGGTCAGAATTCTTTTACCCGTGACATCTATTTGTAAGTGAACTTCCTGTCTTTATCTTGATCTACAAGCTTTCTTACCGTCTTTTCTTTCCCTGTCCTGTCGTGGTGGGGGCCTCAGAGAGAAGCTGGGTAGGGGTCTGGCAGCTAGCCAAGGTTAACACAATATAGCTGCCAAGTTTTTGATGTGTGTGGTATAAGGTTTGATAGCTTTCCTTTATTTCAGACCATCAGTTTAGTAACTGCATGTCACTACACATGTATGTCATAAGGAATGTTTCTCCCTTACTAATTGTATCAAGGGAGGTCTGCATGGACTCTTCTGCTCCAGGTTTTTGACAGTGGTAGGATTTTATCATGTGAAATACGCTCAGACAATCCAAATGAAGCTACGTTCAGTTATAACATTTCTTCTCAAGAAGGTGTAACTTTCATATTTATTCAGACCTTGAAATTTCACAGCACAAAATTGTTTTTAGGTTGTGACAGTTAAGAAAACTAAGAATTTGGTAAAAATCTTCCAAACTCCCTAGTAAACTAAGCAGAGAAAATATCTTACTTGAATAAAAATCTCGTGATCAACATGACCTTGAGCGTGTCAGCAGACACACTAAAGAACTTGTCATGCTTCTCATTTAGGAAACAACTTTGTATCTATTTTTCCTTTGAGTCTGTAATTGCATCTAGCCTCAGATTCCTCAGAGCAAGAAGAGAAAAAAGGTATTTCTATTTTCTCATCAAGACCTGTATTCCTTCATTTTGCTCATTACTAGCTAATGTTCTGAAGCATGCAATTTGACTTTGTTACTAGCTTAATGTATAGATGCAAGTGCTAAGAACATAAAATTGTCAATGCATTAATTTTTATTTTCCCCACTAGTCTTAAAATATGAGGACAAAAATGAAGAATCAGAGACGAAAAAATTTAAATGTCCAAATGATCCAAGGCAGTCCTATATCCATTGAAACCATCCACAGAGGTTATAAAATTTTCTGAAGTGATTTGCATTTTTGAAAGGGATGTTATCAAATGATACTACATTGCAATACGCTGGCAGTATTTAAGTATGGCATAACTAGAACAGTTATTTCTAATCCTAATATTATACTTGTCTAAAAGTTGGCTCTAAATAACTGGATTTATATTGCCACTTATAGTACTACATACCCTTTTTATTATAAACATAATGGTGACCAAATTGCTAATAATTACTTCTGAACGTAAGAAAAAATTGAGTACATACAGCAATTGCTTTAATAATCGCAACCTGTACCTCTAAAGCCAGCTTCACAGTTTATAAGCAGTGATGTCTACAAAGGATACAGTAGGTAAGATAGCTACAGACATGAGAAATCTTTAAAAGTGAGAGGAAAGACATCAAATATGAGAAATATACGCAGTTTCAACATACTACCAAATACCTATTTAAAACATACTTATTTACTAAGTGAAGGTAGGATGATGTTCATTACATACAAACAAATGCAGGTAAGTTTGTGAAAGAGTTGAAGATGAAGGAACAATATTGTGCCTCGAGAAATTAGCCAAAAAAATTTGTCCTCAGATATGTTGGTATGTAGTATCAAAGGACGTGAGGCAAGGCAAGCCAGCAAGGAATTCCAGACAAAATAGACTGTTTCTTTTAGTGTTTTTCTATAACAAAGTCATAGAGTCACAAACAATTTTGGTTGGAAGGGCAGCCTGGAATGGGTCTTTTAGTCTAGTGCTCTGAAGTCGATATAAATTACATTGGATTGTAAACAGTTTGACTAGTGAAGTTTTGGACAGGGACAGAACAAGGAACTTCGGGGATTCTAATTCACAGAGCCTATTTAACAGGAAAGCCTTGTATATAGTAAGGCTTCTTAGATTTTACTAGAAGCTGTTACCCTGTAAACCCCAGCATTACAGCTGAATAAGGGAGACAAAGGTACTTCCAATCTCCATTTTGATTTCAAATTCTGAAAATAATTTTTTCCTCTGTTGGAATGTGGAGAGTTTCTACAGTTCCACATTTGATTTGAAAATGGAATGATTCACCACCCCTCCAAAGTTCCTTTGCAACCTAGGCCTTCTGTTGAAAGAGTCTCAATGTTTTCTACTTTTTCTGCTACTAAATATGACAACAAATACAGATATATTATGAAGTTCCTTGTATGTCCTTATGTACATGAATCAAAGAATAAATAATGCTGCTTATAAGAAATATGTGCAATCCAAACAGTAGGATGTGTAAATTAAGGAGTAAAAACATATTAAAAATACAATTTATATTATAATGTAAGTATGGTGTTATTTAATTTTTTTTTTGTGTAAGATAGCAGCCAGACGTTGGGAGAGAAGGATTCAGTAACTGGAGGCCAAGTAGAATAAATCAATAAAATCATCTCAGGAAAAATCCTTGCTGACTCCTTGTACAATTTTTTTTTTTTTTTTCTACTTTACAATGATGCTGTTTAATTTCAGAAAACATCCATTTGATATACAAATCCAAATAGTCTGATAGGTAGTATTATCTCAAATATAGTTAGATAATAGTTAGATAAATTTAACCTTGATGCTTTAGATAATCAGAATTTTGGATATTTTACAACATAAGTGAAGAGCTGCTGTTCTACCATGTTTGGAAATCATCACTTGGCTTCCAGACATTTGTTATGGCAAGATAAAATCACTCTGGGTCAAAATAACCCAAGACGAATCCTGAGATTTTACCCTGTCATCTTGATGTAAAACATTCTGTCAACCAATAATGGGAAAAATGGTATTTACTTTGACTTTGGGATCTGATGAATTAGGCTTTATAATTTCTAAATTTAATTTATGCATTTTGGTTTCTTTGGCATTAAGCAAATAATATATCTGGATTTTGTAGGATGTTCATGGTAAATGCTTGACCAACAGTGATTATATAGAATCATAGAATCATTGAATCATCTAGTTTGGAAGACAATCAAGTCCAAACATCAGCCTGACTTACTGAGTCCTATTAATAAACCATGTCACATCTATGTATCTCTTAAATACACCCAGGGATGGATACTCCACCACTTCCCTGGGCTGTCTGTTCCAATGCTTGAAATATCATAGATTCATAGAATCATACAATGGTTTGGGTTGGAAGGGACCTTAAAGATCATCTAGTTCCAATCCCCCTGCCATGGGCAGGGACACCTCCCACTAGAACAGGTTGCTCAGAGCCCCATCCAGCCTGAGCTTGAACACTTCAAGGGAGGGGGCATCTACAGCCTCTCTGGGCAACCTGTGCCAGTGTCTCACCACTCTCACAGTAAACAATTTTTCCTAATATGTACTCTGAATCTCAACTCTTCCAGTTTATGACCATTACCCTTTGTCCTGTCACTATATGCCCTTCTAAAGAGTCCCTCCCCTGCTCTCCTGTAGGCCCCCTTTAGGTACTGGAAGGCTGCTGTCAGGTCCCCCCAGAGCCTTTCTCTTCTCCAGGCTGAACAACCCCAACTCTCTCAGCCTGCCTTCATAGGGGAGGTGCTCCAGCCCTCTGATAATATTCGTGGCCCTCCTCTGGACCCCCTCCAACAGCTCAATGTCGTTCTTGTGTTGGGGGCCGCAGAACTGGACACAGTTCTCTAAGTGGGGTCTCACAAGAGTAGAGTAGAGGGGCAGAATCACCTCCCTCGCCCTGCTGGTCACGCTTCTCTTGATGCAGCCCAAGATGCAGTTGGCCTTCTGGACTGCAAGCGCACATTGTTGGCTCATGTTGAATTTTCCGTCAACTGACACCACCAAATCCTTCTCCTCAGAGCTGCTCTCCAACCATACTCCACCCAACCTGTATTTGTGCTTGGAATTGCCCCAACCCAAGTGCAGGACCTTACATTTGGCCTTGTTGAACTTCATGAAGTTGGCATGGGCCCACACCTCAAGCTTGTTCAGGTCCCTCTGGATGTCATCCCTTCCCTCTAGCACATCAACAGCACCACACAGCTTAATGTCATCCGTAAACTTTCTAAGGGTTCACTCAATAAACATTTTACATCTGGAATGAAAATTCTCCCAAGTGTGCTAAAACACTTGTTTAACTAAAGCTTAACTAAACTTCTGCACTGCTTGGCATTGTGTATTTGAAGTGAAATTCAGTGATAATCATAATTATAAACCTTATAGAATCTCATGGTAAGGTACAAACTTCATTCTCCAAGGACAACACTCAATAAAAGTGTTACTAGTACTGCTGAACAATTCAGTACAGTGCTCTTACTGTTCCCTTCTCTTCACAAAGTATGCTTTTGAAATGAGCTAGTGAACTCTGGCCAGATGCATCAGGTGTTCTCTAACTTCCCATTTGTGAAGACAAATACTGATATTGGTTTGTCCAGAATAAAAGGAAGATACATTACCAGAGATGGATGTAATTACTGATTTGTTCTGATTTAATTTTGGAAATTTTAAACTGTGCATAAGTAGTCCCTGATCAAAGAATGGCTGTGCTTTCAAAACAATTTGAATCCTCTCATCAGAGTGGTACTAAAACAATTCTCAAAAACTATACAGATGAATTTCATTTTTAAACTCCATACTCCACCATTTTTTTTTTACAGCTCCTGAAGTGTTACATAAGGTAAAAGAAAGATCTTTATCTTTAAAAAATTAAGACTCTCTCCCTTATGTCATCTGCTGAAGTAGACATACTCCAGCAATAGCTATAGCTGGAAAAATTTTAATTTATTTAGTAACCTTAGGCATAATAGGCTTTGTATGATTTCTATGATTCTTTGGTATCGAATATTGCAGTGCCTCTGACCCACTGTCCTCTGTGATTTGTTTTTGTGAATGAATCTGGAAATTTAAAATGACTGTTGGCAACTCATCCAAAGATATTGAAAAGCTACAGCACTCTATATCAGGAACTAGCATATTTACAGTCGGTTCTCAAGACCTGGAAAATCATGAATATGTTACACACATACAACGAGCATTGAAGATTTAGTCTGTATTAACACCTGTTCAAAAATATTTTATTTACAGAAAAGCATATTTTTCACATCAGGGAACTAGCAAATAAAAAGAAAAAATTTGCTTTGCAGGTAGCCCATGGTGATTGTGTTAAACTTCAGTTTCTTTCTGGAATGTCAAAGTTGTATCATAAATTATTAAGTGAGCATATTTACTGAAGTGACACTTTCCTCCTTGTCAATAACAAAATTTTTATTTTGCTTCAGTCATTCTTGGGCTGCGTTTGGTCCTGGGTTTAGGCTATCCTTAACTACATCCTGGTCTGCCCAGTTCCCTCCCTTTATCCTCTATTGATAATTCAGGCTGGCATTGACGAAGTTGCTGAGAGAAGCCTGAAGGCTGTCAAGAGAGACTTCAGGGGATTGGGGCAGTTAGTTGATGGAGCAGGGGTACAGGTAGTGTTTTCCTCTATCCCAGTGGTATCAGGAAGGGATACTGAGAGGACCAGGAAAACCTACCTATTCAATTCACGGCTCAAAGGTTGATGCCATCACAGGAACTTTTTTTTTTTTTTTTTTTTTTTTTTTTTTTTTTTGACCATGGGGCGGTTTACTCATCACTGGGCCTGGTGGCTGCAGATGGGAACAATCTGTCCCATAGGAGGAATTGGATCTTAGCCCAGGAGCTGGAAGGACTCGTGGAGAGGGCTTTAAGCTAGGTAAATAGGGGGAAGCGGATAAAACATGGCCTCTTAGTGCTGAGCCCAGGGGAACAGAGCCAGGATTGGGACTGAGGCCAGAGGCTACAGAAACCCTAACAGAAAGCAACAGGGGAAATCAAGGAGAATACTTCAAGGGAATTAAGGAGTTATCCTCCAAGATAACAACAAGGATGGCTGCCCAGCTTGAAGTGCCTCTACACCAACACACGCAGCTTGGGAAACAAACAGGATGAGCTGGACAACTGTGCTACTGAAAAAACATGATGTGGTTACCATTACTGAAATCTGGTGGGATGAATCCCATGGCTACAAGCTGTTCAGAAGGGACAGGCGAGGAAGGAGGGGAGGAGGATTTGCCATCTGTGTCAGGAGAGGAATAGATTGTGAAGAGCAGTCCCTGAAGAATGGCCATGAGCAAATCGAAAGCTTATGGGTTAGTGTAAGAGACCATGGCAACAAAGGGAGCCTGGGGTTTGGTGTCTAGTACAGGCCACCTGATGAAGCAGAGCCTGTTAATGAAGCCTTCTTTCACCAGCTACAGGAAGCATTCAGATCGCAGGCTCTTGTCCTGCTGGGAGGCTTCAACCAAACAGACATCTGCTGGAAAAGTAGCATGGCAAGCTGCAGGCAATCCAGGAGGCTCCTGGAATGCATCAAGGATAACTTCTTGACACAAGTAATAGACCACCCCACCAGGGGGGATGCAACACTAGACCTGTTCACCAATGCAAGCAAACTGATTGGTGGCATCAGGATTGGGGGCTGCCTGGGCTCTAGCGATTATGAAATGATAGAGCTCACACTCCTGAGGCATATGGGGCACATAAGGAACAAAATTAGAATGGTAAAATTTAAGAAAGCCAGCTTCCAGACCTTCAGGGACTTAGCTGACAAACCCCCCTGTGAAACTGCCCTCAAGAGCAATGACTAGACCAGATCTGGCAGACCTTTAAGGAAGCATTTTTAGGGCACAAGAGCACTCCATCCCCAGGTGCAGGAAGTCAGGACAGGAAGGCAGAAGGCTAGCATGGCTGAACTGGGACCTGCTGGTCAAACTAGAGGGAAAGAAGGAAATGCACAGGCAGTGGAGGCAGGGACAGGTATCATGAGAGGAGTACAGGGATGCTGCCAGGCTGTGTAGGGACAGGGTCAGGAAGGCCAAAGCCCAGATGGAACTGGACATGGCATGGGGGGTTAGGAAGAATAAAAAAGTCCTCTACAGGTACATCAACTGGAAAAGGAAGCTCCAAGGTGATGTACCCCGATTAGTGAGCAATACAGGTAGGCTGGTGACAACACGCAAGGAGAAGGCTGAGTTGTTCAACAAATTTTTTGCCTCAGTCTTCACTGACTACTGCTCTTCATGCACCCCTCGAGAAGATGGATCAGAAGGTGGAGATGGGGGAAGTAATTTCTCTCCCATTGTAAGTAAAGATGAGGTTCATGACCACCTGAAGAACCTGAACCTCCATAAGTCTACGGGTCCTGATGAGATGCATCGCAGAGTCCTAAGGGAACTGGCAGACATAGTTGTCAAGTCACTCCCTATGATATTTGATAAGTCATGGCAACCAGGTGGAGTCACCAGTGACTGGAAAACAGGCAGTGTCACACACATTTTTAAGAAGGTAGAAAGGATGACCCTGGGAACTACTGACTTGTCAGCCTCACCACTGTGCCGGGGAAGATCATGGAACAGATCCTCGTGGAAGCTACGCTAAGGCACATGGAAGACAGGGACATGATGCAAGACAATCAGCATGGCTTCACCAAGGGCAGGTCCTGCTTGACAAAACTTGTGGCATTCTACAATGGCATAACTGCATCGGTGAACAAGGGAAGAGCCACTGATGTCATCTATCTGGAATTCAGTAAGGGCTTTGACACAGTCCCCCATAACATCCTGCACTCTAAACTGGAAACATAGGTGTTTGAAGGGTGGACTCTTCGATGGATGAGGAACTGGTTGCTAGATTGCACCCTGAGAGTGGTGGTCAATGGCTCAATGTCCAAATGGACATCAGTGATGAGAGGTGTCCCTCAGGGGTCCATTCTGGGACAAATATTCTTCAATGTCCTCATCAATGACATTGACAGTGGGATTGAATGCACCCTTAGAAAGTCTGTGGATGACATCAAGCTGTGCAGTGCAGCTGACACATCTGAGGGACAGGATGCCACCCAGAGAGACCAAGACAGGCTCCAGCTGTGGGCCCAGGAGAACCTCATGAGCTTCAACAAAACCAAGTGCAAGGTCTGGCACCTGGGTTCCATCAACTCCTGCTATCAATGCAAGCTGGAGGATGGAAGGATTGAGCACAGTCCTGCTGAAAAGGACATGGTTGTACAGGTGGATGACAAGCTGGACGTGAGCCAGCAGTGTGCCGTCACAGCCCAGAAAGCCAGCCGTATCCTGGGCTGCGTCAAAAGAAGCGTGGCCAGCAGTGCATGGGAGGTGATCCTGCCGCTATGCTCTGTGCTGGTGAGACCCCACCTGGAGCACTGCATCCAGTTGTGGAGTCCTCAGTACAGGAGAGACGTGGACCTGTTGGGGTGTGTCCAGAGGAGGGCCACAAAAACGATTCACGGGATGGAACACCTCTACTGTGAGGACAAGCTGAGAGAGTTGGGGCTGTTCAGTCTGGAGAAGAGAAGGCTCCAGAAAGACCTTATAGCAGCCTTTCAATATCTAAAGGAGGGCTGTAAGAAAGAAGGGGACAGACTCTTTAGCAGGGTCTGTTGTGATAGGACATGGGGAAATTGTTTCAAATTGAGAGAGAGGAGATTTAGATTAGATACAGGCAAAAAGCTTTTTTCAATAAGGGCAGTGAAGCACTGGAAGAGGTTGTCCAAAGAGGTGTTGGATGCCTCATTTCTGGAGACATTCAAGGTCAGGCTGGACAGGGATCTGAGCAACCTGATCTAGCTGTAGATGTCCCTGTTCACTGCAGGGGAGCTGGACTAGATGACCTCTAAAGGTCCCTTCCAACTCACATGACTCTGGGATTCTGTGACCCTAGGACATCCTATCCTACTGGCCTCTGAGGAGACGCTGTATCACATGGCACCTTGACAGATTTTGTGCAAAGTACATCACATGAATGAGTTTTCAATAACATTCAACATCTTCTTTAATTCTTTGGATGATGAAATATAGTGTATATTTCTTGCAAAGAAGGCCAACAGTTTCTTGAGCTGTCAGCAGGCTGAGGGAGGTGATCACCTTTACTCAGCAATGGTGAGGCCCCATCTGGATTACTGCATGCTGGCCTGGGGCTCCCAGTGCAAAAAAGATGTGACGCTGTTGGAACAGGTCCAGAGGAGGCCAAGAGGATGCTCAGAGGGCTGGTGCAGCTCTCCTACAAAGAAAGGCTGAGGCAGTTATGTTTCTTCAGCTTGGAGAAATGAAGGCTCCGGGGGGACTTCTTTGCAGCCTTCCAGCACCTGAAGGGAGCTTGTAAACAAGAGGGAGTCTGACTTTTTACATGCATAGATAGTGATAGGACAAGGAGGAATGGTTTTAAACTAAGCGAGGGGAGATTTAAGATAGACATTAAGAGGAAATTTTTTACTCAGCTGGTGATGAGACACTAGAACAGTTTGCCCAGAGAACCTGTGAATGCCTCATCCCTGGGGCATAAGGCCAGCTTGGATGGGGCCCTGGACAGCCTAGTCTAGTGAGTGGCAATCCTGCCCATGGCAGCAGGGTTGGAACTAGATGATCTTTAAGGTCCCATCCAACCCCATCCATTTTATGATTATGTGATTCTATAGTAGATGTATAGCAACTCTACAGGCTTGGAACAGAGTGGCTGGAAAGCTGTGCAGAGGAAAAGGAGCTGAGGGTGCTCATTGACAGCCAGCTGAATATTAGTCAGCAGTGTGCCCAGGTGGCCTACAAAGCCAACGGCATCCTGGCTTGCATTAGGAATAGTGTGGCCAGCAGGAACAGGGAGGTGATCGTCCCCCTGTACTCAGCATTGGTGAGGCCTCACCTTGAGTACTGTGTTCAGTTTTGGGCCCCACACTACAAGAAGGACATTGAAGCCCTACAGTGTGTCCAAAGAAGAGCAACAAAGTTGGTGAAGAGCCTGGAGCACAAGTCTTATGAGGAGCGACTGAGGGAACTGGGACTGTTCAGTCTGGAGAAAAGGATGCTCAGGGGAAACCTTACTGCTTTCTACAGATGCCTGGAAGGAGGCTGTAGTGAGTTGGGGGCTGGCCTCTTCTCCCAGGTAACTAGTGATAGGATGAGAGGTAACAGCCTCAAGCCAGGGGAGACTCAGGCTGGCTGTTAGGAAAAGTTTCTTCTCAGAAGGAATGGTCAGGCATTGGAACAGGCTGCCCAGGGAGCTGGTGGAGTTTCCTTCCCTGGAGGTGTTCAAGAAATGTGTAGATATGGCACTTAGGGACATGATTTAGTGGGCAGAGTGGTGTTGGGATGACAGTTGGAACAGATGATCTTAGGGGACTTTTCCAACTTTTATGATTCTATAATTCTTTGATCAAAATAATCAGCAGGAAGATTGGGCCACGATGATTGAAGTGGCTCAGATAGATTTGGACTGGCAGCACAACGGTGAGTTGTTTGAAGCTCAGTGGACCCATAACACCTCAGGTCATCAGGGAAGAGATGCAACATACAGGTGGGCTTGAAATTAAGGAGTGGATTTAACCATGGACGATATTGCACAGGTTATTGATTAATGTGAAACGTGCTGCAATTAAGCAGACCATGCAAATGGAACCTTTCTGGAATGAAGGATGATGGCAAAAGTATAAATATGGGTAGGCTTGGCAGGCTGATGACATCACTCTGTCACAAAGTTGCAACGGCAAGTATAATGTGCTCAACATGGTGGAAGCAACCACTGGGTGGCTAGAAACATATCCCGTGCCCCACACCAGTGTCTGTAACACCATATTAGGCCTCAAGAACTAACTCTTGTGGCGACACGGTACCGTAAAAAGAACTGAGTCAGATAATGGGACTCATTTTAAAAATGCAGCCTGCCCTTGAATGTCTCAAGGGACAAGGCATCCACCAACTCCCTGAGCAGCCTGTTCCACTGCTTCACCACCTTCATCGTAAAACACTTTTTCCTTATATTGAGTCTAAATCTCCCCTCTCTCAGTTCAAAAACATTTCCCCTGGTCATATCACAACAGATCCTGCTAAAAAGTCTGTCCCCTTCTTTCTTACAGCCCTTCTTGAGATGCTGAAAACTCTCAGATCTTTCAGGAGCCTTCTCTTCTCCAGGTTGTACAGCCCCAACTCTCTCAGCCTGTCCTCACAGCAATCAGTTTGCTTGCATTGGTGGGGCTATCTATTACCTGGATCTAGAAGTTGCCCTTGATGCATTCCAGGATTCCTCCTAGATTGCCTGCAGCTCTCCATGCTATTTTCCAGCAAATGTTACTCCCTGAGAGCAGCCCTGCAGAGAAGGACTTGAGAGTTCTGATCAATGAAAAGCTGGACATGAGCCGGCAGTGTGCTCTTGAAGACAGGAAGGCCAATGGTATACTGGGCTGAATCAAGAGAGGGGTGGCCAGCAGGGAGAGGGAGGTGATCATCCCCCTCTACTCTGCCCTTGTGAGACCTCACCTGGAGTGCTGTGTCCAGGCCTGGGGCCCCCAGTAGAGGAAGGGTATGGAGTTGTTGGAGCAGGTCCAGAGGAGGGCCACCAAAATGATCAGAGGGCTGGAGCACCTCTCCTATGAGGAAAGGTTGAGGGAGTTAGGATTGTTTAGTTTGGAAAAGAAAAGGCTCCGGGGAGACCTCATTGCGGCCTTCCAAAACTTGAAAGGAGCTTACAGGCAGGAGGGGGACCGACTTTTTACACAGATGGATAATGGTAGGACAAGGGGGAATGGGCTAAGACTGAAAGAGGGGAGGTTTCGGTTGGACATCAGGAAGAAATTCTTCACTGAGAGAGTGGTGAGGCGCTGGAACAGGCTGCCCAGAGAAGTTATGTATGCCCCATCCCTGGATGTTTTCAAGGCCAGGCTGGATGGGTTCCTGGGCAGTTTGATCTAGTGAGCTAGTGGCTGGCAGCCCTGTCCACGGCAGGGGTGTTGGAACTAGATGATCTTTGAGGTCCCTTCCAACCCAAGCCATTCTATGATTCTATGATTCTATGATTCTATGATTCTATGATTCTATGGTTCTATGGTTCTATGGTTCTATGGTTCTATGTTCTATGGTTCTGTATTGCAGTATTTGATGTTCCTTGGCAGAATGAGAGCCTGTGATCAGGACACTTCCTGTAGCTGTAGGAAGAAGTTTTCATCCACAGGCTTCACTGGATCAGGCAGCCTGTATTAGACATGAGCCACAAGGCTCTCTTTCTTGTACACAGCATGTACAGGACAATGAGCTGTCCAGACTCAGTTAGCATAGGTTTATGAAAAGCAGGTCCTGCTTGACTAGCATGATCTCCTTCTAAGAGAATCACAGAATGACAGAATGAATGAGTGACAGACTGACAGAATTCTAGAATCATAGAATCACAGAATCATAGAATACCTTGCACTGGAAGGGACATTAAAGATCATCTACTTCCCACCCCGCTGCCATATGCAGGGTTGCCACCCACTAAACCAGGTTCTCCAGGTCCCTTTGGCATCCCCTCCTTCTCTTGCATCAACTGCAACACTCAGCTTGATGTTCTCTGCAAACTTCCTGAAGGGTGCAGTTGATCCAGCTGTTTAGGTCATTGATAAAGATGTTGAGGAGCACTGGTCCCAAGAACGATCCCTGAGGGACAGCACTCATCTCTGGCATCCATTGGACATACAGCCATTGACCACAACCCTCTGGCTGCAAACATCCAACCACTTTGTTTATCCACCACATAGCCCACTCTTTAAATCTGTATCTCTTCAATTCAGAGATAAGGATGTAGTGTGGGGCCATAAGAAAGACCTTACAGAAGTGTTGTTAGATGTCATCAGTTGCTCTTCATTTGTCTGCTGATGGTGTCACTCCATCATAGAATGCCACCACGTTGTTCAGGCCCTTGATGAAGCTGTGCTGGCTGTCCTGGATCACCTACATGCCTTGCACATACCCTAACATAGATTCCAGGAGGATCTGTTCCACAATCCTCCCAGGCACAGACATGAGGCTCACTGGTCTGTTGTTCCACGGTACTTCCTTTTTGCACTTCAAAATGGGAGCGATGTTTCCCTTTTTCTAGTCACTGAGGACTTCACCTTACCTCCATGAGTTTTCAAGTGTGATGGAGAGAGGCTTGGCAACTACATCAGCTAGTTTTTTCAGAACTCTGGGATGCACATCATGAGGCCCCAGGGATCTGTACATATTTAGTTTAATCAAGTGGTTTTGAACCTGCTCTTTTCTTACAGTGGGCTGGGTTTTCTCCCTCAGCCCCTGCCTAGATTTTCAGGGACTTCAGAAATGCGAGAAACCTGGCTGCCAGTGAAGACTGAGGCAAAGAATTTAGAATCATAGAATCATAGACTTGTCGAGTACCTCAGCCTTCTCTGTCTGCTGTTGCCAGTTTCCCTTCTCAGAGGGGGTAGCTGAAGCCCCCACAAAAATTAGAGCCTGTAAATGTGCTGCTTCTTCTAGCTGAAGCAAGAAAGCCTCATCAACAGGTTCCCCTTGATCAGGTGGTCAGTAGCAGACCCTGACGAGCAGATGTCCTTTATTTACTTTTTACTTAAAAAAAAGCTCTTAACCTGTTCTTGGCTGTTTCTCACAATTAGCTGTTTGCTATCTATTCATTTCCTAACATAGAGGGCAATACCCCTGCACCTCCTTCCCTATCCATCTCTTCTGAAAATCTTGTAGCCCTTGACTGCAATATTTGAGTTGTGTAATTTGTCCCACCACATTCCTGTGATAGCAATTAGTTCATAGTTTTCTAATTGCACCGTGATTTCCAATTCCTCCTACTTTTCCCCCATGCCATGTGCATTGGTGTAGAGGCACTTTAGCTGGTCTATTCATCATGTTGCCATATTAGAGAAGCCCTTTCTAATTGTTTTCATACAAATCTGAGGTTTTTCCTCAGATTGCTGCTGCTTCCTAAAGTTACAGTGTTCACTGGCCCTTTTGTCACTGAGAACTAAATCCCCTTCCCCCATCAAATCTAGATTAAAGATCTGTTCATCACTCCAGCCAGCTTGCTGCCCAGAACAATCTTGCCCCATCTGGTCAGTTGTGTCACATCCAACATCAACATGTCCAGTTTATCAAAGGTGCAACTGAGATCATAAAACCCAAAGCCCTGAGCATGGCACTATTCATGACGCCAATCATTCACCTGATCTGCCTGCCTATTTCTTCCCGGGTCCCAGTCTCCATCTGGGAGGACAGAGAAGAACACTACCTGTTCTCCCAATCCCTCCAACATTTTTTAAGTGACATAAAGTCTTATTTGATGTTTTGTAGTATCCTCATTGCAGCCTCATGTGACCTGACTTGAAAGAGCAGAAACGGGTAGCAATTCTCCAGCTTTACCTGGCAAGGTAGCCTCTTGATATCATGAACGTGGCCTCTCTGCAGGCAGCAAACTTCTCTAGAGAGATTGTCCAGGCAGTAAATGGATGCTCTAGTGTCTCTCAGTGAGGAGTCCTCAGTTGCTAACATCCTTCACACTTTTTGGTGGTATTCTTTCTAATTTGAACATTTCATGGGACCAACTTACCATGGTTGTCCCTTCCTCGGTCTGAAGAGTTACCCACACCTTCCCCTTCTTCCAGACCCAGAGCTTTGTATTTGTTGCTTAGAGGCACTTTTGGGGCAAGAGGGAGACTATTTCTTCTGCTCTGAGCACAGACAAGGGGCCCAGTCTCCCTTGTCTTGTGCGTTACTAAGGTATGTCTCCTCAGAGTCGGAAGCTAGCTTTGCTTCTTTACCTTGGAGGGACTCAAAACAAGGCTCACATCACTGCACATATATACCACTCATCAATACCACTCATCAATCTCTTGCTCAGATTCCTGGATACTATGCTGCCTGATTTCCTCCTGCAACATGGCTACTTGCTAGAAATCTGATCTGGGCACATTTATACCTATGGCATGCACCTCTGCCTCAGATCCAAGGCAGACTTCTACATTCTTGAGCTACCTGCAGCTGAAGGTCTGGGTGGCTCTTTTGCTTCCCTGGAGATCTGTTTGGGTGCATGTGTCTTCCTGGGAAGGCTGTGGTTCCTCAGTCTGGGTTGCTGCCTCAGCCTGGCCATTGCAGTGGGTGGTCACCATATTTGTTTCAATAGAAGGTTGCTTCTTGCTGCTCTCTGAAGAAAGAAAGCAGTCCACGTTCTGCCCTCCGTGTACACTCTCCGATGAAAACTGCTGCACAAACTGCTGTGCAATAGCTCTGGTGCCATTCCATGCCCTGTCTGCCTGCTTTGTTTTGCACACTCCTAGTGTTTGGCGCTCCCTGTGGCTGCCTTTGCATGCATAGGGGTGGCCACAACTGCTCGTGGCCACACCCACACCTCCTCAGCCACTCTACCAAGGGTTGGGAGCTCCTGGCAATTCCAGGCAGCGTTTTCCTCACCCTGGGGTCTTCTTGTCTGCAGGGCCACACTGCACACCATGATCCCCGACTTTGCTGAAGAATATGCCTGCACTGGAGCTGATTGCCTTGGAGAGTATCACAGAATTGTAGAATTTTTCAAGTTGGAAGTGACCTTTAAAGGTCACCTAGTCCAAGTCCCCTGTAATGGACAGGGACATCTACAGCCTGATCAGGTTGCTCAGAATGATGAGGTGCTTAGTGGATTATGGAAAGGCTGTGGATGTCACTGTCTTGCACTTTAGCACAGCATTTTACACTGTTTCTCACAGCATTCTCCTGGGCAAACTAGATGTTCATGGCTTAGATGGGCATACTGTTTGCTGCGCAAATAACTGGCTGGGTAGCCGGGCCCAAATGGTCATCCTGAATGGAGTTAAATCTGCTTTGTAATCCAGGGAACAAGTAGTGTTCTCCAGGGCTCAGGACCAGGGACTCGGTACTTAGATTTGTCTAACACTTTTACCGATGATCTTGATGAGGTGATCATGTGCATCCTTCAGTATCTTTGCTAGCCGTAACAGGTAGGACAAAAATGTTGATCCACTTGATAGCAGGAACACTCTGCAGAGGGATAGGGAAGATCAATGGGCTGCATCTGACTGTATGGCATTCAGCAAGGCTAAACGTTATGTGCTACACTTGGGTCACAACAACTCAATATAGTGGTATAGGCTTGAGGAAGTGTCTGGAAAGCTGCCCTGCAGAAAGGTCGTGGGGTTGCTGGTCAACAGACTACTAAACATGAGCCAGTAGTGTGCCCAGGTGGCCAAGAAAGCCAAAGGCATCCTGGCCTGTATCAGTGTGGCCAGCAGGACTAGGGAAGAAATTGTATTCAGCACCTCAAATATTGTGTTCAGTTTTGGGCCCCTCATTGCAACTAGGATATTGAGTTGCCTGAACATGTGCAGAGAAAAGCAACAAAACTGGTGAAGGGACTAGAAAACAAGACGTATGACGAACTGGGGTAGTTTAGTCTGGAGAAAAAGAGGCTGAGGGGAGACCAAACTGCTCTCTGTAACTGCCTGAAAGGAGATTTTAGCAAGGTGGGTGCTAGTCTCCTTTCTCAGGTGACAAGTAACAGAACATGAGGAAACAGTTTCAGATTGCACCCGGAAGGCTTATGTTGGATATTTGGATATACTTCATAGAGAGGGAGGTTAGGCGCTGGAACAGACTGCCCAGAGAAAAAATGGAGTTGCTGTCCCTAGAGGTATTTAAGAGACAAGGATGTGGCACTAAGGGACATTGTTTAGTGATAGCACTCAATAGATCAGATTGATAGTTGGTCTTGATGATATTGAAGCTTCCAATAAAGATTCCAATGTAAATGATTCTATGACTCTAACTTATGTAGGTGACAAGCTTTAAACACCAAAGAGTATTCAATGTTTAAAGTATGCCTTTCTCTAAAAGATTGTTCTGCTCCAGTGCACGACTGTAGCAACAAATACTTTACTACAGTTACATACCGTGGACTTTCACCTCATGTACAAATTCAGCCTTATCCTCATTCAGCAAAAACTCATTGACACATTTAATTTGTAGGCAGTGTGGACACTGACATCCATGATTTTCATTGGCAAAAATTGATTTAAGATATAAAATTAAAAAGAGCTACAGTATTATTTAAAAATATGTGTCCCCACACAAACACATACATGTTTGTATACGCAAAAAGTGTGTTTAGAACTTGGACTTATGTATTTATTTGCCTTACTATCTTTTAATCCTGTACCCACTATTAGTTTAACTTCTAACTTTAACAACACTTTGCACTTTTTTTTTTTTTTTTGTCTATTACCCTACTTGAAAAATCTGTTTATGGAAAAAGTCAGTAGTGATAGATAATTATGAAATATTGNAACTGTTCCCAAGACTGACGGCTGTCATGTAACATATATGAAAGGGTTCCATAACAGATTGGTCTGGGAAACACAATCCAAAAAAAAAAAAAAAAAAAAAAAAAAAAAAGCACAACAGATTTTGAACAGTACATTTTATTTCTATAGTGTTTCTAATGTTAAGGGTTTTTATTTCATGCTGAGATTCTTTATAATCACCTATTATGTAGGCTTGTTTAATATGAAATTCCAGATGGACCTCAGACTTCACAGGGACTTTGACAAGCTGGAAAGATTGGCTGGCAAGAACATCATGTAGCTTATTAAGGAGAAGTGCAAAGTCCTGTACCTGGTGTGTGGAACAACCCAAGGCATCAATACATGCTGGGGAACACCAAGATGGACAGGGATTTTACATAAAAGAACCTAAGAGAAATGAATCTTGGTGTTGACAGATGCCGAGTTACATGCAATTTAAACATGACTACAAGTTACTGGGGAGAGATGGGATCCAGCTTTCTAGGAAAGAAAGGAGAATCTTCAGTGGCAGTTTGGTTGCCTTAGTGAATTGGGCATTAAACTAACAAACCTGGGGAGCGCAGCCTTAAACCAGGATGCTCATGTGCTTGTGAGCAGCACGGTGGAGGAGTACACCTAGCAGATGACAGAGGAGTGCCCTCCAACTGTGCAAAAAGGCTCAGTTGAAAAGGATAGACAGTTGGCCCAAATTAAGTGCCACTACACAAATGCTAACAGTTAGGGTTAGCATAAACATTTAGAGAGAATTTTGTTGCCATTACAGAAACATGGTGGGATGAATCACATGATTGAAGTGCTGCAATCAATAGATATAAACTATTCAGGAGGGACAGGCAAGGAAGGAAAGGTGAAGGAGTTTATCTCTATGGAAAAAAAAAAAAAAAAAAAAAAGGAGTGGGGGGATTGATTGCACAGAGCTGTCTTTGAAGAGCAGTAATATGTAGTTGAGAGCTTATGGGTGAAAATTAGAGACTAAGCTGATAAAGGAAACTTTGTGGTTGTTGTCTTCTACAAGTACCCAATCAAGGAGAGTTGAATCTTTCCACACCTGCAGAAAGCATCACATTTGCAGGCTCCAGTGCTTCTAGGTGACTTCAAACACCCAAACATCCATTGGAAAAGCAGCACGGCCAGGTACAAGCAGTACAGGTGTCTACTGGAGTGCATAGAGGATAGATTCCTAGTACTATAAGGAACCTGACCAGATGACAAGCATTGCTGGACCTGTTTCTTACCAACAGAAGAGACCTTATTGGAGAGGTCAAAGTTGAAGGTAGTCTGGGCTGCAATGATAACGCCCTGGTAGAATTCTCAATCTTAAGTGGCATAGGAAAGGTAAACAATAGAATCAAGACATAAACCTCATAAGGGTAAACTTTTGTCTGTTTTGGGCACTAGTGTGTGGAATCCCTTGGGAAACTGCCCTCAGAGCTAGGAAGTAAATGCCAGCTAGGAGACATTTAAAGGTATTTTTCTTAAGGCACACGGGCTGTCAGTCCTGGCATGCAAGAAATTGAACAGGGGAGGCAGAAGACTTGCCTAACTCAAGGCCTTTTTGCCAAACTACAGCACAAAAATAAAATTCATAGGCAGTGGAGGCAGGGTTATTCATCCTGAAAAGATTACACAGACATTGGCTGGGAGTGCAAGGAAGGGATTGGAAATGCCAAGGTATAGGTGGAGCTGAGTTTCACTAGAGATGTTAAAAATAACAAGAAGGATTTCTTCAAATACATATGATTTAAAAACCAAAACCAACCAACCAACCAACCAACTAAAAAAACATAAAAGAAACTGTACTTCCCCAATAAGTGAAACAAGAGACCGAGTTAAAACTGACATAGGGAGAAGAATTCTCTCCTTGGTCTTTGCAGCTTCTTTGCCTTGGTGCTCAGGAGCAAATGCTCTAGCCCAAGTCATCAAATTCATATCGATGATACAAAACTGGCAGGAGCGGCTGACACGCCAGAATGGTGCGCTGCCATCCAGCGAGACCTAGAGAGGCTGGAGAGCTGGGCAGGGAGAAATTTAATGAAATTTAACAAGGGCAAGTGTAGAGTCTTGCATCTGGGCAGGAATAACTCCAGGAAGCAGTATAAGTTGGGTACTGACCTGTTGGAGAGCAGCGTAAGGGAAAGGGACCTGGGGGTCCTGGTGCACAGCAGGATGACCATGAGCCAGCACTGTGCCCTCGTGGCAATGGCATCCTGGGGTGTTGCCACCAAGATGATTGAGGGAGTGGAGCATCTCCGTTATGAGGAAAGGCTGAGGGAGCTGGGTCTCTTCAGCTTGGAGAAGAGGAGACTGAGGGGTGACCTAATTAATGTTTACAAATATGTAAAGGGTGAGTGTCATGAGGATGGAGACAGGCTCCTCGCTGTGACATCCAGTGACAGGACAAGGGGCAATGGGTGCAAGCTGGAACATAGGAGGTTCCGCTTAAATATGAGGAGAAATTTCTTCACAGTGAGGGTGACAGAGCACTGGAACAGAGAGGTTATGGAGTTTCCTTCTCTGGAGACACTCAAAACTCACCTGGATGCGTTCCTGTGCAATCTGATCTAGGTGTTCCTGCTTCAGCAGGGGGATTGGACTAGATGATCTTTCGAGGTCCCTTCCAATCTCTAACATTCTGTGATTCTGTGTGATTCAAAGGCAGGAACTGTGAGAATGGAGAATTGACTAGTGCAAGAGAATACAGGGTACAAGACCATCTAAGGAATCTGAGTGTGCATAGGTCCGTGCAACCTGATGAGATACATCCAAGAGGCCTGTGGGAACTGATGGATGAATTTGTTAAGCCACTATCTCTCGTATTTGAAAAGCTGTGGTATTCAGAAGAAGTTCCCACTGACTGGAAAAGAGGAAACACTACAGCCATTGGAAAAAAAAAAAAAAAAAAAAAAAAGAAAAGAAAGAAAAGGAACACACAAGGAACTATAGGCCAGTCTGTCTTACCTCTGTGCCTGGCAAGACCGTGCAGAAGTTCATCCTGTAAACTGTGTTAGAGCACATGGAAAACAGAGAGGTGTTTGGTGATGGTCAGCATTGCTTCACTAAGGGTAAATTGTGCCCGACTAATTTGGAGGTCTTCTATGATGGATTTACAGCAATGGTGGGTAAGGGAAGACCAACTACTCACACCTACCTGGACTTGTGCAAAGCCTTTGATACTGTCTTACACAATGTCTTTTTCTCTAAATTGGAAAGACATGGATTTGATGGATAGGCCACTCAGTAGGTAAAAAAGAGTTTGGTGTGTCGCGTTCAAAGAGTTGCAATCCATGGCTCTACATCCAGGCAGAGATCAGTGCGGAGTCGTGTCCCTCAGCGTCTGTACTGGGACCAGTATAGTTTAACATCTTTGTAGGCAAAATGACAATGAGGTTGAGTGCACCCTCAGCAAGTTTGTAAATAACACCAACCTGAGTGTTGTAGTCAATATGCTGGAAAGAAAGGATGCCATCCAGAGGGACCTTCACAGGCTCAAAAGATAGGTTCGTGAGAATTTCATATAGTTTAAGAAGGCCAAATGCAAGGTGCTGTGCTAAGGTCAGGGCAGTCCCAAACATCAATACAGGCTGAGGCCTAGCACTGCCTGCCTGGCCATGCAGCCCTTCACAGTGAACATCAAGCTGCCAGTGTGGACCCTGACAGGCGCCCACAGTGTGGCCAAAAGGCGGGTGGTGGACTGGGCCTGGGAAGGTTTGGTTACATATGGATGTCATTCTCTGGTGCTGGTAGTTGATGCTAATACTGCTCATAATCTACAGGTTTTGGAAAGACACAAAGCAAGTCATGACACGGTTAAATGGGCTAAAAAAAAATTACCATCACAACATTGGCTGTCCATATTCTTCATGTTTAGCTTCTATTGATGTTAGTGAAAAGATAATTGTGAGAGATGTGGCACCAGGAACAGCTAATTGCATGGTTTTTCACATGTATTCCATATCATGACATCATGTAATAAGCTGAAACAGGTGGGAGGGCTACTAAGGGCAAACCACAGCCCCCAGAATGCTCCTGTCCCTTCCAACATGGTTTCCAGGTTCTGGGAGTTGCTTCCCCCTTCATCTCCGATCACCATTGTGGACACACATATGTCAGGAGACACTCCCATACTTTCCAATTTGTCAGATTTATAGCTCTCAATTCATTTCATATTGTATTATCTTGAATTCCCTTGCCATTTTTAGTTAACTAATTACCTTTTAACTCAATTGCATCTCCTCCGCTCTCACTCCTCTACCCGGTCTCTGTGAAGTGGGGGGGTGGGGGACAGGGCTAGGCCCTGTCATGGGACAATCTTTAATTAACCCCTTGACAATACGAGAACATGCAAAGCCAATTCAGGACATGCAGTGGTTGTGGAATCAAGATGCTTCTAGAGATTTACTGCTTGGAGTTCATCCACCTAACTATATTGTGCTGTGGAATGCAGACATGGGAAGAAAAGTTATGCGGAAATTTTTTTTTCCTTTGATCTGTTTGATCCATTGCTCTTACTTTTGCTCACCAGTGAAGGAACAGTGTTCATCTCTGACTTCTCTCCTTCCAAGGCTCCTGCCGACTCAGGAAAGAAGGTTTTAATCTCTAGCCCCCATTCAAGTCCATCTCATAAGCTGGCTGCTACTACAGGGGCCAAAAAGGTCCTTGATAAAGTAAAAATTTTAATCACTAATGAAAAACCAAGTGCTGAATCTATGACACTCAAAGACTGCCTTCAGTCATCATCCTCGCCTTCCATAAGAAACTAGGTGTTGTTACTATATCCCAGAGAAATTCTGATCCTGGACTGGGAAGTGAATCAGACAGGGGGTGTGATTGCAATTGAAAGAACAGGTGTGCCTTTCCTACAGGTAATTCATTGTTTTCAGCATGATGACTTATCTTGCCTCCATGAAAATGATTGTATAATTTTAAGAGTTTGCAGATCTAACAGCACTATAACTGGGAATCTAAATGAAAAGCCAGATCCAGACCCGGTTCAGCTGCTGGTTGTGATTTTTGTTTTTGGGGAGGAGGTGTTGTCCTTTACATTAAGAATGGAATAGACAGCGAACAGCTGTCCCTTAAGAATGGCCATGAGCAAGTTGAAAACTTCTGGGTGAGAGTTAGAGACTGAAGCAACAAAGGGAACCTTGTGGATGGTGTCTACTACAGGGCGCCTGACCAAGCAGAGCCTGTGGATGAAGCCTTCTTTCTCCAGATATAGGAGGCATCACAACCGCAAGCTCTCATCTGGCTGGGTGACTAACCACCCTGATATCTGCTGGAAAAGTAGCACGGTGAGTTGTAGGCAATCCAGGAGGCTTCTGGAATGCACTGAGAACAACTTCTTGACCCAGGTAATAGACAGCCCCACCAGAGGGGATGCAACACTAGACTTGTTGCTCACCAATGCAAGCAAAATAATTGGTGGCACCAGGACTGCAGACTGCCTGGACTCTAGTGATCATGCCATGGTGGAGTTCACACTCCTGAGGGATATGGGGCAGACAAGAAGTAAAATTAGGACCCTAAATTTTAAGAAAGCCAACTTCCGGCTCTTCAGGGAGTTACTAAATAAAACCCCCTGGGAAACTGAGCTCAAGGACAAAGGAGGAGAGCAGAGCTGGCAGATCTTGAAAGAAGCTTTCTTCAGGTCAAGGACAAATGGAATTGGAGTTGGTGAGGGGTGCAAAGAAAAATAAGAAAGATTTCTAAAGGTATATGAACCAAAAAAGGAAAGTTCAAGAAGGTGTCCCCTCCCTAGTGAGAAATACAGGCAGGCAGGTAGCAGCAGACAAGGAGAAGGCTGAGGTGTTCAGCAACTTTTTTGCCTCAGTCTTCAACCTGATTTAGGTTCTTCAACCTGAGGGAACCTGAACACCCATAAGTCTATCTGTCCCAATGAGATGAATCCCAGAGTTCTGAAGGAATTAGCTGATGCAGTCACCAAGCCACTCTCTATGACATTGGAGAAGTCATGGCAGACTGGTGAAGTCACCAGTGACTGGAAGAAGGGCAATGATAAACACACTTTTAAGAAGGGCAGAAATGATGACCCTGGGAACTACTGACTTGTCAGCCTCACCTCTGTGCTGGGGAAGGCCATGGAACACATCCTCGTGGAAGCTATGCTAAGGCACATGGAAGACAGGGACATGATGTAAGACAATCAGCATGGCTTCACCAAGGGCAAGTCCTGCCTGATCAACCTAGTGGCCTTCTACGATGGCGTAACTGCATCAGTGGACAAGGGAAGAGCCACCGATGTCATCTATCTGGAATTCAGTAAGGGCTTTGACACAGTCCTCCATAACATCCTGCACTCTAAACTGGAAACATATGGGTTTGATGGGTGGATTTTTCAATGGATGAGGAACTGGTTGCTAGATTGCACCCTGAGAGTGGTGGTCAATGGCTCAATGTCCAAATGGACATCAGTGACGAGTGGTGTCCCTCAGGGGTCTACCAATACTCTTCAATGTCCTCATCAATGACATTGACAGTGGGATTGAATGCACCCTTAGAAAGTCTGTGGATGACATCAAGCTGTGCACACATCTGAGGGACAGGATGCCACCCAGAGAGACCAAGACAGGCTCCAGCTGTGGGCCCAGGAGAACCTCATGAGCTTCAACAAAACCAAGTGCAAGGTCTGGCACCTGGGTTCCATCAACTCCTGCTATCAATGCAAGCTGGAGGATGGAAGGATTGAGCACAGTCCTGCTGAAAAGGACATGGTTGTACAGGTGGATGACAAGCTGGACGTGAGCCAGCAGTGTGCCGTCACAGCCCAGAAAGCCAGCCGTATCCTGGGCTGCGTCAAAAGAAGCGTGGCCAGCAGTGCATGGGAGGTGATCCTGCCGCTATGCTCTGTGCTGGTGAGACCCCACCTGGAGCACTGCATCCAGTTGTGGAGTCCTCAGTACAGGAGAGACGTGGACCTGTTGGGGTGTGTCCAGAGGAGGGCCACAAAAACGATTCACGGGATGGAACACCTCTACTGTGAGGACAAGCTGAGAGAGTTGGGGCTGTTCAGTCTGGAGAAGAGAAGGCTCCAGAAAGACCTTATAGCAGCCTTTCAATATCTAAAGGAGGGCTGTAAGAAAGAAGGGGACAGACTCTTTAGCAGGGTCTGTTGTGATAGGACATGGGGAAATTGTTTCAAATTGAGAGAGAGGAGATTTAGATTAGATACAGGCAAAAAGCTTTTTTTCAATAAGGGCAGTGAAGCACTGGAAGAGGTTGTCCAAAGAGGTGTTGGATGCCTCATTTCTGGAGACATTCAAGATCAGGCTGGACAGGGATCTGAGCAACCTGATCTAGCTGTAGATGTCCCTATTCACTGCAGGGGAGTTGGACCAGATGACCTCTAAAGGTCCCTTCCAACTCAGATGATTCTATAGTTCTACAAGTGGATAGAGAGCAGTCCTGTTGAGAATGACTTGGGATGCTGGCTGATGAAAAACTCAACATGAGCCAGCGATATTCTCTTGTAACCTAGAAAGCCAACAGTAACCTGGGTGGCATCAAAATTTTGGCTAGCAGGTTGAGGGAGATAACTCTCTTCTCTACTCCATTGTTGTGAGACCCTACCTAGAGTACTTAATTCATCTGTGGCATCCACAGCGTAATCAATATAAGGACCTGTTAAACCAGGTCCAGAGTAGGGTAAAGAAGATGAAGCACAGGACCACAACTCCTTTGAAGACAGAATAAGAAAGTTGAGGTTACTTAGCCTTGAAAAAGGGGGCTCCATGGAGACATTATAGAGCCCTTCCAGTAATTTAAGGGAGCCTTCAACTCTGCTCATAGAAAAGGGTTTGGAAATAGATGATCTTTAAGGCCCTTTTCAATGCAATACTGAAGCAAAGATGGAAAGGGACTTTTCATCTGTGGGTATAGTGATAGGAGAAGGGGTAATTGCTTTAAGCTTAAATAGGATAGATTTAATTTATATATTAGAAATGCATTCTTCATTATGTGTGTGGTGAGACACTTGAACAGGATCCCCACAGAATCTGTGGATGCCCTTTCCTTGGATATTTTCAAGGCCAGCTTGGATGGTGCTTTGGGCAATCTGATCTACAGATTGTATCCCTCCCTTGCATGTGGGTTGAAAACTGGATGATCTTTAATGTCCATTTCAATGCATAGAATTCTATAATTCTATGTGTCTTTGTCACTAAGAAGGCTAACAGTATTCTTGGCTGCATTAGACAAAGTATTGCTGCAGGTCAAGAGTGGCGATCCTTCCCCTCTGCTCAGCATTGGCGAGACTGCACCTGGTGTACCATGTCCAGTTCTGGCTCTCCCCGTATAACAGAGACATTGGACATACTAGAAACAACCAAAAGGATGGTCAAAGGACTGGAGTACCTGTCCTATGTGGAAAATCTGAGATACCTTTGGCTGTTCAGTGTTTTGAAGAGGAGGTTCAGGGGAATCTTATTAAAATGTAGATTTATCTGAAGGGAGGGGGCAAGGAGGATGGAGTCTTGCTATTTTCAGTTATACACAGTGCCAGGACAAGAAGCAAGCATCATGAAACACTTTGTTACTCTGTGTGTGACTGAATAATGGTTGCCTAGAGAGCCTATAGAGTCTCCCTCCTTGAAGATCTTCAGAAGACATCTGGGCATGTTCCTGGTCAACTTGCTTTAGATGGCCCTGCTTGAGCACTAGGATTGGACCATATGACCCAGAAAAGCTGCCTTCCAACCTCAGAGATTTTGTAATTCTATGATTCTGAGACTGGGTGTCCTGAAATCCACAAAAGAGTTACATAACATCTCTGAGGACTTTTCTTCCTCACAAAACATGTCAACTTACTGTTGTAAAATATTTTTCTAAATATTTTTTTCAAAGGGCACTATCAATTAATTATGAACATTTTCGGAGCTGCATGTGAAATCTGTAACGACACCATGCCATTTTAGAAACTAGTTTATGTGCTGGAGTGTGCTGCTAGCTGATTGCTCTGTTTAACAGAATCATTATGTAAGGAATCAGAAACCAAAGGTCATCTTACATTCTAGAAAGTGGAGCTGTAGACTACAGTTTGGAGAAGACTGAGAACAAACAGATAAAAGTTTAAAGCACTACAGTGCTGTAATAACTTACTAACAGAGTAATTGTTTTATGATATTTCCAGAAATGTGTAAATGACCACAGGGTGCAAGTACACTCATTATGTGATTAGTGATTTTCCATAAGCAACATTTTTGCCTTAATTATTAAAAGATAGTCAAAGATAAAATGCCTTAGGAGTCTGAAGAGGTTCATATGTTGGAAAAGTGGTAAGAATAATTTATCAGTGCTAGTAATATACAAAGATAATGCATGAACAAATAGGCAATTCAGTAATAATAGCTGTCAGTACATTGTCCACAAAATAAAATCAATAGGATAAAAAAAAAAAAAAAAAGAGCAAGAGAGAGAAAATAGAATTCTGACAAAACAGATATTACAGCATCCAACCATCCAACCCCAGGATGGTCCATGTCTCTCTTAGGAGGCACAGCTACTACTTATTCCTAAACTCTTTGGGAATCCTACCATTATATGATCTTCTATGCTACTAGAAAAACTCATTTAGAAAGATAAAGAAGAATACTTTCTCTGTTAGGGAAAAGATATTTTTCTCTTAAATACATAAACAATTAATAAGCCGGGAGGGCAAAAAGAAGCAGATGGTGAAATTCAAGGAAGCAGTTATGTATTAAATTAATGAGTTATTATCTAAGCAAATTACAGCAAAGTAATATGCCAACCAGCCTCTGCAGGGAAATAAATTTATCTTTGTCACTAAATCACTTTGTTTTGAATGTAAAGCATCTTACTAAGTGATTAATTTCATTTCTAGAAGAGGAGAATTGTGCATTTTACAAACCTAGACCAGTTTAGGAACTCATATTTCATCTGTATCTTCCACAGAATTTTTAGATATCTGAGAAATGCTATTGACATTTCCTAGCATTGACTGCTATGACAAATAGCTTTGTCTAGGTGTGATCTCTTGAGCTGTAAAAGACAAATTTCAATCCAAACTGTACTACTGGTTTAGAGTTTGGTCTCTATATAATAATATATATGAGACCAAAGTAAAGGAGTTTTCTTCTGGATAGGAATTCCCTTGCATTTATAGATCATAGAATCATATCATAGAATCATAGAATGGCCTGGGTTGAAATGGACCTCAAAGATTATCTAGTTTCAACCCCTCTGTTGTGGACAGGGTTGCCAACCACTACACCAGGCTGCCCAGGGCCTTATCCCACCTGGCTTTGAATGCCTCCAGGGATGAGGCATCCACAACTTCTCTGGGCACCCTGTTCCAGTGCCACACTACCATCTGAGTGAAAAATGTCCTCCTAATACACAACCTAAATCTCCCCTCTCTTAGTTAAAACCATTCCCCCTTGTCCTGTCACCATCAACCCACATAAAATGTGGTCCCCCTCCTGTTTATAACCTCCCTTTAAGTATTGGAAGGCTGAAAAGAGGTCTCCATGGAGCTTTCTCTTCTCCAAGCTAAACAAACCCAGCTCCATCAACATTTCTTCACAGGTGCTCCAGCCCTCTGATCACTTTGGTGGCCCTCCTCTGGACCCGCTCCAACAGCTCCACATCCCCTCTGCACTGAGGGCCCCAGGCCTGGACACAGTACTCCAGGTGAGACCTTACCGGGCAGAGTAGAAGGGGAAGATTACTTCCCTCTCCCCGCTGGCCACTCCTCTCTTGATGTAGCCCAGGATACCATTGGCCTTCCTGGATGCAAGAGCACACTGCCGGCTCATGTCCAGCTTTTCATCTATCAGAACGACAAAGTCCTTCTCTGCAGGGCTGCTCTCAAGGAGTTCTTCTCCCAGTCTGTACACATACCTGGGATTGCCCCAACCCAGCTGCAGCACCTTGCATCTGGCCTTGGTGAACCTCACCAAGTTCCTGTGGGCCCACTTTTCCAGCCTGTCCAGGTCCCTCTGGATGGCATCCCTTCCCTCTGTTCTATCAACTGAAGCAAGTAGTAAAGACCTTGTCTGATACTTTATTTCAGGCTTATAATGCACCTCATGTTCTGTATCAAACAAAAATTTTGAGTCTCCTGGGCTTCCTCTTTTGTTTGGAATTCATTTACTATCTACATACTGTTATCTAAGACGAGGGGAAGAAAAAAAAAAAAAAAAAAAAAAAAAAGAAAGAAAGAAAGAAAAAAAGAACCCTAATTCTTATATACTGAGACCATGAAAATATGTGTCTAAATCCACAAATTAGACTTAAATGTCATGGAGAACATTGTTTACCTTGTTAATTAGAGGAGATTGAGTTGGAAAAACAAAAAGGAAGTACTTATTTTTAAGTTACAATATGTCACATTCTCTGATCAAGAATGCATATGCCAGCATTCATTGTCACAATATCCTGAATGATGACAAACAAAACACTACTTGTGATGAAACTGAAATCCCAATAAAGATTTGCAAACAACAAAAGCAAAATAAACAGATTTCAGAGAATACTTAAAAGAACTACTTTAGTGCAAGCTTTTTGAAAGTTTTATACTTAAATATTTTCATAATTTTGAAAATTATGCTTCGATAGCTTAATTTTGATACCTAGTTTTTAGAAATCAAAAGGTTAAAACTACTCTTTCATTCATAAAACAACAAAATGAAGCGTTTTTTATACTTCTTCCTGCCAAAAATATTCTTAAAGAGGCACAGTTAAATGCATATGCTTGTAAAGTTTAAGCTTTGGCAATAGGACATTTTCCATTGCATAATATTTCATTTAAAGAATCTATATCCATGGATGTGTCAAAGCCATTTTTCCTAGTGAATTGAGGTGATTCTTCAGCATGGAGGAGTTCCCTACCATGGAGTCCACAGCATTTTTCAAAGTAACGGTGGTGCCTGATGCAAGATAACTTTATGTACCATATTTACTTTCAAGAATCAGGTAATTGTTTAGATGAATAATATCGAACTAGAGTGGGATTTGGATAATTTCTTGAACAAAATGGAAGAGAAAAATGTAAAACTTTCAAGGAAAGTCTGTTAAAAATTCTCTGAAATAACTTGTCATTGTGCCCAAATATTACATAAGAAAGGAAGATGCAGAATACAGATTAAACAAAGGAATAAATACTGATCTGCGTGTTTCCCTTGTCACAGACTCCTTGGAGACAGTTTTGTTATATTTCAGTGTTTCCTATGAATACACTCAGTTGCTCAGTCTTCCGTCATCTGTGTGGGCTGCCTTCCAGATTAGAACATGTGGGAAAGCACAGTGCCTAATCTTCACGCAAGTCAGAGAGTTTAGCCAAAAGTCTGAAACGGATAAATGGGAGCAGGACCAACAAATTCTTGGCTTTTTTATATGTGATTATGTTTTTGGGTAACTAAGTCAAATAGATCTTCATAGGACTCCTAGGGTAAATTCACTCACTGTGTTCTATATAATGCTCTCACTGTACTACCAAGACATGGCTAGGACTGGTGAATTCAGTTGTCAGTATCTTTGTGAAACACACACGGACTTTTACAGAAGCTGTGTCTAATGGAGGATGTGGATAAATCTCTCATTTCGAGATTTAGGCTCAATATTTGGAAGAAATTCACTGTGAGGGTGGTGAGACACTGGAACAGGTTTCCCAGAGAGGTTGTGGATGCCCCCTCCCCGGAAGTGTTCAAGGCCAGGCTGGATGGGGCTCTGAGGCACCTGGTCTAGTGGGAGGTGTCCCTGCCCATGGCAGGTGAGTTGGAACTAGATGATCTTTAAGGTCCCTTCCAACCCAAACCATTCTATGATTCTATGATTTCAATTTTGATTGCAACATAAGGGGTAAGGAGGTTAATATTCATTTGTAATGCCTTATTTTTCAAAAAAAGATTTGACTTTTATATTTATTGTAGTGAATTCAACATAGGCAGAACTAGGGCACCATTGTCTAAAATAAGTCCTTCTGCCCTCTGTACACTAAAGCTCCTGCACTTTATTTAGGTATTACTGTTTTAATTGACCTGGTCTTAGAACTGACTTGAAATAAGGGAAATAAATAGAAAATTCTGTGTTTGCACAAAAATATCTCCTTATTTTCACCCCCTTGCCTTGTTTTCCCCTTCCCCCTCCCAATCCCCTTCCCTCTTCCTTTTGACACTCCTATTAGCATCAAAAAGGAATTAGCACTGTTGTGCTTAGCAAATTCACAGCAAAGAAAAACATCCAAAGGGTTTAGGTCTTTTACTGTTACATACACAAACTAAAGGAGATACCTGAGGAAAGCTTAAAATAATAAGCAACAGTTGCTAAATTAAATATAATAAATATAAAAGGTATTAAAGTGTGAAAATTGGTGGTGCTCTTATTTCAAATGATAAAATATTTTTTCTCATTTGTAACAGAAGACATAATGTGATATTCATGAGTCTAAACAAGAGCCATCATTTCGCTGACTTTCTGTGAAAGAAAAACAAATCTTTAAGATTTCTACACCTCAGTCCACAGCTTTTTCCTTTTTCACTGTCTATTATCTTTAACTATGCACTTTCACAAAACATTTTCTATCAGAGAAAGTCCAGCTTCACTGCTTGCCTCATCTGGGATGTCCTCTGGTACAGAGGAAACTGAATGTGTAACAGGTGCTCTACCTCTGTATCTCAGTGAAGTCCAGTAGTGATATGCCCAGAATAACCAGGGAAACTACTAAGTCACTTCAGTTACTCACTTATGAGTTGCACATCCCACCTGAAATTTTTGTAGACACATACAGGAGAAGATAACCCCACAAAGCCAACAGCATCCTGGGCCTCATCAAGAGAAGTGTGACCGGGGCAAGGGAGGTGATTCTGCCTCTCTGCTCAGCTCTTGTGAGACACCACCTGGAGTACTCAGTCCAGTACTGGGGCCCTCAATACAAGAAGGACATCGAGGTGTTGGAGGGGGTCCAGACGAGGGCCACAAAGATTATCAGAGGGCTGGAGCACCTCCCTTACGAGGACAGGCTGAGGGAGTTGGGGTTGTTCAGAAGAGAAAGTTCCAGGGGGACCTGATAGCAACCTTACAGTACCTGAAGGGGGCCTACAGGTGAGCTGGGAAGGGACTCTTTACAAGGGCATGTAGCATCAGGATGAGGGCTAATGGCCATAAACTGGAAGAGGGTAGACTTAGACTAGATATTAGGAAGACATTCTTCACTGTGAGGGTGGTGAGACACTGGCACAGGTTGCCCAGAGAGGCTGTGGATGCCCCCTCCCTGGAAGCGTTCAAGGCCAGGGTGGATGGGGCTCTGAGCAACCTGTTCTAGTGGGAGGTGTCCCTGCCTATGGCAGAGGGTTTTGGAACTAGATGATCTTTAAGGTCCATTCCAACCCAAGCCATTCTATGATTCTATGCTATGATACAGCCACATTTGCTCTTTTTATATCCCTCAACATACACTGGTTGTCTACTATAAGGAACTATTAGTGTGGACTAAAACTTGTGTATTCAAAATGTAAACTTTAGTGAATCTACATAATTATAAATCTACTGCAAATGTCCAGATACTGATATAAGAATTACTTTTCATTCATAATTTTTCATATCCTGTAAAGCATTACCAGCAATACAAAGTAAAAATTATACTCTTGCAAGACATCATAGAATTCAGAGGAATTATTATTTTTATTACTATTATTATACTAATGG
>VXAV01005647.1:676212-686606 GCA_013399715.1 Alectura lathami | reverse complement strand
CATCCACGAAGTGCAGAGGAAAGGCAACATCATCCCTTTCAGCGTGCCGAGACTGACGACGAAGGACACGACGTTGGCTGGCTTCTACCTGCCCAAGGTAAACCCACACCTGAATACCAAGGTGTTAGGAGGAGACTCCCATTTCCCTGTCCCTCAGTCGCCAGCAGGAGGGACGGAGCTGAAGCACCTCTGCCTCTTCCAGAGGTCACTCCTAAGGATCATGGTTTTTTCGTTGACCCAACACCACTCTCCAGCACATTTAGTCCTGCACATCCACGCTGAATGCCAGTGGGTTAGCCACCTGTGCACAACCTCGATGTACAGACCCTTCCCCACACAGCTTTCTCTTAGAAGAACTTTGGCCCAAGGATGGAGAAAATAAAAATAATGCTGATGAGGGAAAGCTGAGTATATAATCATCACACCGCCAAACAGGCAAGAACTAGAAAAAGCTGGTCATGCAAGGGGAGCTGAAAAACATTGTGACAGATATGACCGTGGATGCTCTTCATGGCAAGCAAAAGGGAGTGAAAAAGTCCCCCTCCTGTGGGCAGTGGCAGAGAGAGTGCAATGTGATTTTCTTTTTCTTGTCTCAGGGCACTATTTTACTTCCAAATATAACATCTGTGATGTTTGACAAGGAGGAGTGGGAAAGCCCTCATGATTTCAATCCCGAGCATTTCCTGAAGGACGGTCAGTTCCGGAAACGGGAGGCTTTTATGCCATTTTCTATCGGTAAGATCTGCTGGACTTTGATGCTTCCGTGCTGAGGCACTGGGATGGGGCTTGCAGCTGCACTACGGAGACAGAGAGCAAAACAGTGATGGAAACAGAAGATGTTGGCTGCACATGGGAGATGCTGCTTGCCCATTGCCGCCATCGGTGAAGACCACACCCTTCCCGAGCAATGACCATGGGGCCACCTCAAAGCGCCACAGCCACCTCTTAGCCCTTCCTTGTCTCCCTTCACATGCACAAAAGACCACAAAAATGCTGGAAACCTCAGACACGCATTCACCAAGGCAAGCGCGGCGCTCTGTGCTTCCAGTCCCACATGGCTGAGGTCAATGGGCCTTTGCCGTCACCACCACAGGGCACCCCAGGCCCCTCCTGGCCAACAGCCTCTTCTGGGAGATTGCTTTCTGCACCCCCAAATCCCTGTCCAAGCATGGCATGCCTTCGCTGGTGCTTTGGCTGCACTCATGGTAGCCCAGCTGGGCACACTGGGACAGCGCGTGAAGCGCTGCTTATCCCAGCAGCAGAGGATAAAACGCAAGCGTGTGAGCAGCGTCCATGCACGTGCCCTCACAAAGCGGCCCAGTTGCGGGGCAGCCCACGATCCAACACAACTTGGGAAGCTCCGTTGGGGCTGCAAAACAGGGCCAGGAAAGGAAATGGGGGCCAGGCGGTGTGGGCAGGGTGATGTTCCCGCAGGAGGTGGGTGCCGAGGCTTTTTTGGCAGAGAAAGCAGCTCGGCAGCCAGCGGGGCTGAAGGCGCGGTGGGCGGCTGTCTCCACAGGGAAGCGCGCCTGCCTGGGAGAGCAGCTGGCCCGCTCCGAGCTCTTCCTCTTCTTCACGGCTCTGCTCCAGAAATTCACCTTCCAGGCTCCCCCGGACACCACCCTCGACCTCAAATTCAAGATTGGCATCACACTGGCCCCGCAGCCCTACAAGATCTGTGCAGTGCCTCGGTAGGGGAGCCTTGGCCACAGTCCTCAAAGGGAGAGCTTCTTCAAGTCATCACTGACCACCATGGGTAGTGGTAACAACCTCCTAGCCTGATTTCCTTCTTTCAAAGCAATTGCAAATTCCTTGACTTTGAAAAACGGATCGTGCATGCTGTATCAGGTGAGAAAGATAATTGGTTTAGAATCTGTCAGGGCTCTTCTTGTGCTTGCAGCACAGCACAGTAAATAAATGAGTGGCTTGGGGCTTTCTTGATTTTATGATGGATGGCCATTACTTCACAGTGGCAAGAAAAGTAGCACTAGCTTACAGATTGCCATGCTTAGGCTGTGGCACAATACCATTAGAGAGCAGTACCATGCCTCATTTTATAACATTAATACAAGTAATCTTTTTTTTTTTTTTTAACATTTTTTGCTTTCCTTTTGTCAACTCATTTGTAAACAAACAAACAAAAACTTTCTAACATCTTTCTCTTTCTTCTACACCAATAAATTCATACTGAAACATTTTGGTCATATAGCATTTTGTGAAGTTCCTTCCAACACAGGTGATTTCCAGTGTTGCCTGCAGCCTCCAGTCCTCTAAGTGTTTTGGGGTGTGGGGCAGTAGGGCTGCACAGAGTCCCACTGAGCTGCACAACACCAGCTCACTGTTAGCAGATAGAGTGGCACTGAAACAGTGAAGGAAATTCATGCACACCTGATCAAGATGAATGACCCTAACACTATGAGCAAACCAGCAGGAAAACCACCAAAGCCTGTAGCTACTAGCTTCTGGCACACCACGGTAACTGACTGTGCAACATCCACACGGAAGATAGGGAGCGCCCCTTCTGACATCTGTACCTTTAGCTATAGAGGTTGTGGGTTCCGTCTCCTATGGTAAGCTAAATTCTCTTTTTTTTTTTTCCCCCAAACTTGAGTTTTCTCCCCACACATGGAGAGGGGGCAGTGGGGAAGCCTAAGCTGACACTGCAGGCCTGCCTTGGAAACAGCAGAAACACCCCTGCTCCCAGAACCGCACACTGACTAAGCACAGCCACACAACAACCCAAGAATTCCAACAGGTGAAAGCAGCTTCTGGCCAGGTTCCTCTGAGCACATGGCTTGGCAGGGAGGCTCTGCTCCATCCTCTCATTTCCTGTGCCAGACAGTTGGGTGGGAGACAACAGGTTGAGTGAAGATGCAGTTTCTGGCAGTCAAGGCTCCTGTTTTGCCAATCCATAAGGCAGAGATGTGAGAACATGCAGTGGCAACCAGACAAACCTGTTTATGAAATGCAAGAGGCTTGACCCAGTTCCCACTAGATGCAGGATGGGACATGCCCAACCCACCTCTCCCCACACCCTGTCCATCTGCTGTGCAGATGCCCTCCTATCTTGCTCCCAGCAAAGGTCTCCCCCCTCTTCCCTGCACAACACAAACAGGGAAACTCATCTGACTTTCAAGATGTAATGTTTTTTTGTTTTTTTCCCTGTTTTTTTTTTCCCCTCCAGTTTTTGCAGGTGTCATCAAGGTTTTGTGTCCCCTCTTCTTGGCTGTTTCCAGTGTCCTTTCCCAGGTTGCTGCTACATGCAAAGCTTCCTCCTGAGGTCTCCAGTTGGTTAGTTGAACTCTGAGCAAAGAGCACATTTCACAGGACCTTCGGTGTTCTCTCCCTCCTTCCTCCACCTGCACCATCTTACACACATGGCTGACCTCACCTCCATCCTCCTTTCTTTGCGCTGGAGTATAATTGCTGCAGCCCTCTTTCAGGGACAGCCCTCACTTAAAAATAGCTCTTAAGGAGCTACCAGAAAAACTGTAAGCAAACAGGGCCCCAGACCCAGACAGACTGATGTCAGCGATGCTCTGTGTTACTAAGCACCTGGAAACCAGCTCCCTGCACACAGCAGCCCTCGCTCACTCCTCCCATGCACAGGAAGGCAGCGGCAGCTCCCCTTGAAGTCTGGCTCACACAGGGGCTGAAAACATCCTGCAGCTTGGCTCAGGCTTCCTGTATAGCTTAGAGCTTCTTCCTTTCTCTTCTCAAATAAACACCTGCAATTCTGTTCTTTAGTGGCTGAAAATGCTTTTAGTTCTGCCTTAGAAACAAAGAAAAATTATTCTTCTACCTGGCCATTTGCTTCCTTCTCACTGGGATATCTCCACCAGCACAAAGACCCTTCTGCAACAAGACAGCCCTCAGCTCCCCTCCTCAGGGACAGTAGAACAAGGCAATAGAAGCTTTTGCTTAAGTGTCACACTGCTCAGGCCAAGAATTCGAGTTAAGAGAAGGAAAAAGCCAAGCTCTATGGTGAAAACAGGTCTGACAGGGCCCCTGAAGGAAACTTGACACTTGCTTCCTGCTGATCTTCACTCTGGAATTCTCTTCTCCAAATAATAATGAGTCAGGGGCTGTCCTCTTAGGTGTGGCTGTGGAGAGCAGGCAGAGATGTGAGCTTGTTTCAGCAGCAATAAGCAGTTACTGAAGTCAATCACCAGCTAATTCCTAGCAGCTTTTAAACCTTTCCACTTCACCTGCCCAGTTCTCAGATGACTGCCAGAGGTAACCAGCTTGCCTGGGAGGCAGAACTATAAGCAGGAATGAACTCAGAAGAGGAGGGAAGGGCAGAACACATGCAATTTGTTGCTGCAAGACCTGTATCCCATAATGTGACATTTGAGACAGGGTGATTGTAACAAAATGCAGAATCACTTCATACATTGCCTAGAAGTATGGATGCTTACGTTAGCTAGGGACCGTTGAAGCATTTGCTTAGAATAAAGACACCAATGAATTAATTTTAAAAATCTTTATGTGAATAGAAAAGAATTCCAAAGAAATAAAAGAAGTTTAAAAATTAGTGCAACTTTTCAAGTTGTATGCAATACAGTGTTTACATTTGTTTTCAACTGACAACGTAGACACTGGTAGACAGGAAATCTTAACTTTAGCTTGAGAAGTGGGGCAAAGGGAAAAAAGCAAGGAAGCCTTAAGAAAATTATTTTACTAGACATCATCAATTCAAACTATTGTTTTCATTTTCTAATTCCTAGACTACCTATGGCTACTTAAATAAAACATTGGTATTGCTTATATTACGTATTTCCAGGTAAGTGTATATTGTAGAAAATAGAATACCTATATACATATATATTTAATGAAGAAAAAAATCAGTTGGGTGAAAAATTATTTTCAGTGACTGTTTCTTAATCCACTACAATACAGTTGGTTCCAAAGGAATCTTCTCAAAACTGCTGCCTGATCCACCTTGAGTAAAAGAACCTACTAGTCCTAAATTTGTATTATTGCTACAAAACACTTCTCCATAGTGGTTATTTTCTTAAGTCTCATATAAAATAAAATTATGAGTTAACAAATGATATGTCAATCAGAACTGATTTTTGCTTCTTTGGATCTGTAATACCCGTTTTTACCAGAAACCAACCAAAACTACTAATAGTGCTGATTGAATTCAGCAACATTCCATGATTTCACCTAGTACGTATCTGTTCTTAGGTGTGAAATCTGGGCATGATACAAATTATCTTGCTGCAGAGACAGGTAGCCTCTTCCTTTGTCCTGCCCCAGCAACAGCTGGAGCTTAATGACGCACACTGCATCTAAGAGCACTGGATTTCTGTTGTTCTGCTGCTACGTGCCGTGTGAAACTTAGTTGTAACACAGCAATTCTACTGGTAGCTTTTGTTTGATGTTAATGAAGTTAACATTAAAACAATACTTATTCTTACAATCCTTTTTGCACACCCAGATGAGCTGAAGCAAATACAACAGTATGGCTTATATTCAAAATTATTTCTGCAGATCAGTTGCTCATTCACAGAGCACCATGCAAGTTTAACCAGTTACAAGATAGCCACTCTTCCACAGGTTCTCAAAATCCTAAAGAAACACTAAATCAAATTACATTTATTCACTTAAATTTTAACAGCTTGAAAAAAATTCTAAATGATTAAATTTCTAATACCTGAACACTTATTAATTTTTGGCATCCCCAATAGGATTACTGGAAACTATCCTGTCCTGAAAAAGGCTTATCCCCATCTGTTGTTAGGTATTTAAATTTTTCATTGCTGCTTAGAAGACGAGCTTCTAACTAAAAAATACAGAGGTTCTTGGTCATTTTTGGTCCCATGGTCTGCAGTTTTGAGAAGCGTACAAAGACATTTGCTCCAAGGTTTTCACTATTCAGCACCTGATACAACTACTGACACAGCTCTACTACTGTGAGAACAACAAATGTATCAAGCCTATTAACTAGATGAATACTTGAAGGATGTCCATCAAAGTTTTCATGCTGTAAAAAAATAAAATTAAGAGACCCTTTCACGATTATCAGCAACAGTTTCATGTTTCACTAGAACACACTGAAGTACCAGGCTTTAAGAAATGTAAGCATCCTGCTATGGCTTACTCATGTTCTACTGCTCACCACCATCTCCCACACCACCACCAAATTAAACACACAACTGTATCTTAAGAATACAAAAACCAATACCATCACTGCAGCAGCAAAAGATTTCAAAACCCAAGAGGTAGCCCAAACAAGCATAGAGTCCTGAAGACACAACCTGACAGACAAAACTGTCCAACTGCGGTTTGTTCAGAATATTCTCTGCTCATACCACTTTTCAGATGAACCTGGCTTTCAAACAATGCCTTGCATAGACATCAGTTTCACAAGAGGAAATCTTTGTGGAATGCCTAAGTGTGCAACATTGCAAGCCATCACCACAATTAAGAAGCAATGCTTACTACGTATTAAAAATAAGAACTTCCCTTTTCTCCAGCATTGCACACAATGCCCAAGAAAGGATTTAAGATGCTTGGGAAGGAAGAAATGAAAGAACAAGCCATAATAAGGGGCATGCAAAATGCATTACTACTCCACAATTCAAACCACGCTCAAACTAGTGGCTTCAATTCTGCAAAGCAAAGCTGAATGCAGTGCTCAAATAAAAGATGGCCATGGTGGTGAAGGCAGACATATGCTTTCGTTCAAGGATGTGGATGAGATTTAAGTTAGGTTACGGGCTGGTACAGCACCCTCAAACTTAGTGTTCAGTGCATTCCTTTAAAGGGCTGCTGAAATTTTATTTTATTTAACCACAGGTATAATGAGCTTGTTCTGGACAGCCTGCAAAAAGAATGGGTGTTACCAAAGTTCTTAAAAATACAGTTCACAAAAAAATAAACACATTATAAATAAAGTGACACACATTTGGTGAAAGATAGCACCTTCCTCACCCAAATGTCAGATATCAGTCCCGATTTCATCTTACTAGATCTAGATACTGGAACCAACAATCTTTGCTGCCAACAATTAGCAAAGCAGTCTTTCACCCACCTGCATAGAAAAGTTAGTTTTCATCAATTGTACTGAAACTACATTTAAAAATGAAGAAAAATAATTTCTATGCACAAGGTTGTATAAATAGCTGGAAATAAGGAAATGGGTTTCCATCTACATCACCACCACCTGCACCCTGCCCATGCCCCTACATCCATAAGTGTGGTGTACAGATATTCCAGACTTCTAAAACACAGCCCAGACTTGAATTGATACAACAGCTTTTTTTCTTAAACAGGAAAAATGCCAGTTTATTTGGCTTTGGTGAATTCAACATCTTAAAGACAGCTTTTCCTTAGTGTATATATATGCATAAACTTAATCTTTATTTAAATAGACTGAATAATTGTGCCTCTGACTTGAGATGAGAAAGCCTGTCTCCTCTTATACAACTAGTACTACAATTTAAAAATTTTATTTTTAAATAAATGCAAATGTTTCCTTGCTTCTAAAATTGTACTTTATATTACTTAAGAAGTAGTATTTTTAAAACATGGTACCAATCTTTTAAAATTTATTTTTAGAAGAGCACAGCAAAAAATGTCAAATATTGCCAGTTTCCTGAAGTACATTTTTGCATAGCATCTTCCTAGTACAAAAGTCAACCCTCTAGCCCAAACACATTAAATAGTTTTAAATATATAGTGCCAATTTTTGTATTTACAACATATTCTGAATGCAAATATAAATCTTAAGCTGTGCTTGTAAATATATACTGCAGTTACTAAATTTACTTCTACTTGGGTAACTGTGCTACCTTCTAAATACCACTGACCAAGCTGATCCATTCCTGATAAATTCTGATTTTGAATTCACAGTTGCCCACCATTGTAATCTCCTCTTTCATCAAGTAGTTAAAGTGGAAGCTATAAAACATTTAAGGACACTTTAGCATGTAAGTTTTCCTCATGGTCCTTATGGTTTAATCAGATGTTGCACCTGGTACTTTAACAGGGAGACTCCTCCTGGTATTGGTGACATGACGTTGCTGAGCTAGGAAGGAGCGTCCCGGGCCATCCCTGCAGGCACCACCACTGCCAAGCAGTCTAGCTTCCATACCTAATTTCTGAAGTGCTAGGCTCTGCAAGTAAATTAGATAACACTTACAGTAAACCAGAAGAAAAACATTGGTCATCTTTCATACACAAAGCTAATGTTTGTTAATATGCACAAATAATTGTTTCTACTGTATTTCTAATACAGCTCTGTAGTGCCATACAAGGTGCAAAACAATGCAAGAAGAAGTAACATTCTGCAACTAATGAATCTTAAGTTTAGTTTATTGTAAAGTTGCTCCTTTATTAAGCATGACATTTCACTTTCATTGTTTGATTTCCCTCTCCAGTCTTTATGAAACTCTATACTTTGTTTCAAATGAAAGTGAACTTTCCTTGTGTCCTTTTCACAGCAGTCTAACTTCTAACACTGCAACACTGTTTTAGGATGGCTCTAGCTTCATCTCACAAATGCTATGCTAAAGACACTGCAGATCTGAAGCAGGAGTCTGAAAGTCTTTGGAACCATGGTCTCTCTTTGCCTGAAGCCTAAAGAACCTGACAGTAACAAATGCCTGTTGAACATTCAAGAATTTCACTTGGTAAATCCAGACGGAAGCTTACAACGGCAAATGGCAAGTTACTAAGATGGCAGTCACGGCCTATGGCAAATTTTAACTTTCCTGTTACAAAGTCTAGCAGAAAAGATTAAACATAGTAATTTTACCAAATAGTTGATTGCTAAAACATTTTCCCTTTACACTGCTACCTGGAATCTGCTGTATTTCCCAAGTTACTTGGACTGGGAAGGACTGGGAATTGTACATAGCACTTACTGAACTTTGCATTCTGGCCTGCAGTCAGGATTAGCAGGTGGAAGAGTGTGATCTCATTTTATACTGGGGCTCTCAGGCTTTTCTCCTTCCCTTAGTTCAGTGTTTTTAGGCAAGAGGCCATGCTAACCTGCAAGCTGGGTATTTCAGACAAGTAGCTAAATTATTGGCTTTCTGTTCTAAGCACCAGTTTACAGCAAACATCAAAAGAAAAACAGATGTAAGACTTAACTGCCACATTTCACAAAACATATTTTTCTGATTTCTAAGGTACCAACAAATGAACTTTTGACCCACCTTGTTATACCATGCAGTTACAATTAGATTTTCCTCATAATCACGTAACTTCGCAAGTTTGTATTCAGCCTGGAAAGAGCCAATGGAGAAGACAAACACATATAATCTGCACGAACTTTCTGCAGTCTATTGATTGAAATAAATAATGCAGTAGAAAAGCTTAAACATTCAAGGTAACTAGAAGGCTTACAAATGTAAATACAGATGCTTCCTTAAAAGACAGAGATTGCAGACCACCTCAGGAAGCGGCTAAGCTTTACACAGAAGTTTCACTTCAACTAGGAAGCTTATTTTGAAACTCGATAAAAAAAATTATTTATATGCTTTGTAGGACTTCAGTACATTTAGTAGTCTTTTCTCCCTTTAAAGTGAAAGACTGAAATACAAGAACATACCCCTAGTGGCAGAATATTATTATATTACTGACTTTCTATTCTATTAGTACACTTCTAATTACTAGTTTGTACATGTAGAAGAAATCTGAGGCCACAGCATCTGTGAAGTCAGATCTTTAAGTACTCTTTAAGTATTAAGTACTCATAGTGAGGAATTTTGTATTTGCTCAGGCAGCTATTCTAATGAGTCCCACCCATATTGCTGTGAAACTGAATGCAGCATTTCCCAGTCTTTCTTTGCCCTTTAGAAGTTATCTTTAAATATGTGTAAGTTTTACCTCCAATGCTTCAATTTTTTTGTCTCTCTCTGTTATCTGTTTCCTGAGTGACATAATTTCTGCTGATGCTGGATTTAGCTTGGGGTCTAAGGTTTTTATCACCTGTACAAGGCAAAACAAATGCATTGTATGTCAGGTTTGCATTTCATTTGCTCACAGGAGAAATACAAAAGCAGACTAAGCATACTGAGCATGAGTCAGGCAAACAGGATGAGAACGAGGCTTTTATACAGTAAGAAATAAGACAGCAGAAGTTATTAAAGAATCACTAATGCATCTCGTGGTTCAGGCTGAACTGTATTCTCCCATACACTGCTGAATGGAATTGAGCAATTTGACCAAAAAAAGCAACAGGCAGCTACTAATTACAATTGCTAGGAGGAGCTGGGAGGGGGAGTTTAGGGGACAGGACAGGTTAATGTGTTCAACAATCTGTAAGTAGGAACGTGAATGTTCAGAAAGATGCCACTCACATTTCTTGCTTTCTCAAGGTACATTTTATATCTCTCTTCCATTGCTTTCATATCCTCATCTTTCTTTCGCAAGGCTGCTTC
>VXAV01005647.1:659963-675518 GCA_013399715.1 Alectura lathami | reverse complement strand
ATAGAAATATTAGTATGCATTTCTGAAGAACAATACAAGTTCTATAACTGAGATTCTATTTCAAAGTCACTTAAAACTAGAAGAAAGACAGCGAACAACAAAAAACCTCGCTAGCATCTCCTTAACATGCTCTGCATTTGCTGAAAGGATGGATACATCTCAGGAGAACGAAATGCATTTTGAGTCCAGCAAGAGTGATGCTTGTAACAGTCTGTTACCGAATCAGAACATGTAAATTGCCACTGGCTACGAAGAGATGGTTAAGCGAATACTACTATAACAAGATTCTCACGGCCAGAGTAGAAAAAGCTCAAATGCTAGTATTTAATCACTACATTCATGGTTCTCAAGACAGTGATTGGAAAAAAACAAGACATCACTGTGAAGACTTAGGCAGTTTTTGTGCTACAAGAATCAAATTATTCGGTATAATGAAGTTGTTGTGGATGCACGTGTCTTACTTACATATGTGCTGCCAATTTCTGCTTCAGGTTGCTAGACTATGAAAGAAAGTTGAAATCCAGTTAATTTCCAGTGTTTCACACTGTGCAGAGTTAAAAGTGCTCTTACAAATGAGCCTAGAATATTTAGCACATCTAAGTAAGTTAAGCCAGGTTCAAAAACTGCATTTTCTATGCGTTTCCACAACTGCATTCATATTTTTTCCCACCAGACAGATACCAGCTCCAGTATCTTTTTTACTTTAACGTTATCCTTCTCATTATGGCACCACTTAAGCACAAATCAAGCGATTTGAAGAAGTCAAGTAAAAGGCAGAAGTGTTATAGTTTCTTAAAGGCAGGGGCAGGAAATAGAATCACACAAAATTATTTTCTTCAACGAAAATAAATGGGTGTTTTTCCCACCCAAAGGAGTTTGAGTTAACATAACATTATTTTAAGCCAATTAAAAAAAGAAAGCATCTAACCAGGATTCTGTCTTCTTTGTATTTGCGAACACTAAGCATACTGAAAAAGAAAAGGCACATCTAAACAAAACTTGATGCTATACTGAAGGATTTTAGACAAAACTGACAAGACATGTTCATGGTCAAAAAGGCTGAGCTTTCACTTACTCCTCAGTCTTGGATCCCTGCTCCTGTAAAGTCTTTTGCAGATCTTCAACCTGCTGTTGTAACTCCCCAATACGCTCCTCATTTAGCCTTTTAGGTGAAAAGCCAAGAATAGACAGTTAATGCCCATCTAAATAGGTCACAGCACACTGAGATTTTTCTTCATGCCTGGATGATAATGTTGTAGAGGGTTTACCCAGCAGGACTTAAACCACAAAAAAAACTGATTCCAAATTCTTTCAGCATGACTTAAACTTCTGCTGAAACAAACACCCAACTGTTTAATTAAACACTTTATAAACAACAGAACTAGAATAATTTTAAGGTTTAAGTAAACGTAACTGCTCCTGAAGTGTCATGTTCTGCTACACTGCTTTCAGCATTCACTAACCGACAGAAATTCAGATCATAACCCAGCATTAAAAGAACATCACTTGTTTACAGTTCTAGGTATCAAGTTTACATCCATTATTGGTCCACCAAGAATCAGATCTAAGAGCATTCTACAAACAAGTTTATTCACAGCATGCTAGACTCAGGGCTGCCAAATTTTGCAGCACTTGCTTGCCTCATTATGCTTTTCTGTGTTTCACACTGGTGAAAGAAAAAGGGTAACAGGCTTGCTGCACAGTGCTGCGGTATGGAAGCAAGCCACTCTGAAGGATCAGAAACCGCATCTTGCTATAGTTTAGATGCTGTTTCACCCATTACCTTTTTTCAGTTTCTAGTTCATTTACTGTCCAATGCTTTTGCTCCAGCTGTTCCTGGAGCTCCGTAATACGTTCATTTTTTGATCCTTCCTGTTGGAGTCGAAGCATCTTATTTTCATGCTGCAACCGAATAAACATTTCTCTGAAACAAAAACAAGAACATCATTGTTGATTAAGAAATAATCAGAAGACGTAATAATCCTGTTTATCTTAAACTGAGCACAACAAGAACCCCTCAAGAATATTGTTACTGGAATAAATCAATTTTTGATGAAAAGGTAATTTAAACTCTGAAACACAACAGGTTTTGAACAGAGATGAGCAAAGGTTTAATTTATGCTACTCCAAACTCAGAATGTATTGTGCCTTTATGTTTCATTCTGCCAGACTATCAGAGTAACTACAGCTAGCCATCAGCCATTCTGTTTTAGTTGCTGTGTACTGTTTGTTTATTCTGTCTGCATGCAGCAAGAGGACAATTGTTTCACTCCTCTGAGGGGACTTTTCAAGCCAAACTTTATGTAAAGAAAACTGATATACTTCTAAGAAAGAATGCAAATCAATTACAGTATGGAGAAATAATTACTAACAACTACCTGGGGATCTAGAGTAGCATCATGGATGGAAACCAAGAACTAGGATACAGAAGTCATCACATTACTGAAAACACTGAACTTTCATGCAGATAATCAATATTAGGCCCCACCCACAGAAATCACAAAACAAACTCAACCTTTGTGTCTTACCTATATTCCACTGGCAAAATTTCAGCAGCAAGATTATCAAAGCTTTTAACACAAGAGGCATCTGAAATTGCAGGGGAAGTTCAGTTTAACAAACATACAGTAACCACTAATACAGCACAAAAAGCCTCCATAGATAGGGCAGTACCTGTTTGACTCAGATGATCCTGCTGCATCTGTGAATACCGGAGCTCTTCATTGGTCTCTTTTAACGCATCACACTGTACTATCAGTCTCTGAGAACACGTATTGGAGATGCAGGTAAGTCACACCGCAACATTTTAAGCCCAAATAACATTAGTAATTGTAGTCCTGACACACATTGTTTTGTTTTGTATTTTTTCTTTTGCAGATATACACACACACACACACTTGAGGCACTGATTTTCATTAGCTGGTCAAATAAGCTCTCACTTACCTCTTTTTCTTTGACTAAAGCTTCATATTTCTCTTCAAGCCGTTTCATTTCAAATGCCAGCTTATCAGCTCTTTTTGATTCTTCAGACAGCTTGTTATGAAGATCCTGAACCTTTTCGTGAAGGGATTACATTTAGCACATGAATGTTTCAACATGCTACCTTTACAAATCATGTTAGAACTTTTACTCCTGTCCACTCTGAACAAAAAAGAAACAGCTGATCCTTCAAGTTTTCGCTTTTTTTTGTTGTTGTTTTGTTTTTTGTGTTTTTTTTCCTTTTTTTTTTTTTTTTGGTGAGGGGGTTGGTGCTCTTGCTGGGCTTTTTTTGTTTTGTTTTCTTTTTGCTTTGTTGTCCTTTAGCTTTTTCAATGAATGATAACAAATGTTTAAAATAAAAGAGTATAACAAGCAAGTGATCTCAGTAATAGCTGAACAATCTCTTACAGGAATACAAGTTACCTCAGCTAAAGTAAAGGAGAAAAACCTCCCAGTAATGGACAACCAATCAATCCAGAAGGAAGCTACAGGTAAGACTGCTAGTATGACTGTTTTTCGTTTGTTAAAATGCAAAGGAGATGTCTCAGAAAAAGTCTAAGGGGATAACACAGGTTAAGTCCATGGCCTGCTAAATTATTTTCTGTTGATGTTGTCATCATTAAGAAGTAACTAGCTTTCTTGAATATTCAAGTCCATGGAATGTTAGATTGAGCTCTTCAATTTTTTTTTTTCAATTAAACATAATACAAACATTTTCATTTAGGTAAGAATATCTGAAGATAAAATAACATTTTAAGTATAGCTGCAGCCCTACCTGTCTTTTGTAGGTTTCTAACTGGGCACGGGCTGCATTGGCTTTCCTTAGCTCATCTTCCAGACTGACTGTGTTGTGCATGTACATCATGTTGGTTTCCTGCAGAGATTTGACTTGTCTGCGGAAGTCATTCAGATCCTGTAGCTTTTTACGGTACACTTCAACAGTTGATTCCAGCTTACTTGCTTTGTCTGCAGTAGCTCTTAAAGGATAAATAGGAATTAGAAGAAAGACGGTGCTTCTTTCAAATACAGGCTTAGTCATTAAATCCCGCCAATGCAGAGGAAAAAAAAACAACCAAAAAACACCTGTGTCTATTACATACCTAAGAACATCATTTTCATCTTTCAGGGCTCTAGATTCTTCTGCCAAAGAGGTCAGTTCATTGTTTCTGTGTTGCAGTTCAATCAACTGTTTTTCTAGATCTTCACAATGGACACGATAATCATCTTTTGCAGCTTCAAGCCTACCAGATGAAAAACGGGAAGTCCGCTAAGAACTCATTCATTACACATTTTGCTCATAATGATCCATTTAGTATTAGAACCGTTAAAAGCAAAACAAAATAATAAAAAAAGAACATATTTTATGTAGCCAAATCATATAAATTTCAGGGAATCATACGATTTTTTAAAAATACGTATACAAGTAACTTGGTCTCTTTTTCTGCTTTCCATAATCTTTTTTGAAGTATCAAAGGGCCACAAAACTAATTACAAAACAGATTATTTTTCTTTTTAAGGGTGAGGACTGTTTTTAAAATAGGTTATGTTAATACAGTAGATAACTTTTTATAGCAAAAGAAATTAAGATGGAAAATCGCGAAAGAATACCAGAAATTTTCAGGATGTATCTGACATGACAAGCAAGGCTTTTTCAGAAGAAAAATAAAATGGTTTCATACCTGAAGTTTTCTTCTTGCAGTTGTTCTAGCTGCAACTGTGCATTAAAATATTTTTTTGCTGCCACAGTATTTGGATCATCAAGAGAGTCATCTAATTGCTCCAGCCTGTCATTCATAATCTCATTTTCTGACATCAAGCTGTTTTTTTCATCCTGAAGGGCGGCCACCTAGAGCAGATAAAACAGCATCAACATTGTAAGACATGTCCCACTGGAAAAAACTAAAGCAAGATAGCAGTACATCACCAGATTAGTTTATGAAAAAGGCTGAACGTTTAGAAACTTTAGGATGTAATTTACATAGCATTCAGATGCTTTAGTGTATCAAAGTTACGATGCACTAAAGGAAAAAACCTTCTAAAGAAGACACATTTTTGTAACTGAAACCATGGTAAAGCAATCAATGTGATATGAAGAGAAACTGATACCTCCATTAAAAAGGATACCATGGGCACCACACAAAACTCTTTAAGTACTGGGGTAAAGGTACTCTCCATCTTGCTTGTCCTCAACAATAAGAAGCAGGATGGCACTGGCTAGCACACTAACACAGCACTGCCGCGCGCTCAGCAGTGAATGGCTGCGCAAGAAGCGGTTCCAAGCGCCGCAAGCTAGTAAGCACACACGCAAAAGAAAAAACCTAGACAGCTTCAGAGAGCATGCATTTTTTGCAACAATCAAACAGGTTTGATACCGAGTGTTCACAGCTAAGCAAATGAGAATACAACACCGTACTGAAACAGTAAGTATATTAACAGCCATAAAATGGGAAGGGATTAAGAGGGCAGAACCTTTATGAAGTTTTTCTAGTGAAAGCTGCTGTGTTAATTTTAACATCCTGTCAAACATGAGAGCGTGTAGCATGTGTTAGTTAACTGGCATTTAAACAGGGACAATACGTTTTTTGGGTTATGCTTTCCTGAATCATAAAGAAAACCTACCTTTCTTATATTCTTGGAAAATATCAAGGAAGACTGAGACCTTACAAGTGAATTTATTAAGAATTAGTTTAAATGAGAAGTGTCAATCATTATTACGGCTTCAATAAATAAGTTAAAAAAAAACCATATCATGGTGACATTACTAGAAAAAACATCAGATATAACCTAACCAACGCAACATTAAGAAACAGCTTGTTTGTGACAATAATTTAAAAGTCTACCAAACAGACCTAAGAAATAGAACTGTGGTTTCTGTAGCACTTCATTAGATATTGGCTTTCTAGGTCCACTCTTTTCTAAATACTGGATAACAACTTGCAGTCTATATGCATGCAGAAACACCTGTGAGTAAAGAGCATATCTGAGCTTTCTTCAGTGTCGTACCTCTTGTTCAAGGTTCAGCTGCCCCCTAAACATGCACACTATTCACACTTCAATAATTTTCAAAGAATGTCTGCCCAAGAGCTCAAAAAAAGAAAAAAACACCTCACTTCTTTCACACAACTCAAAGTCAATTTTTCATCTTTTCTCAGCTTCCTTCTGATAGCTTTTTCTTTCCTTCTATTATTCCAGACTTACAGAAGAGCTATAGAACTTTGTTGCCATTCATAAACCTATTTAAATTTGGCAGCACCTTTCCCTCAACATCTTTTGTACCACACTAGGTTATGGATTTGTTTAACCCAACTTGTGGGGTACAGAGAAAGCTCAGGACTTCTCCACTGAGACATACTAAGTCTCCCAATGGAAGTCAAAAGTGCAAGTAAATTGTTACCCCAACACCTCTAGAAGTGAGAGCTTCTGAACGGTAAACACAACATTTTTTGAAGTTTAACAACTGTAATCTGCAAGTTCAGCTGTCAAAGCAATCCTCTTGCATATTTAAAAGAAATTGTTTTTTTCCTGCAGGGTTCTGCTCACAAGAACTTTTTACATCTCTGCTTTTACCAGGAAGACTTACTACTGCTCTAAGAAAAAGGGAAGTAAAATATTAATTTGATTCTAAGAACAATTGTAGGTGCACCTACGATTAGCAACCAGAGCTCCTTTTCTGTACATATTCTACTATTTCACTCATTACTATCTCTATAAATTTAAAACTGGCCTCTGGATTTATTTATTACATAGGTTCATACAGCCAGTATAGCACTCTGGCTCCTACAAGAAGATGCTATGCAAACTTTGTATTTGTACAGAATCAAATATAAGATGAACTGCGTTACCTCATAAACCTCATTCTAGTCTCAGAGTATTGTGCCACAAAACAGTAATCAGACATAGGGCTAACACTTTTTTTTTTTTTTATTTTATTTAGAAAAAAAAAGTTAAAATCCAAGTTCCCACTTCTTGTTATGAAGCCAACTCTCCTTTCTCCAATGAGATTTGATTAACTTCTATATCCTCTAACAACAGAAGCACGTCTATTATCAGTGCAGTAAAGCAAGGATCGAGTAGTTTCCATTATTTCCCAAAATACTCTCAATTTTTAGATAAATTTTGTAGTGTTTCATCAACTGCTGTGGAAAACAGCATAATTTTCCTATGATTAAATCTAATGACTGATTATTACATGGACTGCATTTTTCTGACACAGTTCAAAGGACTCAAGGCAGCAGCAATTAAAAGGGGAATGGGCAATTTTTAAAGCCACGGTATCTTAGTTTTGATGGCAATTTGCTGCTAAGGGTAAATGTAAAGCTAGCAGATGAAGCAGCCTTTGGGTTAAGAGTTGACACAGGACCTCAGCTTACACTGCCATCAGGAAACTATTTCCGGTTATTGTATTCCAGAGCAGAAAATGGTTGCTTTTCCCACAAACAAACACCTAAGAATTCTCATTAGAAGTTAAATAAGTATAACATTCACTTTGATCTTCAGAGTTTCTGCATCTTAACAACTCTACTACTACATATTAAAGAAATAAGTTGCTTACTGTTTCTTACCTGTAAATCTAGCTCTTGACATCTTTGAGCCAACTCTTCTTTTTCTGCTAGTGCTTCCTGAAGATCCTCCAAAGCTCTTTTAAGCTTTTTTTTTTTAAAAAAAAAAAAAGTCAGTCAGTCACATCTGGCTTCAAAAGTGCATCAACTGCTTAAACGAATTGTTTTAAAAGAAAAAAAAAAAGGATGTGAGGAACTCATATAGACTTAGAAATCTGTTCTTTTCACCCACATTTTAAATGAGTACTGCTTGTAGTAAGTGACTTATTAAAACTCAGAGTAACATTCAGATTCAATACAACTTATGTTAAAAACAGAACAAAAAACACCACCTGCATCAACTGTATTGCCACAGTTTCAAAATCCTTGCCTGTTAAATGCCTCCAGTTAACTGGATCATGTATGCTCATTAACAAAAGTTGTAAGACTCATGCATGTGGATCAAGTCCGAAAGATAGTCTTCCTTTTCCCAAAATTAAATTCACCGTCAACACAGCAAGATCTTTCCAAATTCAGGCTTACTCTGGTCGATCAAATACCCTTTATCTCAGAAGAGAAATACAGATGTTCCTTTATGGGCAGCCACATCTAAAAGCAACTACGTGCAAAAAAAAATTGTACTTTTGTTCTGGCTAACAAAAACTTTCATGAGCTCTTAAAAATAAGAGTATTTAGCCAGATAAAGCTGAGTCTTGACGTACACTTAGCTCTTCTTGCTATATAGGTTTGCAGGTTCTACCCCATCAAGGAATATTACCTAGCTTTCATTTCATGTGTTTTCAAGAAGTTATACTAGCACAAACGTTTTTTTTTTTTTTTAATCTACTTCTTAGAATTGGCACTGAAAGAGAGCCAAGAGAGTTACCTTACTGCACAATCTCAGCATGTTGCTCTGTCCTTTGTGCACTTCTGTAGTCTAATCATGTCAGCTCTGAATGGAACACACACCAAGCAGTTTGTGCAGGGAAAAGACTAAGACCTAATTTATTTTAAGTGTTTTGTTGTTGTTAGGGTTTTTTGTTTTTAGAACTGGAGAGGAAAAATAGTCCTCTTGATTCAAAAATATCAACTTATCGTTCCGTCTTGAACTACAACAGCTACAAATATTAAGCAGTTACCTGCTGTTCCATTTCACTTGATGTATCACTTGCAGAAGGACCCATTACTTCCTTGCTCATGAGCTACAGAAAAAGGCCAAAGGAAAAAAAATCATTAGAGGTTAATATTCTGCAAAATCACCATCTACTGAATAACAACTGTATTTTCCATCATGTATATGTTCCCTTCCAATACATAAAAACAGATTAATAATAATAAAAAAAATCATTGTTGGTAAGGGATTTGAAGAAAATCTAGACTAAGAGGACAGATTTCTGCCACCACTCAAAAAATTAACTGGTGTGAACAATAACACGTTATTGGATCAGCATGTCCCCCAGTCAAGTTAAAAGGCAGCAGACCAAAGGACACGACTTCCCTCAGCAAATTTAATGGTTGTCATACTTCTGTGTGTCACTTAAGCTAATTGTCATTAAGCAAACAACGGGAACATTAACACAGGTCTCACAGATCTCCAGTACAAAGATGCACATAGTCTGCTTGTCAGCCATTAAAGAGCTTTACTTCTTACTGAGTAATTACAGTATTGTTTCTAGACTTCCTTCAGAAAGAAAGTTTGAGTAGTCACAAAACAACAAACAAGGTGTGTGGGTTTATTTCTACCAACAGGATATTAACAGCTTCAAAAAATATGTAGCTCATTTAAATCAGTAAGTGTTAAAGCACAATGCCAACTCCACTGTTATCCTGATGGGGGTGCAGTTACATGCTAAATTCTCTTCCAATGCCAGTATTGTAGCTCTTGCTGCCTTCCACATTTCACTGAGCTTCACAGTCCTGGTGCTCACAGATGTGGCTCCAGGGCTATGCTGTAAGCTGGATCACTACGATGATCCATCTAAGAACATAATAAGATGGCAGTGGGAGGGCACCATGACAAAAATAGAAGAGATGCAGCTGGGAGTTTGTAAATCGGGAGCTGGAATGATCTGTCAGAACAACGCAGCCTCCCAAACAGTTATCACCAGCACAGCCTTAAGTCCAAGACTGGAGCAGAAATTTCAGAACATGACTCCAGTACAATCAGTGGTTGGCAACTAGGTACATTTCTCAAGTGAAACAGGAAATCTTAAGTATTCATCATCTCCACAAGTTGTACATTTGGGCATGAGACTAACACCTAAACCCTTTGGCTGGGGTCTGGTGTCACTTGGTCCGAATCCTCCCAGATAACACAGGAAATCACTTAGACTGTTCCCTGACCTTTTTTTGAATTAAAGAATTCACAAAGATCAACAAACAGATATGCAACTTCCTCTGTTGACAGCATCAGGCTAGGAATTACTACTTACCTCTTGAATGGCTGTCATGACTACGTGCTGAACTGACTCTTCAAGGGTCATGATATTCTGTATGTGTTCTGTGAAAAAAAAAAAGATTGTAAGGACTTAATGGCTTGAGTAACATGACAGCTTTTTTAAAAAGATCCAAAAAACTATTCTGTAAAAAGCTGCTTCAGAATCAGCACTGCTCATTACCATTACCAGCACAGAGCATTACCATTAACCAACATCATCACTATCCAATAATACAGCAGATAAGAAATAATAAATTCTTAAGTGAACAAATTTATATTTGTAGAGTAGAGGAGATTTTTAGATACCTGTATTTCCATGGTTCTTTTTCTAATGGATACCTATATGTATGTATATATGAAAGTTTTTGCAAAGAGTCAAAACCCTTGTAACTGAGTTAATAAATCAAGTGTAACGAAAGCTAGGTACTCCTAGTATCTTCATTTCCAATGCAACCTGACAGCTTACCTCCTAAGCACCCTTTGATGCAATCATTCCAGACTACCTAGGAATCACACCTACCCTACCAACAAAAGCTTGCCAAGGATTCCTTAGCCATCAGAGCATTAAGCATCAGCTTGGGGGAGAGAAAGCAACTAAATCAGACTTTAGCCTCTACAGATAAACAAAAGGCAGTTTCGGTTCTTAATTTAATTTGCTTGATTAGCAGTTGAATAGTAAGTTTTGGGTCTTCATACATATTTAACCAAGTAGGAATAAACACCTTCTTACCCCACCTTAAACAGAGTCTGAAATTTATACACAAGGTTCCCATAGGTATTCTGTTTTCAAGTGAATGCAAGTTTCAGATGAGGCATACAAACGCAACAGAGACTTTTTGCTACATAAGGAAGGATTCTACATCTCTTCCACCTTAAGAACCACTACATCCTGAAGCAGTCTGCTGTTTGTTCATCAGATTAAGGTAGTGCATACCTTGTTTCCTTTCACAGTTGACCGCACAGCCCAAAATAAGCTGCATAAGCCTTCCCAGTTCAGTAGGATCTGAATTCTCAGAGATCTTATTTAAGTCTGGAATAAGTTCTTCTGAAATCTGCTGTCCCAAAAACTGAAAAATAATTAAAAAGAGTAAGCGGACTTTTGCTTCTGCTTAACGTGAAAATCATGTGTCATTTAAGAAATCTGGAGAATGAAGAGGCCATTAATAAATTTATTATGAAAAAAACTTATGGAAGGGAAAGAATTTAAACATTAAGTACAGAGATATAAACTAAAAATTCTGGCTTATGAGAGGGTACATAGTAGTAGATGAGAAAAATCTGAAAAAGCCTAGACAAATCAGATGTTCTTAACTCACCTGTTACAAGACTTCATACATGAAACAGATGTCACACAAACTGTCCCTTTTTTGGGCTGGAAAAGGCAGTTCTAAACTCCCTCTCCTCAATCCGCATGTGTGTTGGGGAAAGGGGTGCTCAGTACAGTGCTAGCCAATGACCTTCACCAAACCTTGCACCTTGTATTTGCCTCTGAATAGGCCAAAATCTAATCTAAGAAGATGGTTAAAATATACCCAAACCACTCAGCAATTATTTACTGCTGTGAACTTACACACTTTAATGAGAATTCATTAAAATCAGTCTAGCAAAAACATAATTTAAAAAGTCTATTAACTGAGGTTTTTTTTGCACAATAAAAGTGGCAGTAGTAAGTTAAAAGATCTTATGACAGCCCTCAAATACAACAGAATTAATTTTTTCTACCAAGATAAAAAAAATAAAAATGTCTCCAAACTCAGTTGTTCCCTAATCTTTAAAAAGCTTCTCATTAGCCTAAATAAATTCTACTCTTGGGCTTGCCAGAGAGCCTCAATCCTGGCAGTATGGAATGGCTTGACACTTGATATCACAACTAAGCCCAGGTGAGACCAGGGAGCAGTAAGATGACCTGGTTAAGTTTTTCTACACCATACCCATTACAGAACTGTAGTCACTCTCCATCTCTCCATACAAAATTCAACAATGTTTTCTGTTAGCAGTTAAAAATAAAAAATAGAAAAGTCACAACACAGCCCCTTCTTACAGTTATCATACTTGCCCTACATATGAGAGAACAAACTGTAATCCTTATTCTATCCACAGGATTTGTAATTTGTCTCCCAGTGTCCAGACGAATATCAGAAAAACTAGAATAGCATTACTAAATGTCTTCTGTTGTACAGGAAATAATTAAAACTTTACTAGACAAGAGCAAATCCTTCCATCCAGAGGAGGGCCATAAAAATGATCCAAGGGGTGGAACACCTCCCCTGTGAGGACAGGCTGAGAGAGCTGGGGATGTTCAGTGTGGAGAAGAGAAGGCTCCAGGGAGACCTGACAGCAGACTTCCAGTATCTAAAGGGGAGCTTTAAGAAAGAAGCAGACAGACTCTCTAGCAGGGCCTGTTGTCATAGGACAAGGGGAAATGGTTTCAAACAGAGAGGGGAGATTTAGCCCGGATATAAGGAAAAAGGTTTTTTTTTTTCCCTTTGACAATAAGGGTGGTGAAGCACTGGCACAGGTTGCCCAGAGACATGGTAGGTGTCTCATCCATGTAGACCTTCAAGGTCAGGCTGGACAGGGCTCAGAGCAACCTGACCCAGCTGTAGGTGTCCCTGTTCTCTGCAGGGGAGTTGTCTAGATGACCTTCGAAGGTCCATTCCAACTGTAACCATTCTGTGATTCTATGACTCAAACACAAAGGCACACCCCAAAGTCTGCAGGGTTCTGTGGTTCAACACTTCTGACATTTACCTGTGCAGCAACAGAGAAATGGTTTCCAGAGAGCACTCCAAGTCTTATCTAAATTATACATGCTCAAGTATGTACACATATGATATAGACAAATATACTCAATTTTGATATGTATCATACTAATTTTATGCTCATTCAGACCTCCCATGTAATCAGATAACTATCACATACTTTCTACCCCAAAAAAAAACTTAAAATACATTACTTAGCCAAAGGGCAAGAAAAAAAATCCAAAGTGAAAGAGAAAAACATTTATTGATTATAAAAATCATAACATTCCATACCTCATGATAGTAGTCCATAATTCCTTGCAGTATTTTCTTCAGATTACTGGACTAATTGTTATACATGAAAGATAAATAATAATTTAATAAAAACCTGTAATGTTAACTCCAGTGAAATTAATAATTAATCAAATGTTCACAGAGCAGTTACATGAGAGGACCACAAAATGACAGAGGAAGAGAAATACCACAACAGAAAATCCCCATGCAACAATGCTAGACAACACTTGAACAGTTCAAGTACATTTAAAATAACCTCCAAATATCTGGGCTTTATTCTGATCTGTAGGATTGGGTCTGCTAGATACACTAAGCAGAGATACCATATCCAACTCCACAATTATTAACTTCAGTTTTGAATACCTTTATTCTCCAGTTGTCACCAACATCTTCTTTAATGCGATTTAGCCAAGATGCATCAAACCAAGCAACATCTCTGAAATGGAATTAAATTATTAAAACATTAATAAGCACATGTAAATAAATAAGGCAACAGATTCTCAGCATTAAATCATCATGAAGTATAACAAGGGTGTCTAATGAAGCACGAACTACTGGAGATTGCAAGCTATAATCATGCCACAAGGAATTTCCATCCTGCTGGCTGAATTAAGACACCATCTTCCAGGGCAGGAAGAATTTCTCGACATGTTTGAGCTAGCTAAACCTGGGAACACAAGTATGTAAAGGCCTTTGTCATGCTCAGTTATTATACCTAACGAAGTGGACACAACACTGTACAGAAATATTATCATTTGAAAAGTGCTGTCATTGAATTTGCTACCTGCTCTTGTGCATTTGGACTTTTCAGCATTCGATGCAATTAGTCAAAGGCACTTATCTACTTGCATTTTGTAGTTTTTTGCATCTCTGGTTCCCCTGGGCAGAACTATATTCACCAACAAAACTGAGTTGCTGGGGGAGTTTATACACACAGAGATGCAAAGAGGTATAATCACAGCCTATCTAACCGTATCTCAGCTTTCACACAGCACACTGCTTATCCACTGGTCTCAAAGCATCTAATAAAAGAGAATTATGTCCTCACTCACACACCAGCCGACTTGGTTGTAGAAAAATTTGCTCAAGATCTGCGCCAGCCTAATACCACAAACACATGGTAAGTCAGTATTTTACCCACTGCACTACGCCACCAGTACACATCTTCGCTTGTAGGACTGCTGATTATTTCTTATTCTCCAAACCTGACACAGCAGTGTGACAGACACACTGCTTTAGAAACAGTGGCATCCTGCAGGGACTTGCTAAGCTAAGCCCTAGGGAGCAACTGTGACAAGCAGAGATTGTTAACCCACGCAGTACAGAGGTGCTGGGAAGCGACCCTCGGTGAATCATCACTTCACAATCCAAAATCCCTCTTTGCAGGCCCCATGAAAAGGGTGAGCTGTCTTTACACAACACCCTTCAAGAAAATCTGTCGACCTAAAAATGTTTATTTTTAGAAGTAATTTCTGCATAATCAAAAATACAGTTTGAGCAGGAAATGGTAATTCAGCCTTCTCCTTTATTATTGAAATCAATACACACACAAAAAAAAAAATGCAGAGACGACTACTTTCGATGAAAGTACAATGTTACAAACCTCTCTGAGGAAACTTTAAGTTTCAAAATTAGTGTGTCACTCAACCCAGCACCATTTGTCATCACACCAATAAAACTGCAATGATTTTCTTTTGGTCTTTTTGGTCTACTTTCAACAGTAGTGGACCAGTGCCTGTTGAACTTTTAGTTCCTCATTCCACAGAGGAACGTGTCCCTAGGGTATAGGTATCCACAGAAATACTATTGATTGAAAAACTGAAAAAGATCACATTTTTTGCCCTATTACTCTTAGGTATAAATTTAATGAGGCAGGATTAGTATATCTCCTCATCACCTTCTCCACACTATCACGTTATTAAACTAGCCTATTTTTGTTTAGGGGATGATATGAAGTCATACTTCATTTTCTGCTGTAAGCCATCTGCTCTAAATATATAACTCTACAACAAGTCTGTGGGTGGAAAAAGTCACCATGCATGTTAAATACACTAGCCTTAAGAAATTAAATACCTGTTCTTTGAACTTCAGTATCAACTTACATTTGATGAAGTACCTGAGCCATGGCAACTCCATTAGTCAGGTCTTGAACATCTCTGCAAGGTGCAGCAGTATTGAATGTCTGCAACTAAAAGAGGGAAAAAACATCACGTTTCTTAGTCAGCAGACAAACATACAAAACTAGTTACCATTTTCCTTTTCCTCTTTAAGGCACAAGCATTTAAAAAGATGTCTTTCTATCAAAGGCAGCCTGGAGTCCTTTTTGAACTATGCAGCTTTTAAGCCAACCTAATTATCTCAGTATTTGTGTCTGCTCATTACAGCTAGTATCTTAAGAAGTTAGTGCTACTATGCTTTGCTTTTACATGCTAGTCCTTTTGTTATAAATCAGACAATGGACCACTAATTTAGGAAACTAAGGTCATATTTATCCATCCCTCAGATTATGCTGGAACTACAAAAAAAAAAAAAAAAAAAAAAAAATCCAGTCTTTTCTTAAATCACC
>VXAV01005647.1:642682-653964 GCA_013399715.1 Alectura lathami | reverse complement strand
CGGGTGGCCGCAGGGACCCGGCGGGCTCCCGACGCCTGGAGGGCGGCGGAGCCGCGTAGAGCGCAGGTAGGAGGGACCGCGCCCGCCACTCACCCAGAGGATGAGGCTGTCACAGAGCTGCGGGTCCGCGGGCTTCGCCTCCATGGCGGCGGCGGCCTCTTGCCAGCGCCCGCCGCCTCCGCTCGGGGCTGCTGCGTAAGCACCCGATGCACAAAGCGCGCTTACGCCAGAAACAACGCGCGGCTTACGTGTGACAGCCCCCCGCCCGCGGCGCCCACCTCCGCGCGGAGGGAGGGGCGACGTGCTCCGCACGTACACGTCAGCGCCCGCCCCTGCCTTCAAACGCCGGGAGTGGCAGTGGGAGCCACCAATCACTGGGGAGGGGTGCCGCTGTGCGAGCCAATCGCAGGGGGCTTCCCCTGGGGGTGGGACTACGCCGCCTGGTGGCCGTTTACCTCAGCGATCGCCTCAGGTGTGCGCTGCGGGATCCTGGAGCGGGGGCGGCGAGGACGTGTCACCGGTCTCCGAACGGCACCGTGGGCTGGGAGTCACTGGCTACAGCGCCCAGCTTCCCTCCGCGGCCGAGAGCTCCGCGCAGGAGGTGCCGTTCCGCCGCAACATGGCGGCGGCTGCCACCGAACTGTCACGGGGCCGCAGGCCGGGCTGCCGAGAGCTGTTGGCATGGCTCAGACCTACGTGTGTCTAAGGCGTAGGTAGGTCAGCCCGTCTGCACCAGCCACGGCGCCTCTTTCAGAGCAGAAATTGCTTAAAATACATTCTTAAACCAAGCGGAAATACAAATGGATGAAGCTCGTAAAATGCCTTCTTTTGCGGAGGCAAAGTATAGAAAGTGCTTGGCACAAGCCTGACGGGAAGCCCAGCCCTTCTACAGGTGGTGGGCCAGCACGCTGCCCAGCCCACAGGTTCCCACCTCTCCTTCAGTTGCCGTTAGGTCTCAGCCTGCTGCAGCCCCTCAGACTCAGTATGTCTGCTTCAGGATCTTGCCTTGTAACACCCTGCATCAGGCACTCAAGAGAAAAGCCCAAGTACCTTCCACTAAGAAAGGTTACTCTGTCCCCCTGCTGTTTCAACACAAAAACTTCAGTAACTTGGCCTCTTACAAACTCATTCAACTTGAAAGTGATAAAGGCTCCTCATTTAAAATAGAATATTAAAATAGAATCATGGGTTAGAGGATTTGGTTTTTTTTTTTTTTTTGTTCGTTTGTTAAGTGGTAAAGCCCCACAGACTTGTGGATTAGGGTTTGTACTGTTGAGAACATTCATATTATTTAATATTTGTCCTCCTTTTTAATTTGTTAGTTTTTGTAAGTTTCTCCTTTAGGCTTCATCATTTAGTTACTGCTCCTTTCTAGTATTTATGTCCTTTCCCTCCACAGGGAATACTATGTCAATACCCCCACCTTTATACAGTATCCTACTCACTTCCCACCAGTGCATAATACTCCATGTCCTGTTGATTTCACATACTCCATCTGCACAGATTCAACATCTCACACGCTTTCTTTATACGGTTTCTGCAGGCAGCTCCGCTTTCCTGGATTTATGCTATACATGCCAAGGAACAGCAGAAGCCAGCAGCTTTCCAGGGAACATGAACACAAGAGCAGGAGTGCATCCAACAGGGCAAGGGCTGCACCAGCCAGGACCCTGTCCCGCAGTACCTAAGCAGGGCAGGTAAGCTGGACAGGTTCAGGGATTTTCAGCCACGAGTCCAGATGATCAGACAGGTTCACAGTGATAATGCAAGCACAAGGTGTCTCATGATGATGAGGCAAGTATAGAAGCCAGGAAGGCAAGCCACTGTTCAGGGTCAGGCACAGTCCCGTGATCAGCACAGTAACAAGGTAGTTCTGAGGTCAAGCTGGGAACTCATTCCACAGGTCATAGTCCAGATCAGTGAAGTCCACAGACAGGCATGGCTGTGACTGAGCTGAAGGCCCAGGGCTGAGCTTAAATAGAGTTCCTGGGCCCGTGGGCAGAAGGTGTGGAAGGAGGCACCAGGTGAGGCCACTAAGGCCTATTAGTGTACTCAAGGTTCTGACAACATACTCTGTTTCAGTGGGGTCATCTTCCATAAATGCAAAAAATACTGCAGAACATACTTTTCCTCTAGAGGGCTGCACAGCACAGACAGAAGGGAAGAGTCTGATCCAGCCAAGGCCTAATAGCCCTGTTAGGGCTGCTTGTAGTTCAAAAACATGCAGAAATGATTTCTAGGGGATGTCTATGCTGGAAGGGCAGTACAGACTGTAGATAGTACAGGAAGATTGGCTGAGATCTGTAGGACAGGCACTAACGTGAAAGACAAGGCAAGCTATACAGGTTTATTTGGGATTATGTCAGAAGAGATTGGCTCACCCATGCCCTCCTGGCTATTGCATCCACTTCAGATGGCTGATTCCACATGACTGAGTGCCTACTGAAATAAATGGGTATTGGCACAGAGCAGCAACATTTCCAAGGAACGTTACACTTACAACATAGAGAATTCTACAGAGAACTACAATGCAAATCTGTGTAGCCTTTTTCTCTCTTTCCAGTTGCAGCTATAAAAGGGCACATCAGGAACACCACAGCACTGGCAAGCTGTGCTTAGAGTTCAGCCGTGAGGTGGAAGTAGTAACAAAGGAAAGCTGTGTAAGTTAGGCAGTTAAGGTGGTTTAGTTTTATTTTCTAAACCTAGCTGGAAATTTTTTCATGACCTGCAGCACACTTGAATGTCTGTCAGCAAATTCTAGCTTTGTGCCAATCAAGATAAAAGACTATGACCTTCCAGAAATGGGAAGACTAGCTTGGCACCCCACACCAGGACTGCAGTTCAATCTCGTGATGTCTAACATCCACTGAGAACCACATTTTAAAATCAGGATAAATTACTCCTCGCAATAGAAACTTATTTAAAACGTGCTCACTCTTTTTGATCATTCATCCTTTGCTTTCCTGACAGAAGCATCTTGACAGTCTCTTAGTAAGGGATGTCTGCCTTTCATAACAGTAAAAATGGCATTTGTCACAATAATTTAAATTGCTAGGCATAAAAATAAAATCTGATTGCTAAGGCTTTTCAATTCTCAATAGGATTTACATTATGTCCAATAATTTGAATGATGTTTAGTTCAGACAGTACATCTTGGTGGCTTGCTCAGGAAAGCCATCTATTCAGACACTTGAGTTTTCCTGTACCTTGTGTGACAAAGATGCATTATCTCTTGTAGTTCAACAGTATTCTTGTTCTGGCTCAAAAATCCTCACTTACGGGACTGCATCAAGAGGGATTTTTAAGCACTTGGAAACAAAATACATTAGAATGAAAAATACCAAACAGTGACACTTGGTGGTTAGTTATGTAACTTGCATGTTTCTTGTCCTTAGAATACATGAGATGAAAAATGAATCTCAGCTTTTCTATAATATTTAGTAGCTTGACTGACAAAATTTATGGAATTTGGCACTTCCCTACCATCTTTCAAAAGCTTCAGAAGCATCAGGTAAGCCTCTTGATGTTCTGTGGGGTTAAGGCATATTTGAAATTTTCAGATGCAAAAACTAGAAACGAATTGCCAAAATTTGTGCAGTTAATTATTACAGATTACAAAATGACTTACGACTCTTAATGCCTACTGTATTTCTTGGGCCACGTGTCTCTTCTGTCATAATCTCTTATATCTTTCCGGTATATATTCCACTGCCTTCTGAATCAAGTTCTGTTTATATTGGAAGCTTTTAGTATTTTTATTAAAAGGCATTGGCTATCTGTTTATTCTGAAAATGTGGACAATTTAGGAGCGGTTGTAATTGAACAAGGCTTACTCAGCGTAACTGAGCACCTAAAATCACAGAATATGAAGAAAAATAACACATCATGATTCCACTGTGAACTTATTTGATTGACCAAAAATTTTCATCAATACCTTACTGGGCTCACACAGGAATGTCTCTCTTGATTGCACAACAAACAGAACAGGCTTCCAAAATCTGCGGGTCACTGGCACTCAGCACCATGTCCTGTGATCACTGCTGTAGCCCCAGGTCCTGACAGCTTGTTATAAAGTTACCAGAGACCCCTGTCAGCTGGAAGAGTCATATCAAGTCATTGCTTACTCCTCCTGGGGCACTGGTATAGGAATGGGGTAACAGCTAATTCCAGTATTGCTCTCCAAACCCATCATGAACTGCATTTTACACGAGCAGTGACTCCCAGAGCAGGGGAGGCACAGAGACAACCTTACCACTGCCTGCCTTACCTCCTTATTTCTATCTGGAAAAAACATCCAGAGGCGACAAAAAGAAAGGAAAAACAAAACCAAACCAAACAAACAGTAAAAAGAGACAGTACTGAAATGCTACTAGGGTAGCATTTCAGTTTCAGGTCTATGCACTTGTATGACTTTTGGTGAGGGCAGAAGGTACTGTTATTGGTGTCTCACTTAAGGGGGGAGTAGGAAGATACACAGTACAGAAGGTTATGTCTGTTCTGCTGATGGTAGTTAGCCAACATGACTGACTGCTGTGCTACTGTGTCAGCATATCTCATATGTTTGAAGGAGATTCTACTGATTTTTTGTTTTGAAGATGCTCTAAAATAGTTCCCAGGTATTATGCCCTGAGTGAAATGGGAGAAATGACCTGATTATGAATGTAAATTTTTTCACTATGTAACCGGAGTATCTATTTTGTAAAATACTTCAAAATATTTTGTCTGTTATATGCATTATGAAGGCATCATAATGCATTCATTATCAAAACCAGTAGGAATTCTGGATGTCTTGTAGTAATTCTGAAAATTAGTACTTTGTATGAGAGCATTTTCATCAAGCGAGCCTTGTATTTGGGCTTTTCAGAAAGGTGGAAATATTTCCATATGGAATAAGCATCTTTCAAATACCTTCATATTTGATGGAAATACCTTCACCACCTGAGGCCCTTCTTGGAAGTCATTCAACTATGAGAACTCTTACTTTTAATAAAAGACTATTTAAGCCAGCGGGATTCCCGGAACTCCTGACCATTTACACTCCTCTTCACACTTTTCTTAGCACATCTTATCACAATGATTATGTTCTTTGATCTCCACAGACCTCATGGTGGTAAGAAACTAAGTCATCTCATTAAACTATGATGGCTTAGACTGGCATTTCTAGCCTGTCTTACAATGAATTAGTTTGGAGTGGAGTAATTTCTGGGGTCTTTGATGACAAAATTTCAGGTATGTTACCTTAGCCCATACAATACAGTGAGTTCACACATAGAATAAAAATGCATCTACACATATTACACAATAATAACACCGCAATTACTATATTATTATTTTAGTACATTTTATTATAGTAGTTTCAGAGAGATAAGCAAGTACCTTTACAGATATGAATTCAGGTTTGCTGAGTGCTGGTGACTTTCTGGAGGGATGGGAGGTCTTGCAGAGCGATCTTAATACATTGGAGCACTGGGCAAACCAACAAGGGTAAATGCCCAGTTCTGCTCCTGGGACGGAGCAATGCCAGCCACAGGTCCAGGTTAGGAGATGGGCGGCTGGAGAGTAGTTCTATGGCTGCACCCGGCAGTGCTGGTCAACAGTAGGCTGGAAAGTAGAAAATAAATTAGAAAGGAAATTCACTTTGCAGGGTCATGGAGACTACAAAGAATATACTGAGACTACCATACCTGATCACTCCTTAATTAAACAGAGAAGATGAGTGCAGTGAATGACAGATAATCTCTATTTTAATATTCCATAATTCCCATTCAAGGGGGGTTGAGAAGACATGGAAGCATTGCCACAGAAGTAAAAGTCCTGATGTCCTAAAAAATTCCATAAAAAGCTATACTGGAAACAAACTATGTCAGAAGTGGAAAACTACCGACATTTTTAAAATAAATACTGACCAGATCTTTGTAATTGTATCTTCTGGCTTCATCCAGCAGGAGAAAAATATTGTTACCATCTTTAAGGAATGATGTACCTCCATCATCTCAGGCAAATATCTTAGAATTGGGTACTCTCATGAACAGTGACTTTAGCGGGATGAAGTATTCACACCTCCGTGACTTCATTTCTTCTCAGCAGGACCTCACCTTTTCACAGTAGCCTTCCTTCCCAGCATGCTCTCTCCTTGCCTCGGTTGTTTTCCTAACATTTGTTGATCTCTTATCTGCCCTTTTCTATTTCAGGCTCTTTGTTTACTTTCTCACACCTATCTGTTCTATTTTGGTACTNTTTTTTTTTTTTTTTTTTTTTTTTTTTAGTGGACAAGGACACAAGTGAAAACAGGCTTTGGCAATTCTGGTATTAGCTAACTGACATTAATGGACATCATGGAACTGTTTGCTACTGTCATGGTAGCAGCTCCTGGCTGTACAAGTTCACATGTATTAAATTTCTCAGATGCAATTTCAGATTGTGCCAGTGACAAAAAATCAGTACTAGGAAATGAACTATGACATATTTATCAGAAGCAAATCCACATGCATGTTTTCAAATCCTGTTTCCACAGGCATATTGAAAAGGCAGTGTGCATGAAGGGGGACTTCATTTGATGAAGGAATGTTTGGCAGGTGACCTTGCCAGTCTGCAATCTTCTTGCTATTACTTTGTTGGAGGGAGTTTCACCTCCACATTAAAACAATCCCAGTCCATTCTTCAGTTAGTACTAACGAAATGCTTGAGTGACCTAGCTGAAATAATTTCATGTTTTCAAACTGATTTTCCAGTGGATAAACATTCCTGTCTGAAAGTCAGAGTCAGTACCAGGTATAACTGACATCCTTGTTAGCAGCCCTTATGGATTTAGTATGCTGAGCAGAGTAGCTGGGAAAAGGTTGAAGAGAATGAGCTTCATTCAGGTATTTGGGGAGTCCTTGGAGTGAAGCATTTTAGCAGAACAGCCTGGAAAGGATGCCACTCCTTACCCCATGTCAGTTCTCCAGATAAAGAAACGGCTCCAGCTTCTGCATCTGTCAGTCTGGCACCTTTAGCAAGTAATTAAATCACACTGTAGATTTGTATACATACTTAGATAAATAATAAATGACAACTATCATGCTGTCATGCGAGCATGCATGCATACCCAGGGCAGGAAATCACATACAGTATTTCATTAGCTGCCAATTTATCTCTAACAAAGTGAGGAAGATGCCCTAGGGACTGGTGACTAACAAGGAGCATTGTTTATGCTACAAATCCCATCCGGTTATTAGTCTTTGAAAAGTGCTTTGTTGAGCTTATCAGTGCCCCAGCAGGCATGCCAGGGGCATTATTCATTATTTTTGTTCTAAGTGTATTTCTATTCCAATATTACTGACTCCCACTCCGCCCCTCCAGAAGGGGTTATGTGTTACCCAAGGGCTGAAAACAGGCATGTGCTTCAATGCCTTGTTGAATCAGGATCAGGACAGTTAGCACTGCGGAACACCAAGCCCTTGACAGGTTTCCTTATTAATTTTGCTGCATTAAACTGGAGAACAGCTTTATAGAAATCAAGTCTTTCTTAAGGACTACAGAGCATGACAAAGAATAAATACCTTATGAAGTAGATATGCCCATAAATTGTAACTATTTTACCAAGTTAGATCTTCTGCTTAAATTCTACACTTTGCTCGCTTCATCAGACAACATTGTGTTACACAGTCTAACTCTGCACTTATGCAACACCGAAGTATCACAGTATCTGGCAAGTTTTAAGCCTGTTTCACAACAGTACTTCAGTTAATCACTGCTATTTTATCAGGTGATCAAAATAGCTGTAGTGTGCCCTTGATCAAGTTAATATTTGAAAATGGTAATGCAATATTTTTATTACATTCAAGTGTCTTTTTGATCATGTTAAACATCTGACGGGAAGAAGATTTATTTAGGCATTTTAGGAAAGGGGGGTTGGTTATGTGTTTGTTTTTTTCTTCCCCATGTGACCTCTGTTGATTTTTTTAAGCAAACTTGCTTTATTTGAGGGGGAAAAAAACCCACCACATTTCTTTCATAATCATAATTTAGAAAATTTGAGAGACTCTTGCCATTGGGCAACTAAGTTAATAATTGACAAAGACACGCAGTAGGCCTTCATGAATGGTTCCACACCATAACACTGACAGCTGGCGTAACTTGCTCAGCTCCTCTCCAACATTTCTGCAAAGAGGAATGGTAAGCCAAATTTTATATAGGTCTTCTGAATCATGGTAGGAAGTGTTCATTAGAATAGTTAAACAGAAATAATTTAAGCATTTATTTGTGCTGTTAATCATTAGATTACTTTTGGAAAACTTGCACAAGTCAAGTCTCTTTGAAATGTTATTTACTTGTCATTCAATTTAATATTTATTGTCAAATAATGAGCTGTCCAGTGAGTCCTCACTGATCATCTTAATTGTCCTGTAACTGAGGCAAAGAGCAACTGCTTGCCTCTCACAGGAGTCTGACCAAGAGGACACACACTATAATGCCTTCCTAAGAAGCCTAAACCTCAAACTGTGTTTTGTTTTACTTCTCGGTAATGGCAGATGCTCGTGGAAAATTGAATAACTGGTTGTTAGCACTCAAATCTGCTAATTCCTTTTTAAACTTAGATTCCTCTTCAAACATGCTGACTCGTCAGTGATGCTTTAAAAACAAATTTCCTTGTGGTAAAGCTGAAAGATATAGTGAGCTGAGCTGTGTTGCAGCAATAAAGGTTTACACCTAGCAGCTTCTGGCTTCATAATCGATGAAACGAGTGGTACTTCATGCCTTTCATTTCCATATAGGTGATAAAAATGTCTCAAATCTAATGACAACAGTTTTGTATTATGGGCTGGACTTTGCAGAGTTCTACTAGAATTATTCTCAGCTTTTATTTTAAGCCAAAAGGTGTATCTAGATTTGAAAAGATTTTTGTTTTTTTTTCCCCTCAAAAATATGATTCTGTCACACAGGGAATTTCTGGTTTGAGGAGCTACAAAACCAAGCCTCTGACCAGGTACCTACATGGAGAGCTCCTTTGCAACTCTGACCCCAAAAGCAAAAAAAACAACAGTGGTGCTCATTAAGAAAATATATACATGAGAACTTGATTGTAGCAAAACTTAAAACTGTCTAAAATGTTAACAGAAATGACAATTTTAATTGTGCTCTTTCTGGATTCTGGATTCTGCAGAACTACTGCATGAGAGGAAGATCCCTAGAAGCCTTTCATTTTGGGCACAGTCACATTAAATATTTTATTTTGTTACGACTATTTAGTACCATCAAAAACTAACAGGCATGAGACACAAAATGCTAACTGCCATAATCACTACTTCAGCCTCTAATTAATTCAGTCTTCAGATGTTCAAAGCCTGGCTCAAGATTTTGGAAGCGGCAAATTTATTCTGGCAGATTTATATCTTTATCAGATATGTCTGTATATCTGTATCATCTTCTTCTATCAGATCCAGCTGGTCAGTCCTTTTACAACCTGCACAAATCCAACATGAACACAATTTTGAGTGTTTGGACTAAATAAACCAGAAATTTGATTATGTGCACAAAATCTATGCAAATAAATGAAAGATTTGGCTTGTTTTTCCTAGCCCATCTACTCGGGACAAGACTAAGCCACTGATATCTTTGCTGAAGGAGACTCCAAGTCCAGCTTTCCCCAAAATGCTCTATTAATGTAAAAATGTCTGCACCAGGTCAAACCAGGGCCACCTAGCCCTCTCTGCTGCATTGGATGCCTACAGAAGAACAAAGAAACATGCAGTTTTATGAATCTTCCCCAGAACACTCTCATTCTGTACCACTTTATGGTTCAGCAGCTTCCTCAGTCAGTGGTACCGCCTCTGTACTTAACAGCACTTGACGCCCAGTACCTACGGTATTCAGAAATTTACAGCATCCATAACAAGCACATCCACTGCTTAATTGTCCACATAAAGAACTGCCTTTCTTTGCACTGAATCTAGCACCTGTCAGTCATATTGGGAGAGCTGGACAAGTTTCCCACCTTGCTTCATTCAGTAAGAGAAAGATTACAAGGAGATAAGAAATGCTGCTTCATGACTGCGGATCTCAATTTTTCCTCATCCGTACACGCGCACATTCTTCACCTGGTGTCACTATCACAGGATCACTGCCTGGTTCCTTGCTCTAATTCATAGTCCTAACTCAGATGCTTCTCAGCAGCAACTTGCACTCATCTGATGAATTTCCAACCCCTTCCCATGGCAGCTTCCCTCAACAGCCAGAACTGGTATCATACAGCAATACAGTAACATTCAATTTTCCCATTTTCTGAATAGCACAAACAGTTTCCGCAGACTTGCTCATGTAAGTCAGCAGAAGATGAATCATCTGGAAAAAAGTTATGATCATTTGTCCCCTAGGAACCATATAGTAAGTTAATTATTGTACAACACATTCTAATACAAAATACACAAGCAGTTTCATCTTGTTGAGGTTGCGGAGGACAAGAGAGCTTCTCAAAATTTCCATCAGTTACGGTCTGGGAATGCTGGGTTTCCCTTGACGCAGTATCTTGTTACATAATCAGAAACACACTTGGTTTGCTTTGTTGTGAGACAAAGCTAAAGAAATGTGCCTGTTACTTCTTTGCAGAAATAAAGAGCAGATACCTAATCAGTTAATGTAATATATGCATGTGTATAAACGTATGTAATGTGTTTTTAAACACAAGGGTTGGGCACTCCAGGCAGTTCCTCAGCTGATGTAAACTATTACAGTTTATATCAGTTGAAATAATTCACTTCTGAATCTGCAAATAGCCCATCAGTATTGCACAGGAAGGCAAAATACAGGACTGTTCAGTGCTGTATGAAGTGTAGGTAACATTGTGTCAAAAGATGTTTGCCCAGAGGTCATTTGTCACTGTACGAGGATCTTATCACTGTTATGTTTTAGATTGGCATATTCAGTAATCCCAGCTATGCTGGGCTATTGTGTGGTTGCTAACTTAGCAGGTAATGAGAGGTATCTTAATAGTGCATAGAGGGGAAAATCTGAAAACAGAGTAAGCACGTTCAGCATCTAAAACTTTTCTGTTGGGTATCAGAACCATTTATAATTTCATAAGCTGTAAAGAAGACTTTTTCCAGCTGTTATGCCACGTTGTTTTGAAATCTCCAGTTCTTTTTATTTACAGATCCTCATTTAGGAAGGAAACATTGATATTACAGGTGCTCATTTAAAATCACTAATTCAGTGAACTCATCATTTTAGACATGGCTGTGACAAGAGACCTGGTTGCATGCCCACTTTATTTAGCAGACCTGCACGACAGCCTCTTTTTTTTT
>VXAV01005647.1:609106-630933 GCA_013399715.1 Alectura lathami | reverse complement strand
CGGGGCCCCGCGCCCGGCTCCAGCGAGCTGGGAGCCCAGCTGCCTCCGGTGCGGGGCCGGCCGTGGCGGCACCTGCAGCAAGCGCACTTGGGGCTGTTCTGGCCTCCCGGCAGCTTCTCGGTGCTCATCACCTCTGCTCGCCACAAGGCAAGAGGTGGGCACGGGCAGAGATCCACAGGGCGTGGTGCTTCAGTGCCACTTGGAGCAAATGTCCAGCTTCCCTCGTGTTGAAGAGCTGGATGCCCATCTAATCTCTAAAACTAGGGGTCACAAATGCTAATGCATTCAACCAGGGCAAGAGACAGATCTTAACTTCATTACAGGTAACTTCTCAGCAGCGAACACACAGAAGGCATCGTTACCTTTTATGCTCATGGTTAGGCTGCACAACTCGCCCAATTTTCCCCATTTTCGCCATGGCCTCCTAGTAAAAGACAAACACAAGCTGGAAAAGCCTGTTTTGATTTAAAATACTTTTTGACAAGAACAAGATGTTTCAAAACCAATCAGAACATTACTGATGTATTTCGTTTCGACTGAACAGGCCAGATGGCTTAAAATATGTTCAATCCCATTATATAGTAGTCATGAGAACAAAGTACTGCAGACCCCTCAGTAAACCTAAATCTGTTCCTCTCTCTTACTAGGAGTCTGAGACAGAACAGACTTATCTTCTATTATTTACACTAACCAAAGGAAATGTTAAACACTGCATCCCTGGAGGGGAAATTTCTCAAATAAAATGATACATTACATGAGATCTCTTAATCATATTCCTCAAATATCAATTCCCTGTAGCAAGGAAGGACTTGAGTGCGGTCCAGAAGCTCAGTGTAACTCGCAAAGTTCTGTTATGGAGCCCACAGCTGCCCTCGCATTCCAGGATAAAGGTGTCAGAAACAGATTTTGATCCTAATCTGCTTTTGGCCAAAATAAAGTCAGAGGAAGGGACGTCGCAGAATCCCTTTGGAAGGAGTCCCTGGGACAGTCGCGTGCAGATGGGGAGGGCTGAGTAGTTTGGTTCCTTTCCCAATCTCTATGAGATTCTGATTTTCTGCGGATTTTCCTGAGCAATCCCACTGGCATGAGACTGATCATTGATGTGAGCAGAGAATCGAGCTCAAGCTCTTAAGGAAGGGTGGAGGCAGCTGGCTTGGGCTGTTTTAAGTGGAAGTTCTTTCACAAGGAGCATCAGAGCAACAATTTTCAGATGGAAGAGTGTTAAACAAAGAAGATCAGGATTCAAGAATCAGCATCTGACCAAATCTCTACCAGCAGTCATAGTTTCTAAGCAGGACCCTAAATCTGTTTTAATCCTAGTGCCTAAAGCACAACACTGAGGGTTTTGGTGACCCCTGGAGAACAGACAGCCTGTGCCAAGCTCTTCTGCTGGAAGCCATCTCATCAAATCTCCTCCACCAGATTTTTAAAAGGATTGGATGATTTTATAGTCTGTTAGATCTGTAGTAGTAAAATCTTTGCTTTCCACTAATCCAGCATTTTACAGCTGAGGAACTCACAGAACTTTACAACGTGGATGGGCAATGGAAGCACAGTTTCACCAACCCAGAACACGCAGGGAGCCTCTGAGGGTAAGCAAGTGACCGACAGACCTTGCATGTTCTAGTTTCCCCTTTCCCCTGTGTTAAAGAAATATGATCAAGACCTAAACGCCAGGATGTGCATGGCCTGCCCGTGAAGCCAGCGGTACCATCTGCCATGCACGGTGTTGGGCCTGCTAGGCACACAGTGCCTGGGATGCCACTCATGTGCCAGAGCTGCAGGCAGCCCCCACCTCTGCTATTGCTGTCGTTTTGCGTGCGTTTACTTCATCCTTCAGCAGCAACAAATCCCTTTATACTGCCAGTCCAAACGTGCAACACCTACTTTCTACATTTGTCAGTTTCAGGGGATTAAATACCGGATGAAATCAAGGCTCTGCCAAAGCAAGACACACTGCCAGTGGTGGTGGTCAGCATTTCCCTGTGATAGAGCTTCTGATAAAGCAGCAGAGGAGTTTCTCTGTGCACTGATATGCCTGAACTCTTTCATACGTGCAGAAGTTGATTGTACTTTGACTCCGTAAGAAACACCCTTGAAATAACACTTCCAGTGAGATAGCATGTTCTCGTCTCTGGGACATGTGAGCCTGCTGGCACGGTGATTCTGCACACCAGCCAGATTAAAATACTGACACGGAAAGGCTGAAATGAGCATTTATTCTGCCCTTTAACAGGTGATACTAGGTTGTAAAAAGGTTGTAAACGGTATAACTGTCTAAGACAACTTTTTTCTCAAGTGCAACAAAAATGAAGGCGAGGGCCAGACTTTGCTGTTCACCCCTCTGCACACGAGCAGGGTGTGCTTGCTGCCATCCCATACTGAGGACACAGAGAGCTCTGCTCCCCGGAAAGGCTCTGCTTCTGCCATAAACACTCTCCACTAATGCTGTGCTGTACTCTGGGGCCTCTTACAACTTCCAGTGCTGAAAAATGCACTAACTACTTCTTTGGGAAATAAGCCAGCCTTGCAAGACAAACACGTACTTAGGCCGGTTTTATTTTTACGCTGTTACTCATCTGACTAAAGGTCTGCTCAGGTTGGTTCAAGAGAGCAGACACCAACGCTGGCACGAACAGACAAAACAGATGCGGGTGCCATGTCACATCCTCTCACTCCCCGCCTGTGTCACTGCCACCCGACTGCAGCCCAGCAAGACCCTGGGCGCCTGTGACACACCAGCTTCCAGGCTGCGCACGGTGACCTTCAGAGAGCCAAGCCAGGCCTCCGCGGAGCTGACGAAAGCCTCCTGCACCCTCTGGGAGCTGGGGCTTCCCTTGCACCCACTGTTATGCCCAACTACTAAAAGCTCCCTAAAACTACGATCCCTCCCCAAACCCGAAGCTTCCATTTTCAGTTAATTTTCCCTCTTTCTTGTGACTTCCCAAAGCTTTAAACTGGCTGCTCTCAAACTGATGCAGGCCTGTCACCTTCTGCTGCAGCCCTGTCCCTGGCACACAGGGTCTGGAAAGGGAGTCGAGGGGGAGCCACCGTGACGCTGGGGCTGGGCACAGCACAGGCCAGAGAGGTCCCCAAAGTGAAGCTGGTTCTTCAAAGCCTGTCCTAAACCAGGAAACAGGGCCTGGCTGCTGCTTATCTTCTGCTGGCCCACCCCGCCATCCACATTTAGCTCATTTTTGTAAGCACAGGTAGGTAGATGCCAAAGCAGTCCGGAAACAGTTTGTATTTTTAAATCTACTGAAGATATATAGGTCTTAGGGAATCCACTGCATTAGGCTCTCACAGTGACCACCACCATGGTAATGTCAAAAACACACAGCCAGCAATCTTCAGCAACTTGCTCTAGGTTGCTCATAATACCCTACATGAATTCCTCTCTTAATTTGCATTTTGGTTGTGTGCTTTTCTTTTTTAAAGTCAGTTTGGTCATTGTTAGTTTGAATAAATACTTTGCTCCCAGAGGAGACTCTTTTCAACAATTTTCTAGGGACAAAGAGGAACAGAACATTGAAAATATGAATTTATAATGAAATTGGAGACAAAGGAACATTAGAATCACATTACTGAATCAGATCAACCTTGTGCAGTGCTCTGTCTCTAACAAAGTCTTAAATATAGCGAAGTGATAATGCTGCTGTTCAGAAATAGCTTGTTTGAGGGTTGACATCCAAATCCATAGCTCCAGTCACCAAGAATTTCACAATCTTAATTTGAATGACGCTCTATCTTCTTTGTTTGCCAGTCTAGACAGCACAATGAATACAGTGATTTAAACACAATGAATTCTCTCTTAAAACAAAATATTTTGTAAAATTGCTTTTTAATCATTTCTTTTCTCTCTTTCCATAAAGGCTATGCTATAAATAAACCCTGAAAGTTCGCATTTGATCATCATTTCTAAAGGCTGGGCAAGAGGCAAGTGAAGGGTTTACACAGAAAAAAATAGAGGCACTGTGGAGCAGAAATAAAGGGATGCATTCATGACTTCTAACCTTTTGTTACAGTGTCAAAGTGGAGACAGATAGAAGCCAGTAAACACTCTGCTTACCATGGAGAGTTCACCAAGCAGTGTTACCCTACCAGGATGGAAAGCAGCGGCCCAGCAAGCCGAATTCTCCAAGGCCCACCAGTGTTTTGTACCAAGGTGCCACTCTGCAGGGTGACCTGTTGGAAGGTCAGTTGTTGTTCAGAGCATTTCATTCAGCGCTGCTGGCTGAATTCCGCTCGTCAGCACCACCTGAGGCAGGGGCTAAGTTTAAGCCTCCATAGGCAGCAGATCTCTCTTCAGTATCATAGCCCAGCTGACAGCTCATGCTGGAAATTTCAACCTTTGCCCCTTTAATAAGGGAAAGGAAAAGGTTTTTAACACCCTGTGGCAGATGCATTGCAGCAACCTACTCTGCCATACCAGGAGACATCAGGAAAACATCAGAAGCCCACAGGAGGTGCTTACGAGGGCTGTCTGTAGGCTGGGAGGTTGCTCTCCTCTGATTCCCCAGTCAATGGGCTCCTGCAAGGGCTGAGTCAGAGCACCCCAGCATCATCCTGCACATCTCGCAAGAGCGGCCCATCTCATCGGGACCGCAAGGAAGACCAGCCTACCTGTACATAGTCTTTAAGGCTGATTTTCAGTAGACACTCAAGGACTTATGTGGCTGAGCATTACTGAAAATTAATGGTAACTAGGCCTACATCAAATGAGAAATCAGATTTACATACATCAGCCTTAGCTTTAGGATAAACAAAAGTCATCAGGTAACTAAATCTCATTGAAATTAATGAGCTGGAAACATCAGTCCCCTTCGGAACTTAGGCTTGTGCTTTATTTAGGTGCTTTAAAATTGTACCCAAAGTTGAATGGATGAGGCATTCAGGCATAAATGCAATTTCCCAGCTGTGTTCTTCCCACTTATTCATTATGAAAACCCCAAGAAATGTTAGGATTTTTAACTAGTGCTGTTGTTAATGGTAGAAACAACTATCTCCCATCTAAAGTTTGACTGCACAGTTTCAGGGGCTGAAAGCATTTGGCCTGTACGTATGAAAGCATTACATCAAAGCTTGCCAAGCTGTACGGGCACACCGTGCTTCAGTTACAAAAACCACATGGCCAGCTACTTGGAGGAGGACTCTTTAGGCAATATGAAAACCAAGAGGTGTACTTAAGTGCAATTTCAGCATGTTTTCTCTCGGAATGCTGCTGATTTATGGCTTGTCCTGTGACAACCACTGAACTAAGAACGACTCATCTAGGAAAGATGGGAAGGCTGAAAATAACTCTGCTGTCAACCAGTTCTGGATCAGAAATTGCAATAGAGGTAATTCAGGAATCTCAAGCTGAAATAAGATGCATGGCTTGCTCTTCTTCCCAAACTAAAGTTGTTAATTCACCTCATCTTAGTACCTGGGCAAAAGAAGGAAATTATACTCATTTTTATCGTGGTAATACAAGCCAAGCGATCAAAAGCTGCCATTCGTAGAGCCGAACATAGTGAGAAGGCTGTACCACAAACATGCTTCATCAGATATTCCTGAGAGTGACAGGAGTCTATGTATGGAAGGTCAGTCTCGATTTCTAAGCCACACAGAGCTCTGAAATGCAAATTTCCCAGTCATCACTTTGACAATATTTTCCAGACTCCCACTCAGGTCAGTCTTGACTCTCGTGTTTCTGTACAGCTCTACTGTCATAGATCCAGCATCAGAGGAAAATAATTTAAAAGCTGCCCCATTTATAACAGACTGAAGTCTTCCCCCCAAGATTTGTTCTGATTTGAAGAATTCTGCAGTTGTAAGTACCTTCAAACTAACAGACTGACCTTCTTTACACTTTTAAGTAACAAGTACAGTAAATATGTAATAATTTTTTACTTTCTTCACCAGTGAAGAACCTCTCTCGCCCATCTCCACACAAGCTGAGACTAACAGATGCTAACTAACACAATTTTAAGGAGTCTGGTCACAGCCATACTTGGATTTAAGGGGAATAAATAGATTTATTGAAATGCTGACATCTGAGAAATATTTTTAAAGTGTTCTGAGATTTTTAAGCAAAGCTGCTACTTTCTAACAGGCTTTTATTTAGGGATTGCTTACTCAATAGCCTGGAGATGCAAAATTCATCTCATCTATGCTTACAGGAGTTGCATGAATGTAGTTATGTAACAGAGCCCTAGCAGAACATTACTTTTTAGTGGTATATGACTGCATGAAGAAAGCATGTGGTGGACCATATATGGTATTTTTCTAGTGGCTCCCCCCCAACACCCCCTAAATTTGTTTGAGTTATAGGGACAGATCTTGGCAGCATGCGCAAAGCCCCAAATCTGTAACTCAATTCTCTGTGGTATTCAGAATGCAGTGAGCCAGGTTTTAAAACCTATTATGGATAAATACTAGAGCTGAGCAAAAATTTCACACCTAAGACCAAAGTGTGAAAATTTGGCTTTCACTCATTTAGTGAAAAGGTGGAAAATTTCACACAAGCTTGTATTTTCCTTTTGCTCTGTTCCAACATATTTTTTTTTTTTGTGTTAGGATCAAACCAGAGAGAGAGTTTCTCTGTGAGACTATGGAGAAGGAGGGAGAAGAGGATGGAAGGACGGAGGTCCAGCGAGCAGGACACCAGCCCAGGACAGTTCAAGTCTGCCCTCCAGTAAGAGTCACCGGCCTTTTGAACCTCACTACCCATATGTTAGATAACAGCATTGGTCCATCCTAGAGAAATATTTTATGCATTTGTTTATTAAGGACTGTTACTGTGGTAGAGTGAAATCAGGCAGGTAGCTTAGAAGATGCACAGTGGTATTACTCTCCTAAACTCCATCCAACTTCAGCTGACAGGACCTTGGATGGGGCCCTCAGTACTGAAGCAAGGCATCTTTCTGATTCAAGCACTGTATCAGGATACAGAAGCTTTGCAACAGATTCCCCAAGTTATTTTCAACATGTAATTTACCCTTCTAAGTTTCAGTCACCTCTCTCTAAAACAGGCTGAGCCCATTGTTTTCCCACAGGCTTGATCTGGCTGGCACACACAGTTTGTAACTCTAGGTTTGGCTCTAATGTTGTACCGTGGGCAGTACACAGGGCCTCAGTCCTATTGCCCTCCATGCCTGATTCAAGTACGCATCACCTGACCTCTCCTGTAACGTAGGAGGGTGGCTTTCACTCCTTAGTATCAGAAACAAGTACAAATAGAAAAGAGATCATGTAACAAGAGCCAAGTGCAGATAAGGCCATGGTACCACCTCTGCCTCCACAGCACCTACTTCCATCCTGCTGAAATGACCACTCTGAGGGGCAGACGGATTGTGGCCACCGTAGCTCCGTGCCACACAGAATTTTGCTTTAGCCAGGCTGGCCAGCCAACAAAGCCATAAGAGGAGCAGCAGTGGCAATGCAGCTGCTGTGAAGGGTGGCTTCTGCTAGCGATGATATTAATTACTTATTCTCCAGACCAAATTTAGAATGGGATGAGGGTCAGCTATGATTGTCACATCATCTATCAGCTGGAAACTATGTTTGGGTCTAAGCTCCAGCCACACTGCTACTAAATATAGGCTGTTTTGTTGTTGATCTGACTCTGCACTCCACTGAGTTGCCTTTGACTATCAAATAATTCAGCAGTTTGCTTTGTGAGGGCTCCACTGCTGGCATCTCTTAGTGTCCAAAGCAGCTTGGAAGCAAACTTGACAGCTTAGTGTGGGTTTCAGCTTTCCTGGGCAATGGAAAGAGCCCAAGTGTTTAGCTCCTGTTTCAGTCTCACAGATTGCTGGCACTGGGTGCCACGAATCAACAGTCTGTGGGCAACATCTAAGCAGCCTGCTCTGGAGCTGGAGCACAGCTCAGCCACACTTACCCAGACATGAGCCTGCACACAAAGTGTATGCCCACTTCACAGTGCCTGTGGATGAAGATCCCAGACAGCTTTGAATCCAGCTAGCAGACACTGATATGATGCAACCACAGCAGCACAGAGCTGTGCCCCATGCCCACCCATGCTGTGGGCGGCTATGCCCTGGCTGGCAGCTTGGTCACCAAAGCAGAGGCTCACTGGCCACACCACCAGCTAGCACAGGCAGTACTTTCCCTCAGCCCCTTCTGAGGTGGAAAAGATTGATTAACCATACACAGCATTGCTGTTGCAACAGACCAAGAAGGTTTGTCCACATAAACCACACAAGAAAATACATTTATTGAACCTACTTTAGGGGCTTGGAAATGTTACGCTGACAGGCAGCTCCATGTAACAGAAAGAAAGCTCAGCTGGGAGTCAAAAGATCAGATTCCTACATCAGAGCCTAATGCAGAGGACTGCAAAGTAGCTGTAAGCTAAATCAGCCCTGCCCGTACTCATTGCTGCTGGGACAGAGGAAGCAAGTCTGGGAGCGCTGCTCTGCTGCGCAACCTGAAGCAAGTGATTTTGCATCTCTTACTCCCTTCTTGCACTAACTGTCCTAATGCTTTTACCCTCAGTTTTGGGTGGGAAAACCCTTAGGGCAGGCGGGCAGGTGTGTGACTCCGCACTGCCTTGCAGAACAAAAGAAACGAACTGGACAGAAAGCAGGAGGAGTTGTTTGCACAGGGGAGGGTAAAACAGAGAAGCTGAAGAACAAGAATCCACACAGGATATCCTGACACTCAGCTCTGTATTTCACACAATCTTTTGTTGAACTGCACCACTTCCTTTAAGGTGCAAAATTCAGATTTATTCAGCTGATTTCTTTTCACATTCACGCTGAACACACAGCTTTCCTCACATTTAGTTCAAACTTTTATTTGCCATCTGGCAATGGGTTGGGATTTACTGGGGGGAGGGAACAGGAATGGGGGCTTTTTCTTTTTCTTCTTTTTTTTTTTTTCTTTTTTGCATCTGTATTTGCTTTATGAGCTATGGCTAAGGCATCATTTACACATGGGGAACTGGGTTGGGTTCTCTCAATTCTTTCCATATGTTCACTTACACTGTCAAAACATTTTTTCGATCTAATTAATCTGCTCACGTCTCTTCATTCATTCCCCACTCGCTAAGTTTCAGCATTTTGGGGTTATCTAGCTGGGATTTTGTCACAATTTCTGCCTACACTTTGCTTTATGGTTACTCCACAAAGAAAACAAAACTATATGCAGCATTTCACTCTTCTCCATCTAAGTATTCTTCACATGTTTCTAGCCTTCTGAGACTTTCCTTCTTCCCTCGTCTTTCAAATACATTCTTTGCCATGCTGCTACCTGAGGTTAATGAGGGAAAACCTTGCTGTAGGTTTTGATTTGAAATTATTTTACTTTTTAAAATCTAATTAATCTGATGTATGGCTTAGTACATATTAAAAAAAAAATCTCAGATGTATGCTTACATCTTACCAATCTGGACCACATTTGGGAAACTACTCTGAACAGGGGCTCATAAAAAATAAGAGGCCTTTCACTACTGTAAACCAGTAAAACCAGTAGAAGCTCAAGATGTTAAAGCAGAGTAAAACTGTGCAAAAATAGGGAGAGAGCCTTGAGAGCCTTTCTAGTGGCCCTGCAGATATTGTACCTGCAACAAGAAATTACAATACTAAAGAGAAAACTGGTATTTTCTCTTATATCCAAAGGGTGCCATGCAGAGAGTAAAACTTTGAAGAAATCAGCAATGTGCTAAGACTTTAGAACTAAACCATACAGCCTTTTATCCCAGTGAAGCACAGTACAGAGAAGATAACTGTCTGCTGCAGAGTACGTGTTGTTTCCTTGCCACGATCGCTCCAGACAAGGAGCACCGGGGCTGAACGGCGCTGTGCTGCCTTTCGAGCAGCCCAGGGGAAGGAGACAATTCCTTGGCCAGGTCCTGAAGAAGGTACACTGCCCTGTGCCTGGCACAGGACCCTCTGTGAAGCACCTCTACCTTCAGCACATCAGCAAGGGCTGGGCAGAAACCTAGGTTGAGCCTACACCATGCTCCTTCCCATACAGCTGCAGCCACTACAAAGACCCTTACGGGAGGATCTGAGGATCTGCCGGGCCACCAAGGGCCACAGAACTCATTCCTCTTCCAGCACCAGGCAGCATGATACACATGCTTCTGTAAGACATGATGAACCTCGAGACCTCTCGGCCGGAGCCCATGCTCCCTGGGCACACTTTGGGTTTCAGTTAATTTCTAGATCTTAATGGAAAATGCAGATCTACAGAGTGATTTGTTAGAGGAAACTATAACAGTCACATTGGAAGAGGCAAATAGGAAGAAAGCTCAGAAGACAGCTACACAAAGCAGATATGACACAGCAACATACACCGGGTTCTGAAGGCCCTTCCCAGTTATTTCAGACTATTTCCATAGGGACACAGGTGTTGGTCAGGCAGACACTCCCTTATTCCCTGTATTACTCCTGCCCAGCTTCCTCCTCAAACGCATTCACTCCAGGCACTCTGTTGGCTCCAGATACTTTCAGCATCCCGTGGCACTCTGCGTCCCCCATCTTTGCCTGCCCCAGCTGTTTGCCAGAAATGTTCTCTGCTGTTTACAGCTGCCCACTGGGCAAACCAGAGCTAGGGGAAAAACTCTGAAACGGATCAGAAACACAGCACAAAGAGCTCTGCAGGTGTTGCCAGGGCAGGAGAATGCATCCCACACATTCCGAAGATTGTAGGTCTCAAACCAGCCCTTCACAAATGAGGATAAAATGTTTGGCAACTCCTTATGGTCTGCTCCTCTTTCAAGACGTGAACTCATCCACCTCTGATCCCCTTGCTCCTATAAATGTTGGCTTGTATCTCTTGGAGACCATTTGGAAATAGTAAACACAGTTTTCTTTATCATTAAAGCTTTTCTGTAAGTAGGAACCTCTTTATATACACAGCCTATCTGTGTACTGCAACTACACTGACTGCACAGAAAAAAAGGTGGGCATCAACTTACACAAATGCATTGGGAAGAAGTCATTTTTGTTGCTAAGTGTCAAAAGGTACCCTCAGCAGTACTACAGCCATCTGTCAGGCCTGGCATTTTTCTGCACAAAACTAAAACCAAGAGCTATTAACCCCCACCTGCCCCAGAGCCATAAAAGAGCTTTGCAGTAATATTAAAGAGTAAATCTAAACGTGCCACCCAGCATTGCCAGCAGGAATGTTTAAAGGTATCGGAGGCATCTTTTTCCTTTAGGAGACCTTCTAAGAAAGCATTTGTATTCATCTGGTGAATAGAAAAAGAGCAGATTTTATAATTGCCTGTGCCCCAGACAATAGCTGGTTCTGTCTGAAAACACACCAGTCAGAATTAAAAGTGCACTTAGCGTGTTAGTGAGTGAGTCATCGAGTGGCAGCGCAGTTTGGCCGGCTCACAGCCCGAGATCTAACACAGCACCATCCTGCCCCAGGGGTTATCCTTAAAGCTGAGATCCTGCAGAGTAGAGCACAGTAGACTAGGAGTCCACCTGCCTTCCCCCTCCTAAATTTTGGCTAGGTGAGAAGGTTGGTGAGCTTGTTTATAAGCTGCCCCTGTATCTCCAGGAGAGGCAAACAACACTGAATCCCTTCAGAGGGGAGTGCTCACCTTACAGCAGCCAGCCAGTCACCGTTCCTATCCTTATGGGGCCCTCCACTGTCCCATCCCGTTTCCTGTTTGTTACGAAGCCCCCAGTCAGCTGCACCTCGTGGCTCCTGTCTCCAAGCAAGCTTTGCCCTTCACCCACTTTAATGAGAAATTTCTAATCCTCCTGAAGCGCTTATGGGAAAAGCTCTTCCCAGTGCACGTCTGTGACTGCGAGGAGGGCAGCAGGACACATCCGAGATTAAAATTTGGAAGCTGACAAGCCACGCAAGCCTTCTGCGCCTCAGTTTCTCATGTACTGCATGGGAATCAAACACACCACTAGATTAATCTCAAACACGTAGGAGGGAAATCTCGCCAATGTGAGACACAACTGAAGAAAAAACACTTTGTATTTTACAGTTCAGCTGACGGTAAGGCTTGAGCCAATTCCTGCTGCTGAGGATCTGGCCTTTATTTAAAGACAGCCAGCTGAGAGAAGAGATGAATAGCAGAGACTCAGATGGCTCATGGAGCTTTTCACTTGCAGGTCACCAAGCAGACCCTCAGCGAGGTCACCGAATGTTTACAAGTTATCGTGGTATGCAAGCTTCTATAGTGTCCTTTGCAAAGTGGTTTATTGGTTTCACATTAATTTCTATTGCACACTGTTTTCACAACATGAAACACTCCATTTTTACTGCTCAGAAACTGTTAACCCCTTGCAGAGCTACACAGCTCTCACCACCACCTGAACACACTCCCTCTTGAACCTGTGTTTGAAGCAGTGTCCTGGCTGTGAGCTGAGCCTGGATGACCTCGGCGAGCTTTTTCTAGGCTGCGGCAGAGGCAGAGCAGGACAGGAAAAGCTGTGCTGCAGCTGCACATACTGTTCCCTGCCTGTGCATAAATCGGGACAGGCAGAGCCCAGCTCTGCAGGCTCGTCCTTCACTCCCCAGTGTCCTGCAGGCCTCATTGGGCCTACTCATGGAGAAAGATCAGTGCGTGTGCTGGCAGTATCACAGGCCTATTCTTTGCAGAGACACTTTCTGAAAGAAAAAAAAACAAAACTGGAGCAGCAAAAATGAACAACCATATCGTTCTCTAATGTGCTGAGATCTCGGCAGAGATCATTTCAAAGATCCATATTGTTTACAGCAGCTGATGAACGCAGCAAGTGCTGAGGCTGTGCTTCAAGTGCTAACATATTTACAGTTTTCAGTCCCGTCCTTAGTGCTTATCTGTCATTTCAAGATGAATGCTCTGTTGGTAAAGGCCAATTACTTGCACGAATACTGCACTAGCTAAAATCCCCAATTTGTTTTACTTTTCTATTAGCAGCAATTTTGTACTTTGGAAATTGCTTTATACAGCAAATATAAAAAGCAGCTAGTCTTTGTTCAAAGGTATTTCTTTGGCTGTGACAAATCTAGAATGGCGGGAGGAAAATTAAGTTACTCTTAATGCAAGTCTTAATTTTACTTTACGACTTTTCTAAATGCACTTGCACATTGTTCTGCTCTTGCCTGACTTCTGCTTTTAGAATAATATGCGAAGATCTATATAAAATCAGACTAGACCTGTGACAAAGTGCTTGGAAAGAAGCTGCTGTCTCATGCTCAAGAATCTTTTCTTTATACAAATGTGAAAAATTTGGTAGGATCCCACCCTGCCCCCTCTTCTTCCAACAAAAGGTAGGACCTTGTGAGACGGAAAAGCTGCCAGTCGTTTCATTTTCACAGGAATAGAAGGAATGCAGGCCATTCTACAACTCAGTAACTTAATTAAAATGAAAAATACAACCCAGACATACAAGAAAAGGATATAGTTATAACAAGGAGTTCTTACCCTGTTTTACATTACATTCATTGGGTTACTGACCTGCCACAAACCAGTTTCAGAGATAAATCAGAAGTGTTCAGCAATGCAAAATGCATCTCTTTGTTGTGCTAATCCTGATCCCACTGCAGTCAAAAAAGGTACCGTCTGATTTTCACACGTCTCAGCATGCCTTCAGCTGCAGGTAGGAAGGCTCAATACCTGAGCAAAGGGGGCACCCAGTCCCTCAGCTGTTAGGTGCAGCTACAAGCCTGTGAATGAAAATGCTGACCTTGGATTAACCTTTGTTTTTTCTAACCCTGACTGAATTTGTGCTTTAAAGGATGTGGTCTCTCATTCCTACTCAAGTATTTTCTTTAAACAAGGGTTTTGCATAGGAAGTGCATTTCATCGTAAACGTGTAACGCAACCTTCAAAAGCAATGAACGCTGTAAATATTAATATTAAATATAAACTTCTGACTGGCATTCATGCCATGCTACATGAGACATCTCTCATACTACATATTAGCAATGAAAATTACCACACACCATGAACTGTTTACATTTCTAATGTTCTTTTGTTTTCCAGTGAAGAAGTCAAATGATTTTCTGATTAAGTGCGACTAGGTCAACAGTCTACTGGCCTTTCCACTCTTACATTTTTTAATCCATCTGAGCCATATCATTAACAACATCACACATCTTCTTTGCACTTTTCATTCTATCACCTTTAATGTAACTATAAAAGCAGCCTATAAGGAACTTAAACATCACTAGATCTGCTTCACAGATCAGCTGGATAAAGCATAAAGTCCAACAATTTGCTCAAAGCCACAGACAGAGTCAGTGGCAAAGCTGGGAATAAGACCCATGTACTCTGATTCTCAAGGCAGGTAACACACTTTTCTCATTTGCAGAATTCTGCTCTTATTTACACCAAAGTAAACTCAGAAGAACTTGACACTGCAGTGGTTTATGTGACACCTGAAGTAGTACAGCTGATAACAGAACTTCACCCCACTCTCACTACCAGGCTGCTAATAAGTTTTATGTTGGCAAACACAGTCCCTTTCTCCCCGTCACTAAGAAATACTGCGCTGCAGGTTATATGGCATTTGTCTGATCCATAAAGCCAGGCAATTCATTTCTTATCTCAAGGACATTAAACAAGCCTGCTGATTTGAGTGTCTTAACATTTCTGGACACTGGTATCTCTTCATACTTAAGGAGCTACAATACCAAGGGGGATGCTGATAAACACAGAAGAGCCTTTCTTCCTTAACCCTTACTGCTAACCCTGCAGAAAAAATCCAGCATGCGTGAGTTGAAAATGTACAGTAACTCTCCTCTCTAACTCCAGATCCGACTGCTGTGCTGCAGATAAAGTACCATCCATAGCACGTTTTCCTGCTTCCTAAAGTCACAGTCAAAAGAATGGCAACTGCCCACATCAGGAGAAATTAGGAAAGTTACAAAACATAGCAAAAATGTGGATGGGAGGAAAATTCAGCAGAAAGTTCAAAGGCAGCCAAATGAAATGCTCATGTGAAACAGATCCTGTGTAATTAGCCACTAGGGGGAACAAGAGTCATGCTGCTTAATTAAGGTGTAGGTCACTTTTAGCAGTGGGCCTGGAAGGTCAGCCTTTCCCAAGATGCTAGCCTGTAAGCTTTCGAGTGGGACAAAGCCTTCCTGACGTTCAGCAGTGTTTCAGCTTCCCCCTTCGGGTCCGTGTAGGCCTTGGCACAAGCACTTATCTAGCTGCAATTAACCTATTTTTCCATCTGAAGCACCTGGTAAAATATTTCAACAAAAACATGGGAACAGAGGGGACGGGAAGAAGAAAAGGGAGTGGCCCAAATAAACAAAATGGGCAAAAAAAGCAAAGCTGTGTTTTCAGATAGCGTATGTTTTGCTGTTGCCTCTTTTAAAGTAAAAGGGAAGAAAAACCACACGCAGCTCATATGCAAACTGTGCGAGAAATGTGGAGCAACGTTCAGCCAACGCAGTCAGAATAAGGTAGCAGTAAGGGAGGAACGGCAGGGGACATGCATCCACCCTTGTGCTCGTCAACCTGAGAAGCTGGACAAGCGCTGCCCTGTGACAAGGAGACGTACTGCTTCCCAGAAGGCAGGAGGAATGGGGGAGGAGGTCCTGAGTGCAGTTCTCCGCTCATGTCGCTCCCTCTCAGCTTCCTATGGAGATGTAACTACGTGATGTTCCCTCATCAGAGCATGTTGTGAAGTTACACCCTAGCCCTTGGGGAAGAAGCTCCGCTCCACATGTGTTCAAGCTCTCCACTCCCACACCATCCACAAGGATCACATTTTGTGACCCTGGGGCACGGGTGAAGCTGCATGAGAAAAATGAAGGAGGCAAAAAGTACAAGCTCCTCTTGGGCCACTCTTTCGCTGCTGCTGCTGCTGCTCAGGACAGCAAACTATTCAACAGTATGGCTGGGACTGAATCACAGACAAACAAACTTTTCTATCCCCACAGAAATAGCAAGTAAGTAATAGTTCACAGCCTGCAAACACAAGACTCACATTAAACAGAGTTCTGAGTGGTATGCCCTAACTGGTAAGCGGTACTCTGTAACTGGGAGCAGGAACCCACTCCTATTGGAGCTAGCTCAGCCTAGAGAGTGTCAGATGTTACTCAGGCCTTAGAAGGTCTGAGACATAAACTCTGTGTGTAAGACAAAAAGAACTCAAATGACTCATGGCAGAGTTTGTTCTAATGTAAATGACTTTTTCTGGCTCTTCGCTGTTGAAGACGTGCCATTTTCAGATCCTGAATAGCTAACCTAGGCAGCCAGCTTCCTTAGCCAGCCTCCTTCATTCTGTGTATAAAACGCTGGCATTCACCATTCGTATTCCTCTGGCTAAGGGAGGGCAGTTTATTTTAGTACTGCAATCAATGCCATCATAAATCTTTCTTCTTCCACTCCAAGAACACTGGCATAGCCCAATCAGTGCTGTGTGGATAAAATGTGGGATATTCTCTTTTTTATGGGTACACAATGCTTAACCAAAGTGCTATGACCCCTGGGAGCAGACCTGAGGAACCAGCACACTGAACGAGCCACAAACCGTCCCTTCCTCTTTGCTCTTGGTTACGTGAGGATGCGGGCATGGGGCTAAGCTATGGGATGAGCAGAGAAAGAAGGATAGAGAACAGAAGAAGAGGAGTAATATGAAATAAGAGAAAAAGCATCGACAGATGAGGAAAGATGAAAAACGAAAAAAATTAACCAAGAGAGTCACAAGCAATGTGGCAAGCATACAGGAGATAAAAATAAACACCAGGGTGGGAGTAGGGATGTAGGGAGAGGAGATGGTAGGGACACTGGGCACCTAACAGCAAAAAAAAGCCCCATTCTCCACCACACCTGTATTCCTTCTCATGTTTCCTTCAGTCTCTTTCCATGCCTGTCCTCTGGTTCTTTGGGATGAGTGGAACTTACACATCCAGAAAGCCACAAATTGGGCATTTTGCGTCTAAAGGCAAATGTGCTGGCTGCCCAGTGTATCCGTGGGAGCAAAGTTATACCAACAAGATGAGAAGCAAAGCTTGCCTCGTCTCCCTTCCATGCAGTACAAGAATCATCCCTTAGATGGGACTATTGCAAAATTAAACAACTTTAGAACCACGACCAGTAAATAATGAGTAATGTGCTTGTATACACAAAGCTTTTATATACAGTCAAAGAAAGTGAGGATAGCTCATCACAAAAAAAAAAGACCCCGTTTATTAGAAGAGCTTTTAACAGCTTTAGCATCTTTAGGGCCATTACTCACCTCTTTCACCTAAGCTAAGTGTCAGTTTCCAACCTAGAGGCTAGCACATACCCAGTTTATCAGCAGGGAGACGCTCAAGCAGCTTCCCCCAGTCCAGCCTCAAGATACAGCATTCAGTGCCTGAACCACTTAATGACAACAGACAGGGAGACATCAGGCTGGGAAAATTTCAACTCTCACCAGACATTTTGAAAGCAAAGGGATTCTGACACAAGGCTGCCACGCTCAGAAATATTTTGCTGAATATATCCAAGGTGTTAACTCAGTTGTGAGCTACAGGGCAGTGAAAGGACCTTCCAAATGCAGCCACACGAATCTCATCCTCCAGTCACCATCACCGCTCTGCTCCTTGACAGAACAAGGTGCTCCCACCAGAGCTCCCACAGCCACTCTTCTCCCTAAGATTTCTGCCTGGAAAAGGACGGTCTGGAAACTGTGTGAACAACGGCAGCTTACAGCAGGTGCCCACACAAACAGGCCCTACTCACTGTGTCCTGAAGGTTAATAACGTTCGGGGGAACACAATCCCCAGCACCACCACACGTTACATTCCCTTTACACTGTTCTTAGCTGAAAACTAAGTAACATTGTAAAACATAACAGTGCTACTCATTTTTGCTGCTTATCTGCTCTCACAAGTCACAGCAAGATACGAGCGCAGTGCTTCTCCTTATTCATGTTCTCCCAGTGTTTTTCAACCTTAATTTGGAGGAGTATCTTTGTGCACCGATCTGCAACCTACGCTTTTCTACGCCCACTTACTGGTTAGCCTTTCTGCTTATATTTCTCTCGAGAGTTACAGTTATGGGCTTGTTAGTGGATGCTTGTCCAAGGAAACAAGAACTTCTGACTTGGTAAGACAAAGAAAGGAGAATGAGAACTGGATTCCAATTGTGAAGGTGAGGAAAGACAGTATGCTAACAAAGGCACTTTTCTCACTAATAAAACTAACGGGTTTTCTAACAGGATTTCTAACATTTCAGATTCATGATAATACAAAAGAGAATAAAGAAAAATCTATTTTACATTAACCACAGCAAAACGGTATGTATCAGAAATGCTTAGATAGTAAGCAGTCATTGAACTATACAGATAGGGCAAATTTTGGGAAACAAAACCCTCTAGGCACCTTTAGGAGAAAGGATAACACAGTGCAGATAAGGTAAAGATCTTCTTCAGATATAGGGTGGCAGAAGTATGTCCTGGTGATATGAACTATTGGCATCAGATCTCACGACTCAGTGATCACAATGTCCTTCAAAAATTTATTGCAGAAAACCCGCAAGCATTTCAGACAGCTAGTGCAGAGAGTCTACATGCCTGTGCCTTGCTACAGAACAGTCTGATCCCCTGCGCTGACATAGCAAGAGTGCAAATCCCAGATGGAAAATTAATCTCACAATGTAGCCAGATCGAGTTTCCAATTCTCTAGTGCATAACTTGAAGGTTGTTCTGCTCAGCTATTGAAGAGGTGAGGGCAAAGAGACTTTAACTTGTTTGACATCTCAAACATCATTTAAGCAAGACACTCTGAAAAGGACCTTACCGGCTACTGACAGTTACAAAGGATCTGTGGTACCCCCCTTTGTAGTCATCCTTCCTGTAAAATATTGCTACCATGCTTTTCCCTGCCTAAATGGCTGGGACAGAAGGGGAGCGCAAGGTCCAAATGACTTCAGCCATGTCTTTGAGCATGCGGCCTTAAAATAGAAAGGAGATGGATCACTGTACGTTTTAAGGAAAGCATCTGTCTACTACAAAGACACATTTATGGTGTCTTCATATTTACGGTTTTCCTCAAGACAAGGCCAGCAAGCTAGAATAACTGTAAGGCAGTGATGTTACAAAACCATTTCTTCTACAAGCTGACCTTACTCTTGGTCTGCTTGGGAAAAACAAAACAAGGAGTTGTACATCTCTTTCCATTAACTCCACCACCATCATTTCAGGGCTTGTTACATAAATGCGCAACAGCTGAAGCAGAACCATCCCAGTCAGCAAATTTTCTTCTGTTTGCCAGGTCTTGGTACGAAGAATACTTCTGGTCTAGTAAGAGTCTCGATTTCTGCAGATTAACAAAACACCAACTCCTATTCTTTGCCAGCATCAGCTGATGCGAGTTTATTAAAAGCTAACAGGCATGGCAATCTAAGTGCTGAGCCCACAGAACAGATTTTATTTATATACATATGGTTGCTTCTAATATGGGCATGGGGCATGTGCATGCGAGATACAAAAGTCAGGTCAAGTCAGTGGAATCATGCCGGTGCACAAACCTGGGTGCATCTTCAATACAAACACAGAGGACTAAATGGATTTCCTGGGCCACCTGAGCACCTTGGAGGCCTTCGCTGCCTTTTCAGTGCGTCCTCATAAATTTAAGAAATAAATAATAAAACCTTTATCACCATTCTCAGACAGAATTAATCCCAAGACAGTGCCTTTCACCAACGCCCAAACGGAAGGCCACGCTTCATGTCATTTCATTAGTGCGGTATTTCATTGCCTACTTTTCGAAAAATAATATGGCCACATCTTTGAGTATTGCATTTCTGAGATTGTTGCCTCCAACTTCAGTACTTCTGTCTCAGACACTCAGCTAATGTAAGTGGGTGCAGCTCTGTTATAGGCAATGTATTACCCTGACTTACTGCAGCTGCCTTTCCCTGTCATTAAAAGTTAGTGAGAAATTCCCAACCTGACCGCTGGTGTACTAGATGACATTTAAACTGGAGCATGCTATGTGTGCACAAAAGGACAGCGCAGAACAAAAGACACTGCCTTGGCATCCTGCTGCCTATAGCATCCACTGCTCACTCCTGATGGGCAACGCCACCAGCCAATTGCAAGGGCCGTAACGGCCTTCATCATTTCAGGACGCGTCATCTACAAGTGAACTGTGTGTCAGATTCCTGTTTGGGCTCCGATCCAGCAAAGTACTTCAGCAGATGGGCAGCCCCGCTTGCCTTGGGCTGATCTTCTGGCCCGCTTGAAAGGTAAATGATGTACCTAAGTGCTTGATTGGATCAGGGCAGCAGCATAAACTGGTGTCACTCCCCCAAAGTCCTGGAGCAATGCTGATCTCCATTAACTCAGACTATTGCACTATGATTATGGACTACCAGCATCTGTCATTTTAGTAGCTATATGACCTGTGACAACAAACTTTGACATTTTCTGAGACAAGTTTCTACCTGTAATAATTTCAAGTGATATAAACCAGCTACAAATCACCCAACGTGACACTGAACCAAACAGCACCGTGCTGCGTGTACTGCTCTGACAACGCACCGAAGGGGTGACAACATATAGCACGGGGCACAGCACTTCACCAAGAGCACTTAACAGCAACAGAATTACTTCTCGCAGCTCCAGTGTAAAGGTGGCCAGCAGGCTGGTATCAAATGATGGCAGCTCTGCTTCTCACAAAAGGACCCTGGGGACTCCAAGGAGATTTCTGTATCTGCGCTTCAACAGCATAGCAAGTTGGAAATGTTAAAGTTAGCAAAGCAAACAGTCCTCAAATGAGAAGGGCAACAGATGTCAGCCAGTATCACATGTCAGTAAACAGCAACAAGACAGAGGGTACTTTTCTTAGCACTTTTGTGAAAGCATCCTGCCATCAGCTCCAGCCACATCTCAGCTGTTGGACCCTAAGTGGTGGTGCTTGTATGTGGGCTTTAACTCCCACCAGGAGTGGACTCCCAGCCACACGTAAATACTGCCCGCTGAAGTCAGCTGAAGGAAAGTAGAAATGTTTTCATATACTTGTTGCAGCTTTTAAAAAGTGAAAAAAAAAAAAAAAATCACACTGAAATCTCTCAAACCAATTGAAAGTCCATTGTGTGCTCGGCAGAGTCAAGACAGGCATTTATATTTCTCAGCTTTAATCCAGAAGGATCATCCTTCAGGCAAAAGAGTAGCTCTGATTCATCCAGTTTTTACCCTTACTGCTCAGGCTTCTGACACTAAGGCCAAAATATGCTAACTAAAAAGGCACTCTTTGTACCATAAACACTACACCACAAGGAACTGGACAGTGGCCATCGAATCACTGCCTTTTAATTTTTCCCTCTCATCTATATTTCTCTAAAGATTTCTGGTAAGAAGGCAGCTGACTCTATACAAAAGCCAGAGGCATTGCCAGTATCTTGGTGGTTTCATGCATGCTGTATTGAATCTAACCTTTTTATGCAAACAAGAAAAAAAAAAAAAAACATTGCAATTAGGCAAAGATGTATTTCAGTGCCAAAACACCATGGAAAAAGGTAAAGAGATAGAGCTCTGCTGCTGCGTCACTGCTTTGAGTCCAGCCTGGCTGCAAACACAGCGCGCAGCCATCGAACACCTGGGCTGTTTACAGGGACGAGGGTTTGGTTCTCACAAGCAGCACCACCCACATCACAAACTGCCCATGACTCCACGTGATAGCTTTGCTGACAGTCAGAAGTGAGAAGACACGAAACGAACGGACTGTGAAGATTCAGCTCTTTTCACCACCAGAATACTTACTTCCTCTAACAGGTCTAGGAGCTACGCACTGAAATCTGAAGGGATTTTTCTGTGGAGCACATGCCCTTTCAATAGAGGCTGATGATGGATATGTCCAGGAAGGAATTTAAAAGAATCGCTTATAGAAAGAGGCCATACCCAGCCAATACGCTACAAAAA